>CM034358.1:96632997-96986735 GCA_019925275.1 Mytilus edulis
TTTTGGAGGAATTTGTGACACATTTTAACAGTTTAAATGGAGTTTTAAAAAAGTGTCCGACGATAGATGACAACAGGTAAGTGAAGTATTGGAGTACCAGTTAAGGGCATACGATACAGTTACAGGTGTGATGATTTTGTATCTAAGGTTAAATTGTTTACATTGGTTACAGTTCGGCAGAAGCCTTATTTTACATATTTATATGATACTTTAATAAACATAGAAAAGAGTAAGATGTTTCGCGGGTTAACTTTGGGTCAGGTCAAATGTAAAGGGGTGTTCCTCCTGAAACTCAGATACGAGTAAAGAGGCTCTTTGTTAGAACATCCATCCCTCTAGAATGGTACAGCTACTATCTGGGTATATAAGCAGGAGAGAATCCTAGCTCAGGGTCGTTACTTAATTTTGAATTTTTTATTCATTTATTTATTCAAACTTTTGCTTTTTAAATTTTTGTTTTTATAACACTATCTTTATCATTCTAAATTATGTCAATTACCACATGGTAAAAATATAAATTATTTAATGCCCAAAAAGGCGAACTTCCATTTGTTGTTGTTGCTCAGGGTCGATTGTTAGAAGTCTTTGGAGACATAAGACCACGGTACGTTGATATTCGAGATCGCTCGCTCGTATATATTTAAATAATATTACTAAGTACAGTACTTGCAACCTTAGGCGTAACTGTTTGACGTGAACTTGACTGATCGATGAATGATCGGTGACGGATGTTTGACTGATCGATGAGTGATCGGTGATCGGTGACCCATAGGATCCGTCAGATAAGTCAAATAACCTATGTGAGAGTTACCCTGACAACTGTCACCGATCGATCAGTAAATTAAATTTATGCACAGATCGGACGGATACGTATATATTTAAAATTCTTATGTAAACCGAACTCCACAGTGTTTACAATCGATGAACGCGGACCTCTACGCAGACACCTTAATTTACACGTTATAATTTATAATAAAATTAGTTGCAATAAAAAAGTAAAAATAGTTTAACAGAATAAGATGCTTAGAGCGTTAAATTGTTTGTGTTGATTAATATTTTCGTATTAAATATTATAAACATCAGAGACATATAATACATAATTGTATTATATGACTCAGTTAACATGAACTTATTTCTACAAAAAAGGTTATTGTTGACCGCCATTGGATTTTTGAACTTTAAATAGTTTCGAATAGGTTGTTTTTTCATGAAATTAAAAGAATGTCAAAGAAATGATATTAAAAGTTTGTTCCCATTGTTTAGAATTACCAAAATTAATCTTCCTTTTATCAAATATTGTACTATTTCATTTGCAATCAGTTATTTTTACCATCTTGAGACAAGTCTTCTAATCAGAATTGAGATATAATGAGAATTAAAATACTTAAACTTTTATTTTTGTGGAATAAGAATGCAGTTATTGATTTATTTTGATGCATATTATTAACCGTCATATGATTTCAGTATTTTTGTACATCATGATAGGCTGTTCTTCATAGAATAATCTAACTTTCAGGAAAAAGATATAAAATTTTTGTACGTGTTGCCTAAAATGCAAATATTTCTTCATTTTACTGAAAATTATTGACCGCCATTGGACTTTTGTACTTTTTATATTTAAGAATAGTTTTTTTTTCATAAATTAAAAGAAGATCAGAAAAATCCTACTAAAACTTTGTTCGCATTGTTTAAAATAATCAAAATTATTCTTCTTTTTATCAAAAATGATACTATTTTATTTGAAATCAGTTATTTTTACCATCTTGAGACAAGTCTTCTAATCAGAATTCAGATATAATGAGAATTAAAATACTTAAACTTTTATTTTTGTGGAATAAGAATGTAGTTATTGATTCATTTTGATGCATATTATTAACTGTCATATGATTTCAGTACTTTTTGTACATAATGATTGGCTGTTCTTCATAAAATAATTTTACTTTAAGGAAAAAGATATTAAATTTTTGTACGCGTTCCCTAAACTGCAAATATTTCTTCATTTTACTGAAAATTATTGACCGCCATTGGATTTTTGTACTTTTTATATTTTGAATAGTTCTTTTTCATAAAATTTAAAGAATGACAGAGAAATCATACTACAATTTTATTCGCATTGTTAAAAATAACCAAAATTATTCTTCTTTTTTTAAAAATGATACTATTTTATTTGAAATCAGTTATTTTTACCATCTAGAGACATGTCTTCTAATCAGAAAAGAGATATAGTGAGAATTAAAATACTTAAACTTTTATTTTTGTGGAATAAGAATGCAGTTATTGATTTATTTTGATGCAAATTATTAACCGTCATATGATTTCAGTACTTTTTATACATCATGATTGGCTGTTCTTCATAGAATAATCTAACTTTCAGGAAAAAGATATAAAATTTTTGTACGTGTTGCCTAAAATGCAAATATTTCTTCATTTTACTGAAAATTATTGACCGTCATTGGATTTTTGTACTTTTTATATTTAAGAATAGTTTTTTCTCATAAATTTAAAGAAGATCAGAAAAATCCTACTAAAATTTTGTTCGCTTTGTTTAAAATAATCAAAATTATTCTTCTTTTTATCAAAAATGATACTATTTTATTTGAAATCAGTTATTTTTACCATCTTGAGACAAGTCTCCTAATCAGAATTCAGATATAATGAGAATTAAAATACTTAAACTTTTATTTTTGTGGAATAAGAATGTAGTTATTGATTTATTTTGATGCATATTATTAACTGTCATATGATTTCAGTACTTTTTGTACATAATGATTGACTGTTCTTCATAAAATAATTTTACTTTAAGGAAAAAGATATTAAATTTTTGTACGCGTTCCCTAAAATGCAAATATTTCTTCATTTTACTGAAAATTATTGACCGCCATTGGATTTTTGTACTTTTTATAGTTTAGAATAGTTTTTTTTCATAAAACTAAAAGAATGGCAGAGAAGTCATACTGAAATTTTATTCGCATTGTTAAAAATAACCAAAATATTCTTCTTTTTATTAAAAATGATATTATTTTATTTGAAATCAGTTATTTTTACCATCTAGAGACAAGTCTGCTAATTAGAATTGAGACGTAATGATGTTTTTTTTATTGTTCAGGAGTAGTTATCTTTTTTTTATTAAAAAAAGACTATCAGAAAAATATAATGTAATGTTGTTTGCATTGTTTAAAATTATTTCTATTTCTATTTTATGATGATAAGGATGCACAAATTTTAAATATTGAAAAAAAAATAGACTACATTTTTTAATAACTGATTCTTTCATTTTGTTTTTCCCGAGAATGTTTGAAAAATAATAAAATAAAAACCGCGATGTAGACACCGTTTTAGAACTCGGCGGTTTTGAAAATATATAACCTAAATAAAACGAAAAAGACCATTCTTTAATGATGATATTTTAATATGGGTTCGTGTTGTTTATTCTTTAGTTTTCTATGTTGTGTCGTGTGTGCTATTGTTTTTCTGTTTGTCTTTTTAATTTTTAGCCATGGCGTTGTCAGTTTGTTTTAGATTTATGAGTTTGACTGTCCCTTTGGTATCTTTCGTCCCTCTTTTAATTTAGGTGTTATCTGTACATTTCTTTTCATTTCAATTCATAAAACTTTGCTAAATAATTAATAAACAAAATGTATAATTGAACATTCGATTTTCAAGAGTCGCCATTTTAATTAGATTAAACAAAACTAAGATTCCGTAATTTGTATTAGTTTATCATGTGACGTATTCAAGTTCAATCCGTCATCAAGGTCGATCGGTACTATCCGTCCGATCAGTCCGATCAGTCAATTACTTTTACTACAAGTCTGACGGATTGCTGACGTGAGTTTGACGCGAACTTGACTGATCGGTGACTGATCGATGACCGCTGACTGATCGCTGAAATAGTAACGCCTAAGGTTGCAAGTACTGTAATAAAGAACAGGTTGGTGCCTGTTAGAAATACGGACATGTACGTTTACAAGCTGAACCGTATTGTACCGTATAGGACAAGTGTGAGTCTGTGTGCCCACCTTGTAAAGTACATAATTGTACCAGCGGAACTAAGACAAGTCTGTAGGATTGCAAAGAGCAGTTGTACATATTTTGGTTCATTGACGTAATATTCGAATAAAGATTATTTGTTATATATTTTGTAAAGAGAGAGCAAGTTTGGATCCAGTATCAAACTGGTAACGGACACTTTCTCAATTGAAATAGACACGCTTACCCTGTGTACACGTTACACAGGGAAGGTAATGACGTTACTAACGTAAAATGTTATTTTCGCGACGTCAAACTATGACATATCGGGAAGATATGCATTTTTTGACTGATTTTTATCATTCAAACCAGAGACAAACTGATTTAATTTGAAAACGAGTGCATGGACCCCTATTATTTAAAACAGCAATTTATTTCATTATGCAAGGAGATTATGTGACCCAAATTATATTAAACTGTAAATAGAGCATTTTTTTTAAATTTGATAAACGTGCAGCAAAAAATGACGTTTGTCCTCTATTCATTAACATTTGATAAATATAGAGTTATATTGTAATAAAAATTGCATAATTTTAAATGATACTTATAGCACCTGCATACGGGGTATATATCTCCCAATTGATACGATATTCCCGTGCTTGCATTTCCTATCATGATTTTCTTGATAGAGGGTTACTGCTCACAAGGAACCTATTAAACCAAGAGTTCCAAATGGTGAAGTTGAAATCATCCCTTCGTAAATTTTACGGACGCCATCACGAGTTGGTTGACCGTTATGGAATAACCGTTTCACAAATGATATCGGATATGTTCCTTACGTCGTAACTACAATCCCCTTCCCTTTCATGAATGTGACCTACCGAATTAGACTATTTACCGGATTTGTAATCACATAAGCAACACGACGGGTGCCACATGTGGAGCAGGATCTGCTTGCCCTTCCGGAGCACCTGAGATCACCCCTAGTTTTTGGTGGGGTTCGTGTTGTTTATTCTTTAGTTTTCTATGTTGTGTCATGTGTACTGTTGTTTTTCTGTTTGTCTTTTTTTTATTTTTAGCCATGGCGTTGTCAGTTTGTTTTAGATTTATGAGTTTGACTGTCCCTTTGGTATCTTTCGTGCCTCTTTTATAAAATACAGAAATTACCGATTATTGAACAAAAAACAATTTGTGTTAATCTTTGAAAATCAAAAAGTTGTGTCTTTCTTTCGAAAAAGAAAATACGGACACAAATCTGAATTTTGAGAAAATATACAAAATTTCGACCTCATTTTACTCAAAAAGTAGCACATGAAGGTATATTTTTTATTACATATTTGATTAAATCAGGTAAAAAATAGACTATATGCAAATCTTCATCACCTTGTAAATACAGGTTCAAAACTGTATCGTATGCCCTTAAAGAACTATTTTAAATCAATTCGAAAATGAGTGTTATTGTTTCTGTTTGTAAAGCAGCTTCAAACTATTTTAAAATATGAAATTACTGTCCATGACAACTTTAACTTTGAATGTCATGGCGATTTTTATTTCAATGAAAGCTATAAAATTTAACTCATCATAATGACTTGTTTATTCAAATCATTAGTCTATGATTAGTCTATAATTAATTGGTTTGTTTATTCAACTATTGTCTATCTAATGATTGTGAACTATGGTAATGCCACTCGTAATCACTTAATTCAATCAAATCCTGATTAATTAAAGTTACGTAATCAACAAGGTCTTTATAGTTTGACCTTCTGGTTGGTGTAAATAACAAATGTAGTTTTGCAATTTTATTTATAGAAATGCACTTTTTCGTAAATGTATAACAAGTATTCGTTTGTCTTCAAATAACCTTTGAATTGAACATGGACGTGATGTTGGTACAAATAAAAATGAAAGAAATTGTATTCACTTTTAAATTAAGAAATAGTTTATTGTAATAAAAGATATTTTGTATTGACGAAACTTCTGAGGTCACCTTTTATTTATTGTGCATATTGGTTACATTTGTGAAATAATGGTAATCAGGTAACATCATAGGGTTCTACATGTATACAGTATATAACACTTGTTTTATTTTGTAATATCGAATAGTCAATATATTTTTCTTAAATTTGACAATATTTTGAATAGTTGTGTGTAGATACAAAAAAAAACAAGTTACATGTATATGAGTTTCCATTATTCTGTATTGCATGAAAATAACAAAACAATGACACTGAATGCACGTTTTCTAGAATATAACAACAGCACTACTGAAATATAACAATAAAGTCATACACACTAACAAACAATTTGAGAAATTTTAAGAACTTAAAAGAAAACAGTTTGAGAAATTTTAAGAACTTAAAAGAAAAAGTTTGTATGTATCAGCTTGGTGATCGGCTCAGTGTACCGTTTTGTATGTAACTATTTGAAAGACAAGATGAAAGACTTGTTAAAATCACAGTCAATTGAAAGAAAATGCTAATTAATGTTGATGACTGAATTCTTTTATACACGTTTTGATATAATTATACTCATGCAATAATCTAGAAAACTTGAAATAAAAAAAACATAATCAACCTTACTCATAATATATATCTTTCTTTTTATTCCTTATAAATATATTTTTTATTTGGGCCGGATCGACTTCACATATGGGCCGGATCGACGTTGGGCCGGATCGACCAGAAAGCATTAAGAAAGGCTTATCATCTCCGGTTTTATTGGAGATGTTCATCTAGTTAGTAATTGTGGAAACTTCAATGAAAACAGGAGTTTATACTCATGGTTGGTTTAATCAGTATATTTGTGTATCTAGCTTTATTTTCAGTCATGTGTATCACATAAATTAACACCTCTAAGATGTTATCGAGTTGATGTCTAGATTTGTGACCGTCTGGATGTTGTTTGGTACGGGATGGATTGTTTCTGATGTTTTTGAGAGTTGTTTATTTGATGTCTCTATCTACCTTGGAAGTTTGAAGGTTGGAATCCCGTAATCGGTTTAAGCACATCATTGAGCATGTCTCGTTAAAAGAACGTGTTAGTAGTGCTCTGTAAACTATATGCATCAAGGTTTTTGTGGGGGGTGTTCTTGTGTTCACTGACAGTGTTTATTTTTGCAAGTTTCAGATGCCATTCGTGTTTTACCTATATATATTCTTTGATGGTTTTTCTTTTATAAATTTAAAGTTTCTAGTGTTATAACAATAATTATTTATTCCAAAGAGACATCTCATGGATTGCTCGGAATTTAATTTTAACTGATGAATTCATAACGATCTGACGGTCGAAATATACTATCTATTGTTCAGAAACAGTGCAGTAAAATATACCAAGGTACGGTAGACAATACAATTTGTGGTATGGATGGTTACATTTCGACATATTTTTTAGAATTATTTACAATAAGTATTGAAGTAATTAATTTTATATGAAAAAATATAAATAACCCCTTCCTTTTAATCTGCAAACTTCAGTATTTGAGTAAATTTCTCTTCAATATTTTTTGAAGTTCAATGGTTCATTTTAATATCTAAATCTTCAACATAAGGTATTACATTGAAATTCCTTAATTTATTTAAACATACAATATATTAAAGCCAATTGTTTATACAACTTGCCAATGTGATGTAAATTTTTCAGAATTTTTCTCTTGAAAGAGTTCCTCTGGTGCGGTCATATCCAGTTTAAATTCGATTTTAATTTATTAATTCAATTTTAAGTGAAAATATTGTTATCTGTCATGACAGATTTAGAATTATCGCAAGTTAGACTCCAACTTGTTTGAGAAATGGGTAAAAAAAGTTAAGATAATGGGATCTGAAAGTGCCAAAATGCTTAATATTTGACATGTCTTAAAAGAAGGTATTTATAATTTATATTTGCAACAGGGGTTGTTGTGAAAATAGTTAACGGATCGTGTATTTTGATACTATGAACATTTGTAAGTGATAATGAATAAAAAGTAACAAGAATGGCATCTGAAAGTGGATTGAATAACTAAAAACCTTGATGCCTGTAAATTAAAGTACAAGTTCAGCGCAAATAAGGCACCGTATAACAATTCAAAACATGTCAAGGTGATTGTACATTCATGGTGTCAAAATGAAAATGCTTTGCTGCCTGCCTTCAGGAAATCGTCTGGTCTCTTGACTGAATATTGTAAAAAGAGTCCAATATGGAGAGAGAGAGAGAGGTGGGATTGAAAGAGAGAGGGTTGAGAGGATCGAGAGAGAGAGAGAGAGAGACAGAGAGACAGAGACAGAGAGACAGAGACAGAGAGAGAGACAGAGACAAAGAGAGAGAGAGAGAGAGGCGGGATTGAGAGAGAGAAAGAGAGGGTGGTTGCGAGAAAGACGATTGAGAGAGAGAGGATTGAAAGAGAGAGAGAGAGGTGGGATTGACAGAGAGAGGGTTGAGAGGATCGAGAGAAAGAAGAGAGAGAGAGAGAGAGCGAGCGAGAGAGAGAGAGAGAGAGAGAGAGAGAGAGAGAGAGAGAGAGAGAGAGAGAGAGAGAGAGAGAGAACGAAGGAGAAATGGAGATGAAGTCACCCATCACTGTTTAACATATTTTAATTTCCTTGCAGTGAACATAAAATAATACAAAACGCTAGTGGCTGTACCAGTAGATAATTAAAAAATATTTACAATACAATTATAATAACTGAAGTGCGTAGGATGTAAAATTGTATCAGACAATAGGTAGACATATTTGACATTTTTATCTATTCGCAAAAAATTTGAACTGGTTGAATAATCTAATATGTTTGTATTTAGTTACTAGTAGGATCCATGTTTTCCATTATTTTTTTTTTGACTTAACGATTATAGACAGTATTCAAATTACTGGATCCCCGGGTTTTTTACATTAAGTATAATCAAGACAAACAATACCAGTGTATATTCCGTTCTCATTAAATCACATAACTTTCAAGCGGACCCCAAGGTAAATCTTGAAGTGAAAGCAGGTGCTAAGGAAGAGTTATTATCTCCTGCCCCGCATGTGACACCCGCCACGCGTTCATTGCAAAAGTAAACGATGTACATATACATTTCTATGTTGTAAAAAATATATATAAAAAAGTGTAGAAAACAAAACACCATAATTGCTGACAAGTTCAGGATGACGCCTATATAATTTCTTAATAGTAGAAATGAGTTTTGGATATCACAATAAATCACGGACTGGTCTGCAAACATTCGATAAAATCTGCGATATCATGTCAATGTGGACAATGTGATCTAGCGCCATATAAAACAAGGTATTTTTGGATTGGAAAAAGAATTCGTAGAGTGATATTTAAGGAAAATTATAAGTTGCTGATATACCCGTGTGTGTGTGTGTGTGTGGGTGTTGGTGTATGTGCGTGTGCGTGTGTGTTGGATATCGTGTGTGCTAAGTCATTTGTTTTGAGGTAGATTTATAGAAGATTTTTTGCAACTTGATCTAATTCGTTTCATGAATTTCACAATTTTTCAGGTGAATATACTTCTAAGATTTGTTACGGTGTTTTTTCTGATTAGATTATGCAGTATCTACTTCGAGATTCCAAAACATTTGCGACTGCTACACGTCAATGAAACGGGGAAACACAACCTGTTAAACGTCGATGAATCGAAGAAAAACAACGTCGCTATAGCTGTTCTAATTGATTGGAATATTCAAAAGGATGTAAAAAAGTTAATGAATCAGCTGTTGCCATCGATTGAATACCTTGATGAGATGAACATCCTATTTTTCAGTGATATTAAAGTCACATATTCTGTAAAAGATAAATTAAAGAAAATTTCTAAGCACTTTTTGCGATTTATTCCGATAACATTTACTTTTCCGAAAAATTTCAATACAAGTATCAAATCCCCATTTCCTAAAAGATCAAAATGGGGTTACATGCATATGTGTAGATTTTGGTTTAAAGATATATGGATGAATCCAGCCTTAAAGGAGTTTAAGTATGTATTACGATTTGATACCGATTCTTGTTTGGTTGGAAGAAATTTTAGTATTCCGAATAATTCGTCATTGATATATATGCATCACTACTTTACGTTTGAATTTAGATTTATAACGGACCTACGTCAGACAATATTACGGTATGTTGCGAAATTCCGTACAAAGCCTAAAACCCCTGGTTTGTTTAAGATGATAGAAGGAGGAAGGATAAATTGTTTTCCAATGTGGTATAACAACTTGGAAATTACAAACATTGAATTTATGAAGCGTCCAGAAGTTCGACAATTTATGGACGCTATAGATTCAACACACGGACAATACAAATACCGCTGGGGTGATGCGCCATTACGATTCGCTACAATGGCGTTGTTTGCACCTCCAGGGACGATCGTACAGCTAAACTTTCAAAACAATTATAAACATCCGTGTTGATAAACCACAATGTCAAAATGTTCAGGAATATTGAGAGACAGAAAAAGAGAGAAAGATTGGGCTATATTAATAAACTTATTTAACAGTTATGATAAATTTTAAATTTTACATGTATTATATTGTAGTTTGGTATATATACTTGGACTGGTGAAGTTTTATTGAATTTTAAATTATGTGTGTTACTTGATGCCTTTATGTATATGGGAAGTGGGGATGTTGGGATCCCTTAACCAGGTGAACCACACTTTTGAACATGCACGTCCTAAGCTACATACTTCAAGGGTTTTGTAATGTATTGTGTTTTTTTGGGGAATTTTGTGTATGTGTGTTCGTATTCGCTAGCGCTGTTAAATTTCAGATGCCTTTGTTATCTTATTTTTAGAATTAAATTTTTCCATTTTAACTGCATGTAATAAGTTTTGTTATGTTATAAAGACTTGGACTGGTATGACTTGAAGTTTTATTAAAGTTTCGATTTGCTACCATATAACAGATATTCCTATAAATAATGATTTAAAAGCAAGGTTAACTGTTTAAACAATTCTAAATTCTACGTCCAGCTCATTTCACGGACATGTAAGTTGTTACTTTTATTTGAATATAATTCAATTAGTTAAAAGTTAATAATATTTCTACCATTCAACTCAGTAGAAACTACGTGTTCAAGTATTTACTCATATGAGCCAAAGGCTCAAGTGAGCTATTGTGATCGCATATTGTTCGACGTCCGTCCGTAAACTTTTAACTTAAACGGTTTCTTTTCAAGAACCACTGGATTGATTGTTCTCAAACTTCATAGGTTTTTTGCATGGATCATACCGTTTAGAATCTGCAAAGATATTTGTCCTTGACCTACTTTCAAGGTCACTATGACCTTTTCAGCTCACATGAGCCGAAGGCTCAAGTGAGCTGTTGTGATGGCATGTTGTCCGTTGCCCGTCGTCTGCCCGTCCGTTCGTTAAATTTTTCACTTAAAAGACTTCTTCTCAAGAACCATTTGGTTGATTGTACTCAATCTTCATAGAGATGATGCCTGGATCAAGCCCTTTCAAGTTTGCGAAAAGATTTGACCTCGCCCTACTATCAATCAAACAAAGAGACTGAGTTTTAATCAAGCAATAGACATTTTATTAAATCATAATCAACATATATGTAAACACACTATCTTCATCAATCTGCAGTGATGAATATGCATGAAACTGATACTTGTAGATATGCTTCATAAAAGTAATCAGTTATAACAGTATAAGATATTCATACATAACAATAGAGTTAACATATTAACACATTTCACAACATTCCATTGAAAAATAAATGACTACAATGTACATGGTGTACGAGGGTTGTCCGTAAAGTTTGTGGACAATCTCAATAAAATATTATTTACCAGTCCGAAATAAATAAAACAAATATGTATCACATTTCATGATTTACTGATTAAGTGTACAAAATTTTATTTCAGTACCTGCTACATGTAGTATAATCGTATTTTCAGTAATTCCAAAATCATAAGCAACTCTCACCCGGAGCACCAAAACAAATATTTCCGACGTTCTGACGTTCGACGACGAAACCACTTTAAAACTTTTCTAGTGTATAAAGTCAAGATTACATATCCGTAACATACGCGCGTAGCTCTTTTTGATGCCCTGTGCTGTATATGTCATTGATGGAAGATGTTCGTTGTCGATCTATGGTGTGCATGTTGTGTATATTACTATATTATTTGTGTGTGCGTTTCTTTGTGATAATTGTTCTTGTATGTGATTGTGCTCTACAAAATGTATGTCTGTCATGTAGTGTTGTCAATTTAGCAAAATTTTAGCGAAATTTTATGATAACCATTAAACCGGGAAATTGTTGATAGCCATAAAACCGGGTTTCTTCAAATGTCCTGTTGCAAGTCAGAAATATGGCAGTTCTATTCAAATAGTCTTCAGTATTACAGTTGTTCCTTTGTTTTCCTCTTGAAATTGATGTGTTTCCCTCGATTTTAGTTCGCAACCGCATTTGTTTTTTTCTCTTAAGGGAGTTGGCTTCTTAGTTTTAAAGTAATTAACTTTTCATAACACTAGCATATACTGATAGGGGATTAATAAAGGAATCAAAAGAGCAAAACAAATATATAGGTCACCGTGCTTGTTTTTGAGATATAAGCCATTGAAATTTTGGAGGGAAAATGTTTTCTCTTGACTTTGCATAGCTTTATCATTGACAAGTTCAAGTCCTCAAAAACTATTAAGAAATAATTAAAATTGTATTAGACTTTAACAGACAGCTTATCTTTATCATGTTTATACATGTAAAAGAATTATATAAAGAAAAATGGGGTTCACCGGGCAAAATTTGTTAAGGCATTCAAATGGATAAAACCAGAGGATTCCGAAAATTTGACTAAAATTACAAAACATGGCAAGCGAGCTTCCTTAATTGATTTATGACTTTTGAACAGCGGTATACTAATGTTGCCTTGTTACGGTTCATTTATGTCAGTCTTTGGTTTTCTATGTTGTATTTTGTGTACTGTTGGTTTTTTTTTGTGTTTTTTTTTTGTGGTGTTTTTTTTGCGGTGTTTTTTATGTTGGTGTTTTTTATTGGTTTCGCTTTCTCTTTATCTGTGTATTTGTCTGCTAAAGGTTAATTTGGAAATGTCTGATAGCTAGACGTAAACCTCGATGCAAAAAAGCTGACAGGACTGTTAAATGTAATACCAAGTTTTGATGAGTTTGTTTATTATTACTAATGGTTGCAGAAAACAATGAACATGTTGAAATAAACGTTTAGTTCTCTTTACAAACTAGTAATACTTAGGGAAACTTAAATTTAGACAAAACTATACCGTGGTTTAAGTTTTAACCAAAGTCCGAAGCAGGATTAAATCTGACTCATTTAACCAAGGATTTGATAAAAGGTGAAATCTTACCACAGGATGAACAACAGAAAATAGCCAAGGACTACATTTTAACCAACAGTTCATTCTAGTGCATTCCAAACAGAGGAGTTCCGAATGATTGTTGACAATTTTCTTTTTCCTTCATGTACTATCAAGTGGTCTGTTAAAATATTACGACAATGTACCTCTTGTAGACAGAGGGACGGACATATATCCACCTCTCATATCAATCATTGTACTGATCTGTCTTGTTATTTGCAAAGGAGCTCGAATACAGTATATCACCATGGTTACCACTGGTCTGCTGTCTCTAGGCGCATTGTTTGTATCGCTTGGTGTAATTAAAGATTTCACCATGAATAGAATAGATTACTTATCGTTTTCCTCTGTTTTTGCAACTGTGTTAAAGCTGATATGTCTTAAACATTTTAATGATCAAAATATCAAGGTCACACTACGTTTGAGAGCTATTGGTATATTATTTGCCGGAACAATTGTTGTGATTGTGCCCGTTTTAGAATTTACGAACTTGGGGACGTTTATGCTAGTGTCATCTATGTCTGGTTTAGCTTCTTTGACAGTGTTATACTTATTATATAATAACGTGATGTGTACTAAAACAGTTTTAGAGACATCCGGGTATCTTATGATGGGATACCTATTGCATCAAATATTAGAAAGTGAATCTATAAACATTCTTCCTGTTTTATTTGGTACTTTTGTTTTGATTGCTATATATATCTGGCACGTGCAGAAGCATCACGACGATCCCAAAGCACCATTTAAAGGTAAGAAACGGCATTTGTCCAGCCACAATAAAAATAGAAAAATAATTTTAATTACTAATTGATTGTCCTTTCAAGATCATGTAAAGAAATCGAAAACATTTCGATGTAAATCAAAATTCCAAGAAATCTTTTGCCAACGTCTATAATATGTATGTCGTGTAGAAGTTGCGATTTTGAACAGGTTATAACATGTACAGAAATATTGTATATTTTATAATGTGTACAACGCAAAAATACAAGTTATAACGTGTACAAAATATATACCATGTACACAATATTGCTTAAAAATGGTTTTAACTGGTACAAAAGTTTAAGATAAAGACGTTTATATTATAGCACATGTCATAAACATCAATAACATATTCATATTTTTTGGTATTATTTATGCATGTTAGTGTGTCTTGTTCATTTTGATAAAATTAATTACCAGATTGATTAACAATTATGCTTAAATTTTTAATGAAGAATTGAATGCTTTTTTTTGTAACTTTATTGGGGAGTAAAAGCGTTGACCGAAGTACATTTTGTATGAATTGCGGAAGCGCTTCATTCTAAAAATTTACGCACGGTCAACGCGTTTTCAACCCCATGAAGTTACAAAAAGAAGCATTCAATACTTAGACATGTAATTACATTTTTTAGCTATTATCATGAAAACGAGAATTCAATACTTTTTTTTTATTTTATTCACCTGTGCACTTTTTTGTGGAAGCACGTGTTATCATGCATGATAAGTTTTATTGAGTGCTGCAATTGCTTAAAGAAATAACACGTGATGTGCACGGGCAGTTAGCCAATCTGAATAAAGTATAATAATGAAACATACATCTAATGTACTTATATACTTTTAAAACACACACGTCAACAAACACTATTCAGTATCTCAACTGATGAATTTTGACTGTGAATTGAAAGCAATAGAAAATATTGACATACTAGTGTTAAGATATAAGTGAAAATAAACCTTAATTTGCCGAGTGAAAACTCCAAAGAAAAGCAATAATCAGTTTTCAAAGGGAGGATACAGATTTAAAACATCAAAATGACATTCGACTCATACAATGATCTCACTCTTTAATCATTGTGCACTTTCACTGATACACTACCATAATATATCAACCTGCTACACCAGCAAGTATACACCATGTATTCTCACTAATACACATCTATGAAGTATTCAAACTTCTACAATAGTACAACTAGCAACACCACAAGTATACACCTTGTATTCTCACTAATACACATCTATGAAGTATTCAAACTTCTACAATAGTACAACTAGCAACACCAGCTAGTATACACCTTGTATTCTCACTAATACACATCTATGAAGTATTCAAACTTCGACAACAGTACAACTAGCAACACCAGCAAGTATACACCTTGAATTCTCACTAATACACATCTATGAAGTATTCAAACTTCTACAATAGTACAACTAGCAACACCATCAAGTATACACCTTGTATTCTCACTAATATACATCTATGAAGTATTCAAACTTCTACAATAGTACAACTAGCAACACCAGCAAGTATACACCTTGTATTCTCACTAATATATATCTATGAAGTATTCAAACTTCTACAATAGTACAACTAGCAACACTAGCAAGTACACACCTTGTATTCTCACTAATACACATCTATGAAGTATTCAAACTTCTACAATAGTACAACTAGCAACACCAGCAAGTAAACACCTTGTATTCTCACTAATACACATCTATGAAGTATTCAAACTTCTACAATAGTACAACTAGCAACACCAGCAAGTATACACCTTGTATTCTCACTAATACACATCTATGAAGTATTCAAACTTCTACAATAGTACAACTAGCAACACCAGCAAGTATACACCTTGTATTTTCACTAATACACATCTATGAAGTATTCAAACTTCTACAATAGTACAACTAGCAACACCAGCAATTATACACCGTGTATTCTCACTAATACACATCTATGAAGTATTCAAACTTCTACAATAGTACAACTAGCAACACCAGCAAGTATACACCTTGTATTCTCACTAATACACATCTATGAAGTATTCAAACTTCTACAATAGTACAACTAGCAACACCAGCAAGTATACACCTTGTATTCTCACTAATACACATCTATGAAGTATTCAAACTTCTACAATAGTACAACTAGCAACACCAGCAAGTATACATCATGTATTCTCACTAATACACATCTATGAAGTATTCAAACTTCTACAATAGTACAACTAGCAACACCAGCAAGTATACACCTTGTATTATCACTAATACACATCTATGAAGTATTCAAACTTCTACAATAGTACAACTAGCAACACCAGCAAGTATACACCTTGTATTCTCACTAATACACATCTATGAAGTATTCAAACTTCTACAATAGTACAACTAGCAACACCAACAAGTATACACCCTGTATTCTCACTAATACATATCTATGAAGTATTCAAACTTCTACAATAGTACAATTAGCAACACCAGCAAGTATACACCTTGTATTCTCACTAATACACATCTATGAAGTATTCAAACTTCTACAATAGTACAACTAGCAACACCAGCAAGTATACACCTTGTATTCTCACTAATACACATCTATGAAGTATTCAAACTTCTACAATAGTACAACTAGCAATACCAGCAAACAGTCAAAACACAAAAAAAAAACCACCTCAACCTATCTGGCTGTAAATTTACAAAAGTTTGAGGCATTTTTCAATGTTTCACATTGTTGAAGTGTCCATGGCAATGGCGGCCATTTTGGAAATTCCAAGTTCAAAAGTCTTATTGTTACTTGCCTGTTTAAATTTATATCAATTTTCAATAATTTTTGAGCATTTTAATTTTTTATATTTTTGCTGTTTCCATGGTAACCATGGTAACTGTGCCAATTTCGAAAATTCCAACAGCAGTTTCAATATTGAGTTATGCCATGTCACATATATTCATGAATATGACATATTCATGAATTTTCTTTGAGCTTTATCTAATATTCCTTAAGAAAATGCTGCTTTGATGTTATTTCCCAAAGTTTACATTATCTTCAGTTTTCATGGCAATGGCAGCCATTTTTCAATTGCTAAGTACTGTTAGTACCTAAGGGCACTACTTCCAACATTTGTATAAACTTTCAATAGGTTGGCTCTTATAATAAAAGATTTAGAATTTAGTTTTTCTCAGAATTTTCTCAGTTTCCATGGTAACAGAAGCCATTTTTAACTATTACATTGCATTCATTGCATAACTTCACTAAGTGGTCTGTATTATGGTCCCTGAATTTGTTTTACCGGACTCGAACCTGGAACATTTGTGTTAATAGTCCGATGCGCTAACCACTACACCACGGCTCTCGTTGAAACAAACTTGATTAGAGTACAGCACATTTAAAATGCCAGTAGAAAAAGAAGTAATGTTGGTTATAGGCATTAAAATAACATAGGTTTCGATGAACACCAATAAAATGCCGAGTATTATTGTTATTTTGTTACGGTGGAAAACAAACAAAAGTCCTACAAACATAGTTGCTGAGCTATTTGTCAAATATAAAAGTAGTAGTAGGAATTATGATACATATAGTTGATGATAACAAAAATAATAATTGTAATTAGAACATAATATTGATAATATTGAAAACACAGCAATAAAACAAATCGTGGTTTTAGCAGAATCTATGTTTACACGACGGTTGCCACATTTAGAGCAAGATCGAATAAGCACCTGAGATCGCCCTGTTTTTATGGGGTTTGTGCTGCTCAGTGTTTAGTTTTCTTTGTTGTGTTTTGTGAACTATTGTTTGTCTGTTTGTCTTTCTCTTTCTAGCTATTGGGTTGTCAGTTTATTTTTGACTTGTCAGTTTGAATTCCTCTGATATATTTAGTTTTTTTCATTTTGACTGCCTATCGCGAAACTAAGTTTTGCTATACATGATTAAGCGTACATTAATTAACAAATCAGTGCTGCATTACAGAGATCCGAAATGACAGTTGTAAAACAATCGATCGAGAACATCAGACTTGAAGGTTGCACATTATACCAAGATCTGATAAAATGTTCCACCTTTGCGGCTAAGTTCAGATCGGTGACGAATACCATTATATTATACCATGTAAATATTTCAAAGATGATAGAAACAAATATTTACCACAATATTGTAAATCTGATGTAAATGTAATAAAATTCGAACAAGTATATTCAACCCGAAATTGTATTGATCTTGAGAAATTCTAAAGACTTATTAATTGTACCTCTGTCAAAGTTTTTCCTCCTGGTTAAACAACTATTATATATGTGTGTATTTATCTTTTGCCAAAATGTTTGAGGAATTACTTTTATAATTATAATAAAACTGAGAATGGAAACGGGGAATGCGTTCAAGAGAAAACAGCCCGACCATAACGCAGACAACAACCGAAGGGAACCTATGGGTCTTTAATGCAGCGGGAAAAACCCACACCCTGAGGTGTCCTTCAGCTTGACCCTACACAAAAATGTATACCAGTTCAGTGATAATGGACGTCATGATAAAGTCTGGTCTACTGTGACGTTGTGTTTCCGTTGTGTCGTTTGTTTTCTCTTATATTTGAGTGTGAGTTCACGTTACTATAAGACGTGTCACGGTACTTTTCTATCCCGAATTCATGTATTTGGTTTTGATGTTATATTTGTTTTCTCATCGGATTTTGTCTTATGCTTAGTCCGTTTCTGTGTGTGTTACATTTTAATGTTGTGTCGTTGTTTCCCCTTATATCTAATGCGTTTCCGTCAGTTTTAGTTTGTTACCCGAATTTTGTTTTTTGTCCATAGATTTACGAGTTTTGAACAGCGGTATACTACTCTAGCCTTTATCTATACACAAGAAACTAGAATTTAAAATGATGCAAGACTAACAAAGGACAAAGGCTCCTGACTTGGAACAGGCGCATAAATGCGGCGGGGTTAAACATAGTAAAACTCAGCTTAAGAGAAGTCCGAGTCCAATGTCAGAATAGGAAATAAAAGAAATAAACGAAATAACAACAGACTACTAGCAGTAACTGACATGCCAGCTCCAGACCTCAATTAAACTGATTGAAAGATAAACATATATCAAGTATAATCCTTGAAATATATTAAAAATATATTATTTCAAAACCGAGTTACATTGAATCATTGTGTGTGTGTGTGTGTACACATCCATTAGAATCATGCGTTCATTTATTATTAACAATATTAAAATTTCGTGTATAGATAAATTGTTACAGTTCTTTTTCGGTTGATATCCTTTTCGGCTCTTTTTATTGTTGATTCTTTTCTGTTTGCAAATCGTCGCTATCTTATGTTCGACCGTCAAAAAGTGGTGCACACGTGTTATTAAAAAGTTGTTTAATTAGTTATCAAAGGTACCAGGATTATAATTTAGTACGCCAGACGCGCGTTTCGTCTACACAAGACTCATAAGTGGCGCTCATATCAAAATATTTATAAAGCCAAACAAGTAAGTCTGTCCTACTTATTTAATTTGACAAAGGAGTAAATAATGATACAAA
The DNA here is from genome assembly GCA_019925275.1 of Mytilus edulis. Lineage (NCBI taxonomy): Eukaryota > Metazoa > Mollusca > Bivalvia > Mytilida > Mytilidae > Mytilus > Mytilus edulis. The sequence continues at coordinate 96,652,565 of CM034358.1, forward strand.
CGTTGATGACGTCGAGGTCCCATGACAACCATATGTCAATGGGCTGATAGACAGAACACGTTTAGCCAATCAGAAAGGGTGTTTTGTAAATGTACTGCAAAAGTAAGAATTATCCTAAATACTAAGGATTTTTTTATCCTAAGCATAGTTAACCTTAGCACAACTTTTTGGAAATTTGGGTCATCAATGTACTTCGACTTTGTACTTCTTTGGTTTAATTACTGTTTTGATCACAGCGTCACTTTCAAATTGATTTTTTGGTGTTTTTTTCCATGGAATGTTTTTGGTATTTGGTCAAACATATAACTATGACAACCTCTTCAATTTCTAAAACATTTTAAGTGGTAAGCTCGTGATGATTCAGAAATACATGCCTCCGCTGGCAAAACTTCAAACAGCATTATCTCTAAAACGACAATAGATATCTCAAATATGTTAAATGATAAATGATCTACAGTTGAAGGACAACATTATACAAAAAGAATTTGGACAATTTCAAAGTTCACCAAGGTCACAATTAATCATCAAATATATGATGCAATACAAAACTTGAGAACCGGAAGTCGTAGAGACATGGGACTATCACCATTCAACTCAGGACCACTTGACCTTTCAAATATCACAAGGTCAAGGTCATAGTATAATGTGAAGGTCAAGGTGAAATTTCATCATGACCTGACATTGATCTCAAATTGAAGGTCTTGAACTTCTGATCATCTTTGCAGTTTATAGTAGGTTGATATATGTTACCTTTAAAAAGATATACACATAATACTATACTTTTAAGAATCATCCCGTCGTAACTTTTAAACAGACAGTCGGTCTCTTTTGAGCTCAGTGTATAAAATGTAGAGCACGTTGAGAGGAACATTTTATATGCTTTAAGTATGCAGCAAACTCTTATCGTTTTCTTAATATGAAAGCTTGAAATTGCAGCGTAATTTTTTTTTGCACTCGGTGACCTTTGACCTTGTGTGCAAATTGAAGGTCACATGAACTTCAGATTATTGGTGTAGGTCCCAAGTCTTTACGACTTCCGGTTCTCGAGATACAAATTTTAAAAAATTGTGTATATTTTTTAAAGGGAAATAACTCCTTATAAGGGTTAACAACAAAATGATTGTATATGTTAATTAACATTGCCATCTGGTCTTGTACATGTTGCCGTTTTCAAATGGATTCTATCTTGAATACTTTTTGAGAAAAATGTAAGAGAAAGAAATTGCTTCAAGGGAACGTAACTCTCATAGGAAATGATGAAATCCTTAGCAGCCTCATATGGTAACACACCATGATGAGATCTAACTATTGTTCAAATAAGGTCATGATATCTTCAAAAACAACGAGGGGGGGTCATGTCGAAAAAAACCAATAAAAGGGAGATAACTTCTAAAGGGGATGATGAAATCCTACACAGCCTCATCTGGTAATACTTCATGATGAGGTCTACCGATGGTCCATATTTGGTCTTGATAACTCGAATAGAAACGAGGGGAGGCCATGTCAAACAAATGCTGGATGAAAAAAAAAAAAAAAAAAAAAAAAAAACAGGAGAAAAACAATAAGGTCTTTCCTCGCGGAGAGGAAAGACCTTAACGATAAGGTCTTTCCTCGCGGACGGAGAGAAAAGACCTTAAATATTGGATAAAAAAAAATAGTTATAAGAAAACATTCGATGTCACTGCTTTAGAGGAGATGATACTTTTGCAAATTTAAATGTGAAATTACAAAAAATCCTAATGCAATTGTTATAAAATATATCATATAACAAATACTATGAGAAAAATATAAAAATATTCATAACTGTCATACAAGCCCGGAATATAGTTTCAATTGGGAGATACATGTATATTCTCCGTAACACATGCGAATATCAACCAGAATACAGGTGCGCCTATACATGCGATTTCTTATAATAAATAACTAGAGGCTCTAAAGTACGAAGCCCTGTTGGTCTCACACAGATTATAAAGTGTCTTTTAAAGTCCTGCGCTGATGATGTGTAAAGTCTAGCGCTGGAGATATAGAGTCTAGCGCTAGAGATGTAAAGTCTAGCGCTGGATATGTAAAGTTCAGCGCTGAAAATGTAATGTCTAGCGCTGGAGATGTAAAGTCCAGCGCTGGAGATCTAAAGTCTAGCGCTGAATATGTAAAGTCAAGCGCTGAAGATGTAAAGTCTAGCGCTGGGGATGTAAAGTCTAGCACTGGAGATGTGTAAAATCTAGCGCTGGAGATATGCAAAGTCTAGCGCTGGAGATGTAAAGTCAAGCGCTGCAGATGTAAAACCAAGCGCTGGAGATGTAAAGTCTAGCGCTGAAGATGAACTATCAAGCGCTTGAGATGTAAAGTTAAGCGCTGGAGATCTAGATATAAAGTATAGCGCTGGAGATATAAAGTATAGCGCTGGTGATGTAAAGTCAAGCGCTGGAAATGTAGACTCCAGCGCTGGAGATCTAAAGTCTAGAGCTGGATATGTAAAGTCAAGCGCTGTAGATGTAAAGTCTAGCGTTGGGGATGTAAAGTCTAGCGCTGGAGATGTGTAATATCTAGCGCTAGAGATATGCAAAGTCTAGCGCTCAAGATGTAAAGTTAAGCACTGGAGATGTAAAATCAAGCGCTGGAGATGTAAAGTCTGGCGCTAAAGATGTAAAATCAAGCGCTGGAGATGTAAAGTTAAGCGCTGGAGATCTAGATGTAAAGTCAAGCGCTGGAGATATAAAGTCTAGCGCTTGAGATGTAAAGTCAAGCGCTGGAAATGTAAAGTCCAGCGCTGAAAATGTAAAGTCTAGCGCTGAAGATATAATAAAATTAACGGTATCAATTTTCTTGCACCAGATGCGCATTTCGACAATACATGTCTCTTCAGTGATGCTCGTGGCCAAAATATTTGAAATCCAAAGCTTATAAAAAAGATGAAGAGCTATAACCCAATAGGTCCAAAAATTATAGCCAAATCTGTGAAAGGAATCAGAGCTTTGCATGAGGGAGATACATTCCTTAATTTATAACAATTTCTATCATTTTGTAAAAGCAAATTTTAATAACACATAAAAAATCCGTATTTTCATGCCAGTACCGAAGTACTGGCTATTGGGCTAGTGATACCCTCGGGGACTAATAGTCCATCACCAGAGGCATCGACCCAGTGGTAGTAATAAAATTAACGGTATCAATTTTCTTGCACCAGATGCGCAATTCGACAATACATGTCTCTTCAGTGATGCTCGTGGCCAAAATATTTGAAATCCAAAGCTTATAAAAAGAAGATGAAGAGCTATAATACAAAAGGTCCAAAAAGTATAGCGAAATCCGTATAAAGTGTAGCACTGAAGATGTAAATTCAAGCGCTGTAGATGTAAAGTCTATCGCTAGAAATGTAAAATCGTGTTTTATAGTGTGTTGCAAATAAGGATGCAAGAAAAGCCTCGGTCACATCTTACCGGATATCTCGAACGCACGCCTAACGGAAAACCTTTTTTCCATCCGTTCATGTCCGTTAGACGTCCGTTCTTATTCGTAAGACGTCCGTCCATATCCGTTGCATGTCCGTTAAGCGTACGTTTTATCCGTCGACGTCCGTTCTGTCCGGTCGAAAATTTTGAGCATATTCAAAACGTTGAACGGACGTCCAACGGATAAAATGTCCGTTGAACGTCCGTTGAACGTCCGTTAGGCGTCCATTTTGTACGGTACTCGTCCGTTTCGTTTCCATTTTGTATACGTTACGTGTCCGTTATACATCTGTTGGTCGTCTGGATGATAAACTCACCAACGGACTTCTACCGGACGTATAACGGATAAAACGGATGTTGAACGAATGAGATCGGACTTCTACCGGACGTATAACGGATAAAACGGATGATCAACGGATCTGAAACGGATATATGCCAATTGAAATTTTCGTCAGAAATGCCAATTATTGGTATGTCAGATTTCTTAAGGTTCATGAATTCTTATTATTCATAATCAACCTTAAAGTAAGGGCGATTCTTCACAATCAATTGCAAGCAGCTCTTATTTCAGACGCTGACCTTATGCGGTATTTTGAAGAATAAATCAAAAACAGTTACACCTAAACATTTTGAATATTTATGCGATGTACATGTATTATTATTGTTGCCTTTTATTTTTCCGTATATATTGTTCATCCGTTTTATCCGGTACGCTTCCGTTAGGTGTGCGTTTTATGCGGTACTCTTCCGTTGGATGTACGTTCGACATCCGTTCTGTCCGGTACGTTTCCGTTTCTCGTACTTTGCATATCCGGTATGTGTCCGTAAGGCATCTGTTACACGTCCGCTGTATTCGGTCAGTACATCAACGGACTCCCAACGGATAACAATTCTGTCAACGGACAACTTTTATTTTCATTCGTTAGACGTCCGTTCGTGCTTCGGTCACACCTTACCGGATAGCACGAACGGACGCCTAACGGATGAAAAAAAAAGATGTCCGGACAGAACGGATGTCCAATGTATATCCGGATGGTATGCTGCTTTCACGAAAAAATACTTTGGGTAGCACTTTACCAAAGAGAATAAGCCTTCTGCAAATCTCTTCGATCATAAGCTTAAGTTTTACAAAAATGTCCATGAACCAGAGTTTGAATGGTGTCGAAACTTTTGTATTGACTGCTTTATTTAAATGAACGAATCAGTACATTGCTTTAAAATTAATGCACTTATATAATAGAATCGAAGAGTACATCGATAGAGTATGGTTATTAAATTGGGTATGTTGTAAAGGTTAGATGAAATTGTCTACGTTTTTTTATTCTTCTGTAATGTTTACTGTTTTCAGAGTGTTTTTTTGTTTTCTTTTTTAGCCATGGCTTAGTCAGTTTATTTTCGACTTGTGGGTTTTTATGTCCTCTGGGTATCCTTTGCCTGTTTTTTAGTTATGATTTTTTTTAAAGTAAATGAAATAGCGGATAAATGGTTTATTTTTAAATAAATTGTTACCTATGTCAAATTCAAAACATTGCCAGTGTTTATCTTATGAAAGCACCAAATGTTAGACAAAATTCCAATAAAATCTTTATCACGATATGATCGATTTTTTAATATCTTGATGCATTATAAGCATTTCCAAAATTATTTGATTTCATAATATTAATCCACACATTATGCTATCTTATAATATTATTGATTTTTATAATATATCTTAAATTATGGTGTACCATAATATTCGTTATGGTGTAATGTAACTAGCACTTTACCAAAGAAAATAAGCCTTCTTCAAAACTCTTCAATCATTAGCTTTAGTTTTTCAAAGATGACGAGAGTTTGAATGGTGTCGATAGAGTATGTTTATTAAATGTGGTATTTTGTAGATGATAAATGATAGTTATGGATTAACCGTTTTACAGATGATATCGGATATGTTCCTTATTTCATAACTAAAATCCCCTTTCCTTTTCACGTATATGACATACCGAATTAAAGTATTTACCGGGTTTGTAATAACATGAGCAACACGACGGGTGCCACATGTGGATCAGGATCAGCATACCCTTCCGGAGCACCTGATATCATCCACAGTTTTCGTTGGGGTTCGTGTTGCTCAGTTATTACCTTTCTGTGTTGTGTATTGGGTTCTATTATTTGAATGTTTGTCTTTTCTTTTTTAGCCATAGCCTTGTCAGTTTATTTTCGATCTATAAGTTTGACTGTCCCTCTGGAATCTGTCGCCCATCTTTCACAGAGAGTGGTTATATTGTTTTAGTATTTTGTAAGCGCGACATTTTTGTTAACTTAATAGGAAGTAACATTCATATATGTAATATATTATTGTATTAGTTTAAAGCAATTCAATGGGACGTCATATATCTTATATGAATTACCTCGTCTAAACTTAAATTGGAGAAAAACAGCTTCCTTACGACAAATCACGATAATACCATATCAACCCGGCTTTTTACTAGTCTTAAATGTTGACCAGGATCAAGTCTTGCTAGTTCACAAAGTGTCAGTCTGTTGTCTGCTCTCTGGCTGGAGTGTTGTCTCTTTTACATATATTCCCTATTTCGATCTCAATTTTATGTAATTAGACATGACGTCCTACTCGGACATATTATTGTGAATCCGGAGCAATAAGTCATTACTCTCAATAAAAAAATACTACTTAATTCGGAAATTAAGGAATACAGGTGTTATAGTTTTAGAATATTAGCCGAGATAATAGAACAATTTTTAAACCTTTATACAACATTTCTCGTAGCTTTTATATTATATTTTATTGTTTGAATCAACTGATTTACCATTCAATGAATTGCGATTAACACGTAGTGATTGATATTTGTTTGGAGTGTTCAAATCTCTATATTATAAATATTTAATATATTTATTTATATTATTCTATATAAATTATATTTTGACTAACAAACTTCGTGTTTTGACTAGTATGATGTGCAAAGAAGTCAACGAATAAATTTGGATAAATAGAAATAGAATTTTTTTTTTTCGATTTTAATATTATATATTAACAAACAAAAATAAAAGTCTATTATAAATGTCGTCATGCATAAGTCATCATCAACATTTCATACAGTACTTTATATATTTATTTCCAAAAGATTATTTTGACAGGTTGCACTCCCATTAGTATGTTGTGATATAATTTCAACTAGGCATTAATATTATGAGTTCATTCTGCAATGTGTATAAATTTTCATATCAAACGTAAATTATGTCATCTGTTTCTTACCAATTAATCATACTGCTGAACTAAATAATATTGTATTACATGACCTTGCTTCGATTTGAAATAGTTTAATATTTACAATTTATATACTTGTATATAAATTAATTTTGTGGTTCTCAAGAACCAATATGTTATCTTAATTTTTTAAGATTTTTTTTCTGCAGATATATAGAAGTCAAATGGACAATAACTGAATTTTGTTATGCAACGTGTTATGTAGGAAAATAACAATCATACATGTCATAGTGCAAATATTGACCGACGTCGAAATAAATATGTATTGGTAATACATCAAAATGAATATCTAATTTCTACCTGCCTATGTTTATAGATTATGATTTTTTTTTAAATTCTGTCTTGATGTCTCGATTTTTATTCTAAGATGTAATTTTTATTTACATGTAAGACAACACAAGAGACTTTTCTTTTACAGACACAATTTTAATTTTAAAGGATTTGAAAAGAAACATTTCAAATTTGATAGTGACAGAAAAAATACGTTGTATGCATGTGTATTCGAATTAATGTACCCACCTTACCCAATATACACAAATACACATAAGCAACATTAAAACGGTCTGCAACATAAACTGAATTTGAAACAATAACAATTGCATGTAATGAGTTTTTGTGGATCTGACCATTAATTAAATTTCGTCAAATCAAGACATATAAACACGTGACAGTAATGTGTTTCTATACCTATTGTGTACATAGTCATTTATAATTTATAAAGACGTCTGAAGGATGTGTACTATTTTTTTGTAACATTTCCCCTTGATAAAACTAATGTATTGAAAACGAGGTCAACTGACACACTTATTTTCTACATTTATTTTCTAAAACACGATTTATTCATTGTTTAAGGAACGATAATACATTTAAGAAAAATATGGCTTATAAGACGACACGATTTGTCTCCCTTGTACAAAATACTGTCCTAGATAAAAGACATTGAAGACGAAAGCATTTTGAATATGACGCGAGAAAGGCGACGATTGTCGGATGAATATAATCAATAGATGATCATAAAAATAGCATTTTAAGATTAATAAATTACGGAACTTGTTAGCAGTACCCAAAACATTGTTTTTCGGACACATCAAATTTAATTTTTTCATGCATGATTATGAAATTCAATAATATTCAAAATTATGGATACGCATAATATAACTGGAAATATTATTTAATCTCATAATATTATGGATTTTCATAAAGCAGTCAAATTTAGCCAGTTCCATAATATTATGGAGTTCGCTAAGTGCCCCGACTGGTAAAGTTGTCATTTTAGTGTTATATTTAAAATTAGTTTGTAAACCGGATTTGTTTTTTCTCTATCGATTTATGAATTTCGAACAGCGGTATACTACGGTTGCCTTTATTAATATTTTAACATTGCCATAAAAGCGCGAGGTTTGGCTAGCTACAAAACCAGGTTTAACGCATATTTTTTTCTTTACATGTCCTGTACCAAGTCAAAATGGCAGTTGGTATCTTATAGTTCGTTTCTGTTTGTGTTGCTAAATGTGAAAACAGTTACTTTTTTTTCATAAAATAATATCATGTGGCAGTCAAAAACTACTGGCTACTGTTCAAATCGAAACATACAAGGCTCCATAACTGGAATACGCTTGTATTACGCTACACTCGAATAACCGGAAAGGCCTTATATTGTAGGGCAAATATTTATCCTGGAGATTTAAACGAGATTGAACGTTACTTTGTTACATAGCAACGTGCAATATCAGAACATGTTAACAAACAGAACAGTGTGTCCCTATGCATAGAAAACCATTTATTTAATAGTGCTTAAAATAAATTCCTATTCTAAATTCAAATAATATATTAAACTACTAAAAGGAAAAAATATCGAAAAATGTATCAATTAGACATAACACAAATTCCGTTAAACTTATGAATGATATTGGTACATAAACGTGACGTCATACAAAATGGAAATTTTGAACTGATTGTTATGCTTTCGACAGCACATTTCAACCTGTAAAAAAAATTGTTCCATAAAATTGCTGGGTGGAAAAAGGTATATATTCCTTCTGATTTGCGATAACATTTCATGGATTGTTGCATTAAATAAAACTTCATGTTTACAATGTGAAGTACAGTATAATATAAGTAATTTGATTGGACGACTAATCAGATTGTACAATCAATCGGAACTCAACGGCTGTCTACGAACAAAGCGTAGTAGTCAGCTGCGAACCTGCTTAACAAGGCTCCGTGTTGAAGGCTGTTCTTTAACCTATAATAGTTTACTGTTACAAATTGTGACTTGGATAAAGAGTTGTTTCATTTGCACTCATTTGCACTCATACCACATCTTCTTATATCTACATAGAAATCTCAAAATGAACGTACTACTTTTATTGTAATAAAAAAAATATTTTACTGCTTTGGATATTTTCTGATTTTCAAAATGTTCTATTTATCTTTGATATTTTTTTATGTTTTTTTTAAATAAAAATGGCGGAAGATAACAAAGGGACATGTGAACGACAAACTCACCTTATAACTTAGGGTATGTTACGGTCGTTTTTGCACTGCCTAGGTACGTCGATCTCAAAAGGATCATACTAAGGTGTAAGGTTTTCATTTTGAATATACATGATGTATGAAATATCTGCGACTGGTAGTCATACCAAATACTCCGATCTTTTCTATTTTTGTTTAAAATGTATACATAAGCGAGTCCTTCTTTTTAACCTCATTGCGGTCTAAAAAACTCTGAAGATTAAATGAAATGAAGCGCTTTTCTAGATTAACCTAGATAAGGGACACTAAAGGTAGAACATTTTAAAGCCACGGAAGTATAAGAACTAAAATAGTTGAAAAACCATAGTATGCATTGTGCTTATTGATTAAATCCGTGTTACCCCAAGGGTGACTGGGGAAATGAAATATGGTCGCTTGATCTTCTCCCGACCGGCAGTAAAACATTTGACGAAGAGAAGCGTCCGTTTGGCTGTGCAGGATTTATTAAGCTCTCAGTCACATCCGGTCAAAATGGGAACGTTAAATCCGATGCCTCGTGTAAAGAGAGTTCCACACTCTATGCCTGTTAAAAACCATTGCAACAACTATAATTTAAGGGTTGAGTATGTGGACTGTTGCACGCGGCAAAATTTCTGTCCCTATCCAATATACCCTCATTTTCTAGTGGCACTCCAAATTTCCGAAACCATCATCCCGGATGGCCTCTGTTATGAACAAAACTTCCTATTGTATTTATCATTAACTTGTTCTCGTCCTGAACATGCATGACATATTTGCCACTGGACGTTAAGCAACCAACAATCAATTAATCAATTTAAATCCTTAAATGTTGATTTTTAACAAAAAATGCATGGAACAAACAAATATTTTCTCATGCTACTGAAACTTCATTCAGCAAACATAACATCATTCTTTGTCATTTAGTTAAAGAAAAGGGAAAGTGATCGAGATTGGAAATTTTGTAAACCAAAAATATGTTTTGGCAGAGATGCGTCTTGAGCATGTGTGTAAACATGACTAATGAAATAGGTTTACGATGTAGACTATATTGTGTGCAAATCCTCAGATTAACAACATGCAGAAATGATGAACATGAAAATATGCAGAAAATAGGTCTACTTTTTTAAATACAAACATGCAGAAGTAAGATTGAAATCGAGGTATACCCGATCTTAGTATTAAAGCCGATCAATTCATTCTGACAACACTGTGTTAACCGGGACAAATTCAAACTCGATATTTGATTCATAAAAGAATTAAACAAACCATGCCAGCATTGAAAAAGGTTCGGAAATCACACTAATATAGAAAAGATGAAATTAGAGTCTACGGTAAATTTCTTTCATTTGCGGTAAATTAATTTACAAACTTGCATTTTCTTTTCAGAAATATTCTTTAAAATAGTTAGTTTATTTCCTTATCAATTTATAGCCTTAGATCATTTGTAATACATAGGAAGATGGGTAATACACACGTACGCCATTGCTACGACATTGTACGGTATAATAGAGTTTCGACGTAGAAGTTGTGGCGACGTTACTGCAGACAATGACGTCGCCAGATAATTCTAATGTTCCGGTCAAAAAACTAAACTTCAACAGAGAGTAGCGTAAAAACTAATACGGTTGCTAAGAACTTTCTTTGCACCGATGGATTCGTCTTTCATTTTTAAATCGTATATCAATTTTAGAATCCAACAGAATAGAAAATCTTGATAATGTAAAAATATCTGCTAATTTTGATGATTTTCCATATATATCCTTTGTAATTTGGGTGTATCATGTAGTTAATTTCAACGGCTCGTATCTCAAAAACAAAAACGGTTACCCCCTTTTTTTTATTTCATTTCCTGGTGTAATTTTACAAGCAGAATTCATATGTGAAATTTAAAAAAAATCCATTGTGTAGTTTAATTACGTACACTTCGCCTTTAAATAAAAACTACTAAAATTGTTTTACAATACAATTAGTCGACTAAAAAAGAGAAACATGCTGCTGGCTCCGTACATTGATGTTGACAACATTTTGTTGTCATTGTGTTCCATTGTTGCTAGCATTTGTTTTATACAATTCACTTTGTCTTGAACTATCGATTTAAACTAAGCACTAATTTATACTAACATGTGTAACACGACGGGTGACACATGCTTGGCAGGATCTAATTACCCTGCCGGATCACCTGAAATCACCCTTTCCTTTTATGGGGTTCGTGTTTACGTATTGATGTTTGTCTTTTTCGTCGAAATTTATTTGTGTTCGACTTTTGTATATATAGATATAGGAAGATGTGGTGTGAGTGCCAATGAGACAACTCTCCATCAAAATAACAATTTAAAAAGTAAACCATTATAGGTTAAAGTACGGCCTTCAACACGGAGCCTTGGCTCACACCGAACAACAAGCTATAAAGGGCCCCAAAATTACTAGTGTGAAACCATTCAAACGGGAAAGCCAACGGTCTAATCTATATAAACAAAACGAGAAACGAGAAACACGCATATATTACATAAACAAACGACAACTACTGTACATCAGATTCCTGACTTAGGACAGGTGCAAACATTTGCAGCGGGATTAAACGTTTTAATGGATCCAAACCTTCTCCCTTTTTCTGAAACAATAGCATAACATCACAACATAGAAAAACACACGATAAAATATCAATTGGCAGACTTAACTCAATACAATACTTTGGTTTGTATCGCCTCTCGTTTGCACACATGACTGTACGTTATATTATGGGTCAAATTCACGAATGTAGAACAAACTTATCAAGCCAAACCTTTTACAAACATCACGTGGTTAGGCATTACTTGCAATGTCAGTCTTTTTTTAAGTATAAGAGACGCTTGTACTGTTTAATATTTTGTTAAAGATAAAGATCGACATGCTAATTGCCAAGTGTGCTATTGGGTTGTACTTGTCTATTTGTTTTTGTTTTTTGCCTAGGCATTGTAAGCGTATTCTCAAACATGACTGTCAATTTAATAACAAGACATGTATATCCCGAAACTAATATTAGATTAATAATAAGCTTACATTCGTCAGTTTTTGGATTAAACTATTCCAAGCGGGAAAACACATTTCTACAATCATACTGTACGTCCAACTTTCAACCTTATCATAACGACTGAGTACATCTTTAAATTCTACTTCTACCAGGTTTCATTTTACCCGAATATTTAAAAGCCAGAAATGCCAATTCTTGTCATTGTAAACATGTGTGCTTGCAACTTCTACAGGCCAACATTGACATATGAATACTTATTTAGAAGAAACATGTTAAGACGCCATCACGAGTTTGTTGACCGTTATGGAATAACCGTTTCACAAATGATATCGGATATGTTCCTTACGTCGTAACTACAATCCCCTTCCCTTTCATGAATATGACCTACCGAATTAGACTATTTACCGGATTTGTAATCACTTAAGCAACACGACGGGTGCCACATGTGGAGCAGGATCTGCTTACCCTTCCGGAGCACCTGAGATCACCCCTAGTTTTTGGTGGGGTTCGTGTTGTTTATTCTTTAGTTTTCTATGTTGTGTCGTGTGTACTATTGTTTTTCTGTTTGTCTTTTTTATTTTTAGCCATGGCGTTGTCAGTTTGTTTTAGATTTATGAGTTTGACTGTCCCTTTGGTATCTTTCGTCCCTCTTTTAAGCGGTTTTATGCCATCGATGAAAGAAAAATGTGATGTTAAATGTTCAAAACAAATGATTTGTTCTAAATGCAATGATTAAGTTGGTTTACACTTAATATTGTTATTATCTTCAATTGTACAATAGCTAACGGTCAACTATGAACAGCAAAGTACGATCTACAAATAACTCAACATGACCAAAACGTTCAATTTACCCCTTTCAGAGTAATTGCCCTTTATAACAAATGTTTAACAATTTCAATAAATCTTGTAATTCATTTCCCTCTGAAACTACTGGGTATAGTTTAATATAGATAGAGACAATTATAAACAGCAATGATGTTCAGTAAAGTTAGATCTATAAACATATCACCATCATCAAAACACAATTGTGTCATGAATTATATTCGTGTCTAACATTTGTGTGTTCTATGTTTATTATGCAAATAGACCAAGGTGAACGACTCAAACTCTTTAGAGCCTCTAGTTCTCATGTTGTATCGCAATCGATACTGCACATTTGCCTTTGTACTTCTGGCTTGTTCAATAAACAAAAGGGAGTGGCAGCTTTGCAAACCGGTCAGATTTCTAAGGTTCATTGGTCTTATGATAAGTTTGTAGGAAGTATATTTCGACCTTGCATAGTAACTGCTGATTTATATCAATCAGTATATGGGAACAACAAGAATTAACAATACGATGTCGACACTCGACATTTCATAAAGCATTGTTTGTTGCCATCAATGTAATTAGTGTTGTATCGTTTCTGTACAGTTCTGTTATAACTATTTACTTGGCATCTTTTTCTGGTCATATTCATAGCTATCTTATAAATGTTATATATACATAAAGGCAGCTGGAGTATTTATTTATTATTCTGATCTCATAATAAAATATTAAAGACAAGTGAAGGTAAAAACAAAACCCTCAGGAAATCGCATGGACTCAAACTTGAGCCATACACATATAGCGGTCACATGATTAAAGTTTCATATTTCCAAGTCTTACTCGGCATGTAATTCGATACTCAATCCAAAAAGAACAGTAATGAAAACATTCATTTGGCAGTTAAACACTGTAGCAACATATCAGTAGGCAGTAAATATACAGTAATACGACAATGTCTTTTAGGATTGATTTATTAAATCTTAAAGACCAAGTGCATTTTCGGAAATGCTTATTGTGTGGTTCCCAATCAATGACTTCTACTGTTATCTACAAAAAACGAAATATTAAAATTACTGAAAACACTCTATGAATGCATAAGTAAAAACAATAATCAACATAAACATAAATTGACAATTTCCCTTTTCAAACGTAGTGCAGGAAACTAATATATTGTATAAGGACTATTAATTGTTTCATCAATGGAAAAAGTACGGGATACAAGATAATATTGGAGAACAAGAAAAGTACTCAAATCCATGTTCATGATATCATTATTAATTTAAATCATGCTTTTTGTAAGAGCATTTCAAGTGCAGCAGGTGTCTTTACATTAATGGGTTTATATAACAATATATTTATGATTTATATCACAGAGTTCAATTTACTATGATGGTTATACATAGTATTACTTTAAAACTGTGGTTCTGATGTTCATTTTGTCCAAAATGGGAGTGAAACATATCCGTTTCGTCAATCAATACAATAGAAAAAAGAAGATATGGCATGGTTGTCAATGAGACAACTCTCCACAAGAGACCAAAATGACACAGTAATGCTTTAACAATGATACAAGTTTGCTGAAAGGTCTGAAGTAGCAAAGTCACATTATTAGTGTTTAACAGTACATTCAAACAGGAAATTAATGTGTAAAGCATACATCCATCAGATTGTTTCTGACGCTTTTATCATCACATTTTATCATTTGTACTAACAATATAAGTAAGAAAACAATCGTGACATCTGTACTACTAAAGTTAGGTGGTCCAAGTTTGCCAGTGACGTAAAAATGACCAAAAAAATCAATTTTTTAAAATTTAAATATAGGGAAATAGTTTTGTCAAACAATTGCACCAATCCAAATCCTTCACTAAAAGCTGAATCTTTATTTCAAACAAATAATGCATACTAACCAAATTTCACAAATTGCTCGGGTATGTGCATTCGAGCATGAATCATCAGTCCATTGCCATGAATGCGATTGATGTAATAGAACGCAGTCCGCATCAGGTGATAAATTCTCAGTTTTACAATCTGGTTGAATTGGTGGACCTTGATTCTAGTCAGTGAATGTTAGTTGTTGACTCAAAGTCCAATGAAATGATCCTTCAGTGGTTATATCCGATAGGCCTATCCACGCGCTACCTTAACATAAGGAAAACAAATGTTAAAATATGTGTACATCATTAGAAATACAAAAACATGATAGAACAGTAACATCAAACACTGCATACTTCATTTGGTGTAGACTGATGTAATAACAATCTCAGTCAATATGTGTACCGATGAATCTCTGGTGTAACAACAATCTTCAAAATATGTGTTTCGGGAAATACATATGAGGTTGTTGTCCTGCCTGCTGTAAAAACAAGCTAAGTCAAAAGGTGTACCGTGGCAATCCTGATGTTATTACAATTTAGGTCAATAAGTGTACTGGGAAATCCCTGATGTAACAATAATCTTAGTCAATAGGTGTACAAGTGAACCATGTAACAACAATTTAAGTCAATAGGTGTATAGATGAAGCCCTGATGTAATAACAATCTAAGTCAATCGGTGTACTGGGAAATCTCTGGTGTAACAACAATCTTAAAAAAAGGTGTTTCTGGAAATACATATCATCATATGAGGAGGTTGTCCCGCCTGCTGTAATGACAGACTAAGTCATTAGGTGTACCGTGGAATCCCTGATGTAATAACAATCTAAGTCAATAGGTGTATCAGGGAATCACTGATGTAACAACAATCTAAGTCAATAGGTGTACCAGTGAATGATGTAATAACAATCTAAATCAATAGGTGTATCAGTGAATGATGTAATAACAATCTGAATCAATAGGTGTACCAGTGAAAGATGTAATAACAATCTAAATCAATATGTGTACCAGTGAATGATGTAACAACAATCTGAATCAATATATGTACCAGTGATTGATGTAATAACAATCTGAATCAATAGGTGTACCAGTGCTTGATGTAATAACAATCTGAATCAATATGTGTATCAGTAAATGATGTAACAACAATGTAAATCAATATGCGTACCAGTGAATGATGTAATTACAATCTGAATCAATATGTGTACCATTGAATGATGTAATAATAATTTGAATCAATAGGTATACCAGTGAATGATGTAATAACAATTTGAATCAATAGGTGTATCGGTACATGATGTAATAACAATCTGAATCAATAGGTGTACCAGTGAATGAGGTAATAACAATCTGAATCAATAGGTGTACCAGTGCATGATGTAATAACAATCAAATAGGTGTACCGATGACTAATATAACAACAATCTTAATCAATATGTGTACCGATGACTGATGTAACAACAATCTAAGTCATTAGGTGTACCGAGGACTAATGAAACATCAATCTAAGTCAACAGGTGTATATATGAATCCCTGATCTCTGGTGTAAAAACAATCTTAAAAAATAGGTGAATCAGGGAATGATGTAATAACAATCTAAGTCAATAGGTGTTCCAGAAAATCCCGGATGTAACAACAATCAAATCCAATAAGTGAACCTTGGAATGATGTAATAACAATTATCTTAGTCAATAGATGTATCGGCGAATCACTTGGAGGCGGTTGTCCCGACAGGTCTAACAGCAATCTAAGTCACAAGGTGTTCTGCAGCAGGGTATTCCTGGTGTAACAACAATCAAAATAAATGCTGTATCGGGGAATATATATAAGGGAGTTGTCCCGCGTGGTATAAGGCAATAGGTGTACGAGGAATCCTTGATGTTACAACAATATAATTCAATAGGTGTACCAGGGAATCCCGGTGTTACAACAATCTACGTCAATATGTGTACTGGGAAATATCTAATGTAACAACAATCTAAGTAAATAGGTGTACAAGAGAATCTCTGATGTAACAATAATCTTAGTACATAGGTACCGAGAACTGATGTAATAACAATTTAAGTCAATAGGCGTACCAGGAAATGACTGATGTAACTTCAATATAAGTTATAAGGTCCCGAGGGCTGATGTTACAATCATAGAAGGAAATAGGTACCAAGTACTGAACTAAACAACAATGTAAGTCAATGTGTGCCGGGGAATCCCTGATGTATCAACAATCTAAATCAATAGGTGTACACAATAATCTACATGAAGAAGTTGTCCCGCCTTTTTTAAAAACAATGTAAGTCAAAAGGTGTATTAAGAAATCCCTGATTTAACAACAATCTTAGTCTATACATGTACCGGGAAATCATTTGTGTAACAACAATATAAGTAAATAGGTTTACAATGATTTAATACAATAGGTGTACCGGGGAGTCCATATGCGGAGGTTTTTGCCTAATGTTTCCACAATATAATACTATATGTATACAGGATATTCCCGGTTGTAACAACAATATAAGTCAATAGGTGTACCGAGGAATTTTTGTGTAACAACAATCTTAATCAATACGTATATCAGGTTATTCATATGAAGAGGTTTTTTCGCCTTGTGTAATAACAATCTAAGTTAATAGCTAGGTGTCACGGGGAAACCCTAATGTAACTACAACTTAAGTTATAGGTGAACTGGGAAATCCATATAAGAAGGTTTCCCCGCATTGTATAACAACAATATAAGTCGATAGGTGTATTCTGGAATCTCTGCTGTAAAATTAATCTAAATCAATAAGTTTACCGATGAGTACCTCGTGCAAGAACAGTCTAAGTCATTAGGTGTACAGAGGAATTCCTTTTGTTATAACAATCGGAATTCCATAGATGTACCGGGGAATCTATATAAGGCAGTTGTCTCGACTAGATTTACAATGATGGATTACCACAGCGTTTCTTAGAAACTAAAAACTAATAGTTGTCTCATTGGCAATCATACCACATCTTCTTTTTTATATATAAGTATCTAAAACCAAATCTTCCTTTGATCTCTGCATATGTAACAAAAATTAATACCTCGCATCAACTTAGCTACATGTTTAAGATAATTGTTTTCCTCTTCAGTTTCAATGCTTGCCAAATGTCCACAATGATCTACACAGTAAGCCTACAATAGAAACATTTTTGAAAACAGACGTAATAACACACAAATTTAGTATGAATACAGGTGAATAAAGCTTCTAAAGTTTACTTTGTCAAGTTTCTTGTTTGAGAAATTCAATGACATTTAGTAAAAAAACAGGTAAATAAAGCAAATATGAATGAGCTCACTCACAACAGATGTTCCAATATTAAACATATCAATTGGAAGAAGCACCAACAATACACACAACAAAATAAGACATGTTTTTCATGAGAAAACCATCAAAATATCCCCAGGACAAAAATTCCCAATTTACTGTAAAATGCAAAGGTCAAGCTGTGTCTCATCCCGCTAGATAGTCGTCAGATTTACTACTGTGGTATTTGCCTTCATTCCTGATGCAATGCTACTTCCAACTGACGTAAGTTTTGTACAGGTGGTTCGGCAGCCTGTACCGGACGGCCTAATTTATCCCAAATATGCTCTAGCAGATTCAAATCCGTGTTCATGGTAGGCCATAGAAGAGCAGTTATATTACTGCCTCGCCTTGAAAAAATAAGGTAATCACCCTTGAACGATGCGGCCAAGTATTGTCATTCATAAACACAGGTCTTGCAGATTATTAGTGGTTATCAAAATGAGATAAAACTACTCGCTGAAGAACTTCTCTGATGTATTGATCATCATAAAGGTTTCTTCGTGTAGTCACCACGTCGTATTTGCAGTCATCTGAGATTCACCCGATATTATCACATAGCTTCCATCGTAAAATACAGTTGCGTTGATGTTCCTGGGGGTATATGCTGTTTGTTTATGTCTCCAAACTCTCAATCTTCTATCACTACAAACAAGTAACAGTCTGACATGGCCTATATCCCTACTCGACTGTACTGATTTTTACTCGACCAGTCTGAATTGGTTTGAATTTTACTTGAGATTACTTGACCCCAGTTAGAACCGTACTCGACTGTACTTATTTGTACTTGACCCTTATCTTTGACATGGAAAATAGTCTGAAGTATTACTCGACCAGTCTGAAACAGTCTTAACCCGTTCTCGATCTGTACTCGACCTATTTTTTTTTTAGTCTTAACCATATTCGACCTAAGTTCTGAACAGTACTCGACCTGTCTGAACCATACTTCACTAAATAACCTCTATTATTTTACTTTTAATTCTTAAAATAAATTTCTTTTTAACTGACATAACAACAGCCACAATAAAATAAAGATATATATAAAATCTAATTTTTACATCCTTAGAAGATTCTCGGATTATCAAATAGAAAAGGTTTAATCAAATTATCTTATATAATAATCTTATTTTATTATTGTTTTAAAATTTGAGAATTTAATTAAATAAAAGATTCTTTTTGACTAAAAACTACACTTAGACTGAAAGTAACAAAACCTCAGTTAGTAAGGTGCTTCTTGTTTCAAATGTTTTTTTTTAATCTTAATTTTCCAAAATATCTAAATAAAAACTACATAGTTTTCATGGTTACATACTACAGTATTATAATTATCTTTTTAATGAGGTACATGTAGCAACAGCCAAGAAAATAACTTAAATTGTTCAACCTTCTATCAGAAATATATTTTTTATTATAATTTGGGATATATTGTATGTGATGTATATCAAATTCAAAAAAGAATAAAGGTTAAAGAAATTAATCAAATTAATCAAATTGTTCTTCTGATTAGTGAATCAATTAATACCTCCTACTTAGTGCAAACTCATTAAACAGGTCACACCTGGTCAGTGAGTATTAAATTCTAAATACCATTCATCCAAATTGCAACATATTGTACAACTTAAATCGCAAGGCCTTTTGAATTCACTAGATAAGTAATTCAGAAGTTTTCAGTCTTCAGAATGTTATTAAGTGCTTTTTATATGCCATGTCTTTAATTTTGACATTATATATTCAAATTTAAATATAAATGATTTTTTGTTTAATTACTGCAACTTTGGAACACAATTCCCTTTTTAAAAAGTTATCAAGGATTACTATGGAAGTTTAAAAATAATGATTCTATAAATTCATGGTATTACAAAACAAAGGTGTCATTTTTTAAATTTGATTAACACGATTAAGTTGCTTTATATACTATTTTACATGTATATGTATTTTACTTGAAAACCAAATATGCATTGCATTATTTACTTTACTCAACTGACACTCTTTGTCTTTAATAGGCTTAAATTTAAATGATTAAAATTGTCTAGTACATGAAATAAATATGAAAAATTATAATTTTTGAATAACATTGAAAATATAGTCACAATTCAGTTTTGAGATAATTTGATCAGCTTGTTTTATTTTTTTTTATTTTAAAGGTTATATATGTGCAAATCTGTTGATAAATATGATGTTAGACTTTATTTAAAAGATTTATTATATACTTAGTAGTAGATACAGATAAGTTGTATGTGTAATACAATCAATGGCAAGCGTGCTGTATCAGCCACCCGTGATGATATCAATATCAGCACGGTTGCAAAAGCTTTAACACACCTTTAATCTGTGTGACATCACGTCATCGATTCCAGTCACTGTTGCAAAGGTTTATCAAATCCCCAATCTGTATGACGTCATGGCAAACCTATAATCTGTATGACGTCATTTCAAAACTCCTTTTCTGAAAGGCGTCATGTCACATACAAAACATCTACTTCAGCATGTTGAGGTATATATATATAATAAAGTGTATATTTTATGGCTTTTTCAATATCACACACCCTATCAACCCTCAACCAATATAATCCCTCGAGCAGAGATCTTAGGATTATATTGGTGTCTCGGGTTGATACGGATGCGATATTGAAAAAGCCATATGATATTTTCTATATAATGAATACAATTATAAGTTGAAATTATTGTTTAAATTTCTAGTTCCTAAATTGATAAAATATAATGTATATCTACAACAGTAAGTCTAAGTTGGTTAAGACTTGGTCAAGTATGGTTCAGACTAGGTCGAGTATGGTTCAGACTAGGTCAAGTATGGTTCAGACTAGGTCAAGCAGGGTGCAGACTAGGTTCAGCATGGTTCAGACTCGTTTAAAATGGTTTAGTACAATATCAAACTTTTAAGTATGGTTCAGACTACAGACGAGTATTATCAAGTAAATTTCAGACCAATTCAGACTGGTCGAGTAAAACTTAGTACAGTCGAATACAGATATAGGCCATTTTAGACTTATACTGATCTGTAGTGTATCTGTATCATGCTGAAGAAACCGACTCTTGTCCGACTAATGAATCTTGCTCCAGCTTCTGAAGTTTCAACCACGACAAGCTAATTACCATGTCAAAGGCAGCTGCAGATGGCGGTCAGTTTACAATGATCGTCTTATAACCCTTCATGACTTCAGTCCTAATGAATCGGTTACTAAAGGTTATTGTTGATAGCTGTCTACAAGGTAGCCATTATCTTTAAAGAGCAGGACTTGTTGCGAATGCAATTCGTCTTGACCCTGCGATGTCACCTGTGGTCTACCAGATCTTGACATATTTGGTTTGGATGTGTTTTCACAAAAGCCCGTTGCCTACAGTTCAATGGTAGCCCATCTGACGTCCACTAGTTTTATAAGATAACCATGATGACGGGATGCTGATAATCTGCTATTTTTGAGCCTCTAATATTTGTCTCGTACCATGTTCACTGAGTATGAACATACATTTCAATTCGCCGGATCTAAATACTCAAATTGGAAGCGCGGGTAAACTGCATTTTGTAATTTGCAAAAGTTGCTCGATTTACGTCCATGATACGTCGATGTATTAAAGACCGGTCAAACCTGTATGGTCACATATCTCGAAATGAATAGTGGTCTTGTTAAGATCAATATTTATATTCAAAAGATGTCTTTGATAAAAAAAAATGCTATATATCAAAGGAGGGGGGTGCTCATTTTTTTTATACTTTTGAAACCACCAATGCGTTTTGTTATCTTATATAAATATGTCTACCTCTGCATTAGACAAGAGATAAACTATATCACAATATATTATGTAAGTTGATCCACTAAAGTGAGTAATAATATCTGGACAACCTACAAAAACAAAGATATCAAGTATGAAATAGGTTTTTATTATGTTTGAATTTGTTCACACTAGTCATTTTTGTGGGCCTTTGGTAGTTCGACTTGTGAGCCAAGGCTCTGCGTTGAAGACAGTAGTTTAACTAGTAACGGTTTACCTTAACAAATTGGGAATTGAATGGAGTTTTGTCTCGATGGCACTCATACCACATCTTCTTATATATATTCATATTAAGACCTTGTCATTTATATTTAGAAACATATTTTTCGTAAGTATACTTTTCATATTTATACATGCATTATGTGTTACATTTTTAATGAAAACCACTTTGTAAATATAACAATAATTGGTTTTTTTCCTAAATAGTATTCTTGTACAAACCATTATGGGATATGAAAACTACTGATTTTTAATGCGAGCTTAGTATTTTAAAGAGGAACATCAAAAGGAAATGCTTGCACTCGAAATTGATTCGGACAAACAAGATGATTCATTGTGTACCAGTACTGCTGTCATTTGCTATAATCCATCAATATTGAGTAACACTTTTAATGATTCAGTTGATATCGCAATGTAAAAAATGATGTAATGCTCATACTAAACTACAAATGTATAAAACAGAAGAAGTGGTATGTTTGCCAATGAGACCACTATCCATAAGAGACCAAAATGACACAGAAATTAAGAACTATAGGTCACCGTACGGCCTTCAACAATGAACAAAGCCAATACCGCATATCAAGCTATAAAATACACAGCCGAGTTAGGCAAAGCCTCAATGCACAATGCGTCGTCACATTTGAAATTCTTAAAAGTTACACAAAGTGACGGCACATTTGAATGTCTATAATATTTTCAAAAAATATGATAAAATTAGAATTGGTTCAAGTTAATTCAAGCTTCGTTGTATATATTTCTTATAATGAGGTTCATCCCATTACATATTGCAAGGTGATCATTCCATCCACCTCCAGCACATGTGATTGTCGGGGTCCCATATAAAACATAACCAGTGTCACACGAAACAGTTGCAGTAGAACCAATAGCTGTGCCAGTTTTGGTAACTGTTCCGTGAGGAATCTGTTGAATGTCTTCACATCGAACTGCAATATATATCTTGAAGTTATTTGTTTATTATTACAGGCAAACACTTAAACAATACACAGTCATGCCCTTTTCTCTAGTGTTATCTTTACAAATAATCCATTTCTAATTTACATTCTCAATTGTATACGTTGTTCAGTGTGAGCCAAGGCTCTGTGTTGAAGGCCGTACTTTGACCTATCATGGTATTTTTTTAAATTGTTATTTGTCTCATTGGCATTCACACCACAACTTCCTAAATCGATGTCTGTTCAGAGTTGTCTTATTTGAAGTTATACCACATCGTCTTCCTTGCATGTTTAACAATATATTTTACAACATGACTAGACTTTTAATGAATGTTTATTGCAAAACTATCAAAATTCAAAAACAGATATGGAAGTGGATTGGAGACTGTTCTTAAATTTGGGTTTCTGATAATATATTCAGTACACACATGTGGTTAAGTTTTGAAAAATTGTATTTTCAAA
This sequence comes from Mytilus edulis, assembly GCA_019925275.1. Classification (NCBI taxonomy): domain Eukaryota; kingdom Metazoa; phylum Mollusca; class Bivalvia; order Mytilida; family Mytilidae; genus Mytilus; species Mytilus edulis. The sequence goes on from CM034358.1 coordinate 96,676,212, forward strand.
TGTAGCAAAAGGGGGTTGTCTCAATTTATAACAACATTAGTGACGTATTCTCCCCATTAAATAAATGAAATTGCTATAAGATTGAGAAAATTGAGCCGTGGTGTAGTGGTTAGGGAATCGGCCTACTAACACAAAGATTTCTGGTTCGATTGGCGTTCCGGGATAAAAATCAATAATTAACATCCATGTTGTTACATGCTGTTGTGTGATGTTGTTGTCTCTATAACACCACCATCCCCATTTGCATGCTCAATTTAAATGGTTCATCAATACAATAGATAGTAACAAATGACAACAACTAAATTAGAATATCCTGTTTTGAGACAGGCATATAGAGATTTATACAATCATACTTACGTATATTACAACATGGTCTAGAGTTAGGGCATTTACCCATTTCTACCCATCCTGGACCAAACATTGCATCACAACTTGAATATGTGTTTATTGCACATCTTCCGTTCGATTCCTTACATTGCCGAGTGAGTTCTGTAATATACACATACAATGTATTTAAAATAAAGCAACAGTAGAATAATTCAAATAGTCATTTCATTAAACGAAACACAAAACCAATTCAGCTATTAGATCTGGTGAGGGAAACACATTAACAATAAAAGGAAAACAACGGTTTAAGCGATACACTGAATTACAACAAAAGCAAACGCCAACATACATAGAAACGCACCAGTTGATAACGAATGCCAAATTCCTGATTTGTTACAGGACATTTACAGAAATCAAATATAGGGTTGAATATCGTTTCATAGCTAGCCAATCCTCCCGCTTATATGGCAAAATAAGAAATAACGCTGCATTGACAACACAACGATACAGGAAAACAGTATAAACAAACACTAGAACACTCAGCACAGATATAGGAAAAAAAGTATAAACACACGCGAGAACACTGACCACACTACGATACAGGAAAACAGTATAAACAAACGCTAGAACACTGACAACACTACGATACAGGAAAACAGTTTTAGCAAACGTTAGAACACTGACAACACTACGATACAGGAAAACAGTATAAACAAACGCTATAACATTACGATTCAACAAGACAGTATAAACAAACGCTAGAACACTACGATACTGGAAAACAGAATAAACAAATACTAGAACACTACGATACAGGGAAACAGTATAAATAAAGTGATATCACAAAAACACAAAAAAAAATCAATTCGGAAAGTATAAACGAACGCTAGAACACTATGATACAGCAAAACAGTATAAAAAAACGCTAGAACACAACGATAAAGCAAAACAGTAAAAACATCGCTAGAACACTATAATACAGGAAAACAGTATAAACAAACGCTAGAACACTACGATACAGGAAAACAATATAAAAAACGCTAGAACACTACGATACAGCAAAACTGTATTTACAAACACCAGAACACTACAATACAGGAAACCAGTATAAGCAAATACTAGAACACTACGATACAGGAAAACAATATAAAAACCGCTAGAACACTACGATATAGGAAAACAATATAAAAAACGCTAGAACCCTACGATACAGCAAAACTGTATTTACAAACACTAGAACACTACAATACAGGACACCAGTATAAACAAACGCTAGAACACTACGATACAGGAAAACAATTTAAACAAACGCTAGAACACTACGATACAGGAAAACAATATACGCAAACGCTAGAACACTACGATACAGCAAAACTGTATTTACAAACACTAGAACACTACAATACAGGACACCAGTATAAACAAACGCTAGAACACTACGATACAGGAAAACAATTTAAACAAACGCTAGAACACTACGATACAGGAAAACAATATAAGCAAACGCTAGAACACTACGATACAGGAAAACAATATAAACAAACACTAGAACATTACGATACAGGAAAACAGTATAAGCAAATACTAGAAAACTCAGCACAGAGACATATATAAATAACCATTATAAAAATACATTACGATATATAACACATGTCTTTTCCGTGTGACTTATCGACTTAGCAATGTGAAATGACATTACGTGGGAAAACATGGGTGTCATTCTTACAGATTGTACTAGTTTTATACAATCTTCAGAGACATCTGGTTATTTAATTTTTTCATGAAACATATACACAAAATCCTCCTGAAACATTTATCTACCTTCTAAAGCAATATTATTTCACATCGATGCTTCATGGTCGATTATCAGTCTCAGACTATTACGATATCATACTCTTTTAAATCGAAAAGTTAACGTATATGAATAAATAAAAACTTTTAAGAATTGATGTTGTTTATAATTTGTAACGTAAAATAGTTACACTTATCCCTTAGATCATTGTTAATAATAGATATTTTAAAGATGTATAAAATAACGTAAGCAAGTACTTTTGTCATTATATTTTAAAGAACCATTAAATCCCTTTACTGCTCTCAAATTTGATAAATACTTCATTGTATGTGGAAAACATAAAAGAGGCGACATTTACGATCCATCAAATAAAACTAAACCGAGGGTGATCGCAGTTACTCAGGAAGGGTAGATTAATGGAGAATGTCATACACTGCGTCTTTTGAATTTGAAAGACTCCATAGAATAATATAATAATTTGAAAAAAAAAACCAAAAAATACAATTACAAACGTACTAACCTAAAACGAGAATACAATAGGATATAATTTTTCTTTCACTCAACTTATACGACCAACACCGTATTTCTCAGTCTTAATAATAAGACTATAGATGTTGGTATCTTCTACAGTGTGTTGAACTGTTTGTTAGTTAACCAGAACAGCCTATCACCATATGTATGGAAGGCCATCTTTGAAGCTATAAATGTTGGTATCTTCTACAGTGTGCTGAACTGTTTGTTAGTTAACCAGAACAGCCTATCAACATATGTATGGAAGGCCATCTTAGTATCTATCAATGCTGGTATCTTCTACAGTGTGTTGAACTGTTTGTTAGTTAACCAGAACAGCCCATCAACATATGTATGGAAGGCCATCTTAGTATCTATCAATGCTCTTATCTTCTACAGTGTGCTGAACTGTTTGTTAGTTAACCAGAACAGCCAATCAACATATGTATGGAAGGCCATCTTAGTATCTATCAATGCTGGTATCTTCTACAGTGTGTTGAACTGTTTGTTAGTTAACCAGAATAGTCTATCAACATATGTATGGAAGGCCATCTTAGTATCTATCAATGCTGGTATCTTCTACAGTGTGTTGAACTGTTTGTTAGTTAACCAGAACAGCCAATCAACATATGTATGGAAGGCCATCTTAGTATCTATCAATGCTGGTATCTTCTACAGTGTGTTGAACTGTTTGTTAGTTAACCAGAATAGTCTATCAACATATGTATGGAAGGCCATCTTAGTATCTATCAATGCTGGTATCTTCTACAGTGTGTTGAACTGTTTGTTAGTTAACCAGAACAACCTATCAACATATGTATGGAAGGCCATCTTAGAAGCTATAAATGCATGCTAGTCCTTTATTTTAGTCGATACCTTATTGAGATCCCCGAGCCTAAATTAGACATACATCAATCGACTAAAAGAATTCGAATAAGGATATTCACAATGTAGGCAAACAGTAGGATCATTGAACAAGTGTAGTTTCAATCAACCAGTGCTTTTACACAAAGTATACCGGTGTTCAAAAGTAAAAAACACATCAACTATAAAAAAAAAATAACAATGCAACGTACATAGAAAAAAATTATTAGATAACAACTGCCATATTTATGACTTAGTACAGGACGTTTTATCAAAAACCAGTGGTGGGTTGAACCAGATGTTTTGGATAGCCAAATATCGCGTTTAAAGTTTTTTTTTATATGTTAGATGGATACACACATAACATTGGGTGTAACTACATTATCTTCTTCAATATTGATAATTTAAGAATTATATGAGTACACGAAGTGTTATTCATGGGGTATTCATTCTATGCACTTTCAGTTGAAATTTCTTAACTTTTGACACCGAACTAAATCAAATCAATTTGAATTACCTGCTCACAGTGAACATAACTATTCGTTTAGAATACATAGATATGCTGTATCTACTGTTAATACTTAAACTTACTTCCTCCATTCGATACATGGTAAACGCTGAAGGCAACAACAATCATATACCAACAGTTCAGCATGGTCCTAAAACATTTGCATTGTTCATATAAAATACAGCACAATATGTATACAAACTTCCAATTAGTAATTACTGCTTCATAACAGGCTAAACATAGTTCGCTTGAATAATGTTTTGTTTGATTGCAGAATAATCCCACAGATGTGAGTGGTCCAAACCTGTACAAAAGTTAACTTGAAGCAGACTTCTACACTGCTTTCAAAGTAAACCCGAGACATTTTAAGCAGGCAAGCAAATTAACGTCGTTGATAGACCAGACCTAAGGGCTGTTTTTTAAGGATTGATACAGACAAGTTTTCTTTTGGCAAGACCTGATGAAAGATCAACTTGAGCACAGATCAACCCGAGAACAGACCTGTGGACAGGTCGTATGTTGAACAGACCGGAGGACATGCCAACTTATGATGTTACAGTGTTTAAGACCTAAGCTTTTAATATGTAAACAATTTTCGGATTGTTCTTTTTTTCTCAGTATAGCAAATGTCTTTATTCGTTAGACACTAAAGATATTATAAACATTCATATTATAATATACGTTTAATAATGACTGTAAAATTACAAACTTGTGATCACATACAGCTATCATCAAACACAGGAAAGCTCGTTTCTTTTTTTAATTTAAAGTCAGATAGAAATGTTATTCAACGCATCTGAACAATAGTTTTATATCATGGGATACCAACATCATCGTCGATGTTGCTTCGTTCTCTTTTTACAGTCCCTTTTTCTGCACGAATAAACAGTTCAAACATGTCATTCTTTTATTCAATTGCTTAAATCAACACCAAAATCAGCAGTTTTCACATCTCAGATTGGCTCAAATATAACAACATTATTTGACTGCATCAACCAAAACTGACCAAATTTGCACTTTATTTTGTAAATATATATAACCTCATAATAAATTAACAAGTTTTCTTTGTCAGGATGTATAATATAAAACAGATGACATCAATATCGGAACATAATGACTACACAATTTTGTCTGCATCAATAAATACTTATATATATAAAAAAGAAGATGTGGTATAATTGCTAATGAGTCAACTGTCCATAAGAGACCAAAATGACATAGACATTACCAACTATAGGTCACCGTACGGCCTTCAACAATGAACAAATCCCATACCGCATAGTATGCCTTAAAAGGCCCCGATATGACAATGTAAAACAATTCAAACGAGAAAACTAACGGCCTTATTTAAATAAAAAAAATGAACGAAAAACAAATATGTAACACGTAAACAAACGACAACCACTGTATCACAGGCTCCTGATTTGGGACAGGCACAAACATAAATAATGTTGCGGGGTCAAACATGTTAGCGGGATCACAACTCTCCCTTAACCTGGAACAGTAGTATAACAGTACAAACGAACAAAAAAAAATCAGTTGAAATAGGCTTAACTCATCAGATGGACAAAAAATACAAGTGGACGTGGCCGGGTACTTGTATATCCCGACAACAAAAAGACACTAGGAACAGATCTGAGGGTACTCGCAGTTATCTGACAGCTAGTTCAAAGCAACTAACAACTAATAAAAGAAAAATCATGCATCTAAGACTAAACTATCAATCCGTACACATCCAACATCCAATGGATTGGGTGTAAAGACGTTATAAAAAGTCAGAGAAAAACATGACATTGTGCAATGTCAGTTTCAGGTATCGACAGATTGTAGATCCATGAATATGTCTATGTAAATAACATACTTGTAATATTTAGTTTGCTTTTAATTTACTGATACAAAAATCTATATTTAAAACAATATTCAATGATCGTATTACAGTGTTGAATTGGTAACCTTTTAGAATAAGTTTATTTAAAGGAGCGATAAGTTTACAAGGATCATTTCTAAATTTCCGGACACGGTTAACAACATTTCCGTGAAACTTCAAAACCAATATATATAGAAAAAATAATAAACGATATCCATGGTTTAACAATTTACCAGTCATACATAGATTGCGTTCGTTAAAATCAAAGAAGTCACACAACAGACACGGGCATAGCGATTCATTATTTCCATCACAAATTAAAAAAAATATTTCATTCTTATTCAACACAAACAAAAGTTCAATCACTTTTCCAATTACAATGCTACAATATCAAAGTTCTTATTAAAATAAAAAACTTGGGGCCTTTGTATCAAGTTTTATCAAATAATATTGCATTTTTGTTTTTATCAAAACAAGAGAAATAAGTAATTCTAAACAATGCAAACAACATTTCAGTATAATATTTATGTTAATATTTTACTTTAATGAAACACAACCATTGTTAAGACACAAAAAGTAGAAAACGATCAATGGTAGGCAATATTTTCCATTAAAATATGGAAATGAATGCATTCTTATTCAAATACAACATAGTATCTTTTTCCTGTAATTCAGCATATTTTATGAAAAACAATCAATCTTGATGCACATAAAATACTGAAATGGAATGAAATGGTATCTCATGTTTTCAAACAAAATACAGAATTATTGCATTCATATTCAGAACAAACAAAAGTTGAGTATTTTTCTCCATTCATTTTTTAAATTCTTATAAAAAATCTAGCTACACATATCATTGCATTATTTCTAATCAAAGAAGAAAATTGATGATTTTAAATATGTAAATAACAGTTAAGTTGGACTGATTGCAATTGACATTGTATTATTTTTAATATAAAGGAAGAAAACAATCATTTTAAGCAACACGAATACAAGTTCAGTATTTTTTCCATTAATTTCAGCATGTTTCACGAATAACAACCAGTTAGAATATACAGAAAGTACTGATAGTTAAAGGCCGTTCATTATTTCTTATCAAAACAAAGAAATAATTGCATTACTATTCAAAATGAATTTGAGTATTTCGCTCCTTACAATATTATTAAAATTCGTATGCATAACAAAAGCACAACATATGCCTTATCCTAGTTATGTAACAGTATAACGTGAGAACAAAGTAGATAAATCAGCTGAAAAGGTCTTAACTCATTAGATGAATACAAAAAAAAAACATCTATCAAAAACACAGAGTTAACGTCACCGTGTATCCTTCCAACCAAAGAAACAAAGTACTGATGGGAGGGTACTCGCAGTTATTGATAGCTAGTTCAAAGCCACTATCAACTAATTTAAAAAATCACGCATCTACATTGTAACACTATATTCTTACCAAGATTTCTGTATATGTTGATTTAGAACCACTGGAATAAAATGTACAACTATTGGAAGTGGACGTCACTAATGTTAATATAGCTTGTGTATAATGCCTTTTGCGAATTGTGCAAATAAAATATGTTAAAACCACTATTGATACACCCACGTACATGTATATTATTCTGTGTAACAGATTGTCATTGCTGAGTCAACAATGTCGATTTCCTTGCATATAATTATATACTTCATTTACATTTTAAAAGTGTAAGAACAATTGATTTCTTGTCTGGAATATTGCACTTTTAAACATTTCTTTATGTTTTAACATTGTTAATTAACCAGTAAATGTTTATAATTACACGATTGTATGAATATACATTCAAACATTAGATAAATTGTGTTTATTTCCAACTTGTCATAAAACATCCACATAGAGAAAGCTGACACTCTTGTTTTTAAATTCCTTAATAAATGAAACAATGATGAGAGTATACAGAGTACAGTTAAATAAAAGTTAGAGTGTATGCAGTTATTTCTTTAAGACTGCGATATTGATAAAGATGCAATAGTATAGTTTCACAAATGATATCGGATATGTTCCTTACGTCGTAACTACAATCCCCTTCCCTTTTATGAATGTGACCTACCGAATTAAACTATTTATCGGATTTGTTATCACATAAGCAACACGACAGGTGCCACATGTGGAGCAGGATCTGCTTACTCTTCCAGAGCACCTGAGATCACCCCTAATTTTTGGTGGGGTTCGATTTGTGTATTCTTTAGTTTTCAAGGTTGCGTTATGTGTACTATTGTTTGTCTGTTTGTCTTTTTCATTTTTAGCCATGGCGTTGTCAGTTTGTTTTAGATTGATGAGTTTGACTGTCCCTTTGGTAACTTTCGTCCCTCTTTCACGTTAAATCGTAAAAAATCTTCGTAGACCTATGTAGCTGCAACGATATTGAACGCAACCCTGTCATCGAAGTAGGTAGAACCCGACTTGGGTGAAAAGAAAATAACTATATAAAAAAATTCAATCAATAATCCTAAACATAATCCACTAACTTGCATATTTTAAGTGTTTCTCTCTAAATATAAACATAGAAAATATGTTTCTGGCGCATCCTTAGATGAGCCATTCTGACTAGGACTGCTTATGTCAGATGTAAGGTAACTATAAGATAAACAATATTACATAAAATAAGAGCATCTTACAATTGTTGATTTTATTAGATCGGGAAAATGGAAATCAATTTTATATTCTTATATACATGAATCTTAAATCGAAAAACATAACTTTGCACATAACTATGAACGAAAAGAAATAATGTCTTATTGAAAGACGAATATAAAAATAGATTTCGAACCCATATCTAAACATACTAAGCTAATATACTAACTTTGCGCACGATGTGTATACTACTTACCGTTACGCGATGTTCCTCACAATAAGGCTATTTCGACGATTTCGAAGAACGTTTCAGGCATTCAAGCATATAATTGATGATGTCAAATTACTGGTGTAATTTTGTAATCCATTTTAAGTTTGTTTGAAAACGTAGAGTTTTACAAGTTAAACAAACAGTGGTCGTATAGATATTTTTTCAATGAATATGCATTTAAAAGGGATGTAAGTCTTTCCAGGCCATAATTGATAATTTTCCTCTCGGCAACAGTTTGCATTTATGACTTATACATTAATTTCAAATTTACGCAGATTTATGTTTTTTATATAAAATAGATTTTTGAATTTGTATTCTCGTATTTGTTTTACATATTTATACATACTATTTTTGTTGCATTTCTTTCCGTTTCCGTTTTAGCTTCCTTTCTATATTTTATCATTTACCGATGCCTTTGTTGTCGCAATTTATATAATTGGCTAAACATTTGGGATCCATGTTTATCTCATTTCCGTATGTTTTTACCATAATTATGCATATCCTGTGTTTGTTGCAATTGCCAGCAATGGTTTGTCTTTATTTTATTTTATTAACAAAACAATTATGCATGTCTTTTTACGATTTAAAACTCGCAGATAGACAATGTTCCTTAAATAAAATAAATATGTTATACAATAAAACCCAAGATCCCGATTTTTGTTTTAAATCAATCTCGTTTGGTCAACATTTTAATTTAAACATAAACTATTCCTTTCTCATACATTGGTTGTATTGCAACTTATACATGCATTTTAATTTCATTCGAATTAAACTAGAATCTTATCGGGGCCTTTTATAGCTGACTATGCGGTATGGTCTTTGCTCATTGTTGAAGGCCGTACGGTGACCTATAATTGTTTATGTCTGTGTCATTTTGGTCTTTTGTGGATAGTTGTCTCATTGGCATTCATACCACATCTTCTTTTTTTTTATAGAAACAAAAAAATGCGACATTTTTAAGACCGTTTTCAAAAATAACCCTTTCCGGTTTCGGTGAAATTGATTTGCTTTAACACGCGAATAACTCATGTGAAATGTTACAATGATCGGAGAAAAATACCTTAGGAAAGAAACGGACCTGTGCACACAACATGAAACGTTTGACATTAAGTGTTTGCATAAGAACGGTATACTTAAGTGTTAGAATTCATTTTTCATATTTTGGTTCTTTTTTTTCCTTTAATTGTAAGTCTAATGTAATGAATTAAATCAGAAATCATTTATATCTTTATGTAACTGACCAGTCTACGTATTTACTTTTATGCTATTCTATAGTAAAATGTAATCAACAGGAGGAAAGAGTGTGAACATCTTCAACATTATCGACCAAGAGGAAAGAGTGAACATCATCAACATTATCGATCAAGAGGAAAGGTAGAACATCAGCAACACTATCGACCAAAGGGAACGAGTGATCATCATCAACACTGTGGACCAACAGGAAAGAGTGAACATCATGAACATTATAAACCGGGAGGAAAGATTGAACATCATCAAAATTTTACGTCCAGAAGGAAAGAGTAAACATCATCAACATTATCGACAAAGAAGAAAGTGTGAACATCATCAACATTATCAAACAGGAAAGAGTGAACATCGTCAACATTATCAACAGGAGCAATGAGTGAGAACATCATCAACATTATCGACCAAGAGGAAAGAGTGAACATCATCAACACTATCGACCAACAGGAAAGAGTGAACATCATGAACATTATCGACCAGGAGGAAAGAGTGAACATCATCAAAAATATCGACCAGGAGGAAAGAGTCTAACATGATCAGTATCATCAAACAAGGAGAAAGAGTGAGCATCATCAACATTATCGATTAGGAAGAAAGGGTGAAAATCATCAACAATATAGACCAACGGGAAAGAGTGAACATCATCAACATTATCGAACAGGAAAGAGTGAACATCATAAACATTATTGATCATGAGGAAAGAGTGAACATCATGAAAATTATCGACCAGGAGGACAGAGTAAACATGATCAGTGTCATCAAACAAGGAGAAAGAGTGAGCATCATCAACATTATCGATTAGGAAGAAAGGATGAAAATCATCAATAATATAGACCAATGGGAAAGAGTGAACATTATCAGCATTTTCGACCAGAAGGGAAGTGGGAACATCATCAACATTATCAAAAGAAGAAAAGAGTGAAAATCATAAACATTATCGACCAAGGATAATAAGTCAACATTATCAACACTATCGACCAAGGGGAAAGAGTTAACACCATCAACATTATCGACCAAGGGGAAAGAGTTAACATCATCAACTTTATCGATCAGGAAGTAATAGTGAACATCATCAACATTATCGACCAAGAGGAAAGAGTGCACATTATAAACATTATCGACCAAGAGGAAAGAGTGCACATCATCAACACATTCTACCAAGGGGAAAGAATGAACATCATCAACTTTATCGATCAGGAGGAAAGAATGAACATCATCAACTTAATCGATCAGGAAGTAATAGTGAACATCATCAACATTATCGACCAAGAGGAAAGAGTGCACATTATAAACATTATTGACCAAGAGGAAAGAGTGCACATCATCAACACATTCTACCAAGGGGAAAGAATGAACATCATCAACTTTATCGATCAGGAGGAAAGAATGAACATCATCAACTTCATCGATCAGGAAGTAATAGTGAACATCATCAACATTATCGACCAAAAGGAAAGAGTGCACATCATCAACACATTATACCAAGGGGAAAGAGTGCACATCATCAACATTATCGACCAAGAGGAAAGAGTGCATATCATCAACATTATCGACCAAAAGTAAAGAGTGCACATCATCAACACATTATACCAAGGGGAAAGAGTGCACATCATCAACATTATCGACCAAGAGGAAAGAGTACACATCATCAACATTATCGACCAAAAGGAAAGAGTGCACATCATCAACATTATCTACCAGGAGGAACGAATGAACATTATCAACTTTATCGATCAGGAAGTAATAGTGAACATCATCAACATTATCGACCAAGAAGAAAGAGTGCACATCATCAATATTATCGATCAAGAGGAAAGAGTGAACATCATCAACATTATCGACCAAAGGGCAGGTGAACATCATCAGCATTATAAATCAAGAGGAAAGAGTGAACATTATCAACACTATCGACCAAGGGGAAAGAGTTAACATCATCAACATTATCGAACAGGAGGAACGAATGAACATCATCAACTTTATCGATCAGGAAGAAATAATGAACATCATCAACATTATCGACCAAAAGGAAAGAGTGCACATCATCAACATTATCTACCAGGAGGAACGAATGAACATTATCAACTTTATCGACCAAGAAGAAAGAGTGCACATCATCAATATTATCGATCAAGAGGAAAGAGTGACCATCATCAGCATAATCGACCAAGAGGAAAGTGTGAACATCATCAACATTATCGACCAAAGGGCAGGTGAACATCATCAGCATTATAAATCAAGAGGAAAGAGTGAACATTATCAACACTATCGACCAAGGGGAAAGAGTTAACATCATCAACATTATCGAACAGGAGGAACGAATGAACATCATCAACTTTATCGATCAGGAAGAAATAATGAACATCATCAACATTATCGACCAAAAGGAAAGAGTGCACATCATCAACATTATCGATCAAGAGGAAAGAATGAACATCATCAACATCATCAACCAAGGGGAAAGAGTGAACATTATCAACACTATCGACCAAGGGGAAAGAGTTAACATCATCAACATTATCGAACAGGAGGAACGAATGAACATCATCAACTTTATCGATCAGGAAGAAATAATGAACATCATCAACATTATCGACCAAAAGGAAAGAGTGCACATCATCAACATTATCGATCAAGAGGAAAGAATGAACATCATCAACATTATCAACCAAGGGGAAAGAGTGATTATCACAACATTACCGACCAGGAGGAAAGAATGAACATCATCAACATTATCGACCTGTAAAAAAGTGTGAACATCATCGACATTTTCGACCAAGGGGAAAGAGTGAACATCACCAACATTATCGATCAGGAGGAAAGAGTGAACATAATCAACATTATCGACCAGGAGGAAAAAGTAAATATCATCAAAATTTGATTGTGCATTGATGTAACAAGCTTTGTTTTTTGTAATAAAACTAATATTTGTAAGCCGTTTTCTTCGGAATAAATATGATGTGATATGTTGGAGACATCTTTTATTTCCTATCTTAGAAACATTTGCTGGTGTGTAATCAACATCCTAATCACAATAGTAGACAACACCATCCTCATATGTTGGTTCGCAGACAACAACATTCTTATACTTGATGTTTTGTGTGTATCTATCTCAGGACAGTCTTCACATAACAGACAACAACATTCTTATACTTAAGAAATAATTCATGGGGGCTTGAATATATCGTGATTTTACCACGGGTTGGCCCTTTATGACAAATATTTTACCCCTGAGCGATAGCGAGGGGTAAAATATCGGCATAAAGGGACAACCCGTGGTAAAATCTAGATATATTCAAGCCCCCATGAATTATTTCGATTCTGATAGGACACATACGGCAATTCTTTTGGATCGAAGCGCTCTAGGTGTAGGCAAATATTTGCCGTTCCCATAAATAAACGCACTAATAAACTAGCGTAAAAGAACGGAGCAAACTGCATTAGTGACATGCTTAAACTATTTAAAATAATGTATTTAGACAGTTTTGGATGAATTTGAATGCTAATTTATTTATATGTCTTATATGATGTACAATAAAGGGCTTTTGCCACATTTTAGCATCATTTGTGTATGTTTCCTTGTGATGATTTTCGGATTCACAAGCGTGTATTTTCCCGTAAAATGCTTACATTCTAACGTCATTGTTCTATGACGTCGGGTATCTCATTCACAAAAAAGCATATGACGTGGGAGTACAATCGGAACAGCACTGGCAATATATTCATATTTTACCACGGGTGTGTACTCAAAGCGTTTGAAGGACGTCATGTTAGCATTGGTGTTTGGTGTGTATTTATCTCAGTACAGTCTTCACATAACAGATAACAACATTCTTATACTTGGTATTCTGTGTGTATTAATCGCAGAACAATCTTCACATAATAGACAACAACATTCTTATACTTGGTATTCTGTGTGTATTTATCTCAGAACAGTCTTCACATAACAGTCAACAACATTCTTATACTTGGTATTCTGTGTGTATTTATCTCAGAACAGTCTTCACATAACAGTCAACAACATTCTTATACTTGGTATTCTGTGTGTATTAATCGCAGAACAATCTTCACATAACAGACAACAACATTCTTATACTTGGTATTATGTGTGTATTTATCTCAGAACAGTCTTCACATAACAGTCAACAACATTCTTATACTTGGTATTATGTGTGTATTAATCGCAGAACAGTCTTCACATAACAGACAACAACATTCTTATACTTGGTATTCTGTGTGTATTTATCTCAGAACAGTCTTCACATAACAGTCAACAACATTCTTATACTTGGTATTCTGTGTGTATTAATCGCAGAACAGTCTTCACATAACAGACAACAACATTCTTATACTTGGTATTCTGTGTGTATTAATCGCAGAACAATCTTCACATAACAGACAACAACATTCTTATACTTGGTATTCTGTGTGTATTTATCTCAGAACAGTCTTCACATAACAGTCAACAACATTCTTATACTTGGTATTCTGTGTGTATTAATCGCAGAACAGTCTTCACATAACAGACAACAACATTCTTATACTTGGTATTCTGTGTGTATTAATCGCAGAACAATCTTCACATAACAGTCAACAACATTCTTATACTTGGTATTCTGTGTGTATTTATCTCAGAACAGTCTTCACATAACAGACAACAACATTCTTAAACTTGGTATTCTGTGTGTATTTATCGCAAAACAATCTTCACATAACAGACAACAACATTCTTATACTTGGTGTTTTGTGTGTATTTATCGCAGAACAGTCTTCACATAACAGACAACAACATTCTTATACTTGATGTTTTGTGTGTATCTATCTCAGGACAATCTTCACATAACAGACAACAACATTCTTATACTTGATGTTTTGTGTGTATCTATCTCAGAACAGTCTTCACATAACAGACAACAACATTCTTATACTTGATGTTTTGTGTGTATCTATCTCCGGACAGTCTTCACATAACAGACAACAAACAACATTCTTATAATTGATGTTTTGTGTGTAATTATCTCAGGACAGTCTTCACACAACAGACAACAATATTCTTGTACGTGTTTTTTGTGTGTATTTATCGCAGAACAGTCTTTACATAACAGACAACAACATTCTCATACTTGGTAGTCTGTGTGTATTTATCTCAGCACAGTCTTTACATATCCTGCAACAATATTCGTATACCTGGTCTTCTGTGTGTATTTTTCTCAGGACATCAGACTCACACTCGGACTTCTCTTGAACTGAATTTTAATGTGCGTATTGTTATTCGTTTACTTTTCTGCATTGGCTAGAGGAACAGTGTATAGGGGAAGGGTTTAGATCTCACAAACATGTTTAACCCCGGCACATTTTTGCGCCTGTCCCAAGTCAGGAGCCTCTGGCCTTTGTTAGTCTTGTATTATTTTAACTTTCAGTTTTTTGTGTACAATTTAGAGTTTAGTATGGCGTTCATTATCACTGAACTAGTATATATTTGTTTAGTGGGCAGCTGAAGGACGCCTCCCGTAGCGGAAATTTTCTCGCTGCATTGAAGACCAATTGGTGACCTTCTGCTGTTGTCTGCTCTATGGTCGTTTCGTTGTCTCTTTTGCACATTCCCCATTTCCATTCTCAATGTTATTCACATAACATACAACAATATTCTTATACTTGGTCTTCTGTGTGTATCTATCTCAGCACTGTCTTTACATAACAGACAACAATATTCTTATACTTGGTCTTCTCTGTGTAATTATCTCATTACAATCGTCAAATACTAAATACTGTCGGAATGTGTCGACATTCTTAACAGACTGATCACTGTATAAACTTATATCCAAACATTCTAACAAATTGTAATATTGTCTGGTCACATATTAAATATAGATTCTACCACTGTATCGAGTGTGATATGATATTTATCCACTCGAGACAGTTAAATTGTTACATTAAAAACGTCATATAACGAAACCTTATACGCATTATCCTTATAAACATATGGACATTATCATGCATTTTATTTTGTTTTGGTTACGAATTGAAAAGCACAGGTATATTGTTTATTTTTGTTTATTATTTTAAATAGTTATAATATGAACTCTGATTAATACTACTTAAATTTTAAGTTTATATCTTCATGACCACACAATAAAAAAGAGAATGAACACGAAGATAGTTTCAATACAGACAACAAACCGACAAAAGAGCAGCAAACGGCCAAATCCTAATTCAACATTTTTTGTACATGTATTTGAAAACTTTAAACGTGTACACATATTGAGTTAGAATATTTGTTTTCAGATAAATTGAAATATTGTATAACGGATGCTGGTTTTAAACAAATACAAGTATTGAATTTAACTATTTTCTTCGGAGAATTTAAAAAATCTTAGTACACAGTTTTTTTTGTGATTTTCTTAACAAAGAACAAATATCAAATATAGACATTTATTCAGATAATTTGAACTATGTTGCGTTTAAAATAACATTTAGAAATTGGAATGAGACATTCCATGAGATAATTTGTAGTATTTTATTTATCCATAAAATATATTATGTTTATCACATTTATACATTTGTTTAGATAATTTTGAAGTATTTCTTAATAAATGATTTATTTTAACATGTACACATATTGAATTTAAAGATTTTTATTCAGGTAAATTGAAATATTGCATTACGGAAGATTTTACATAAAGTAAATTGAATTTAATTATTTTCTTTAGATAATTTGAGATATCTTAATCATGTTAATACACCGACCTACAAATGTTTTCAGATAATTTAAAAAGAAAGGCTTACAAAGGGAGAGGGACGAAGGATACCAAAGGGACAGTCAAACTCATAAATCTAAAACAAACTGACAACGCCATGGCTAAAAATGAAAAAGACAAACAGAAAAAACAATAGTACACATGACACAACATAGAAAACTAAAGAATAAACAACACGAACCCCACCAAAAACTAGGGGTGATCTCAGGTGCTCCGGAAGGGTAAGCAGATCCTGCTCCACATGTGGCACCCGTCGTGTTGCTTATGTGATAACAAATCCGGTAAATAGTCTAATTCGGTAGGTCACATTCATGAAAGGGAAGGGGATTGTAGTTACGACGTAAGGAACATATCCGATATCATTTGTGAAACGGTTATTCCATAACGGTCAACCAACTCAAGATATGAAGCCGACTTAACTGTATCTGTAGTATCCTTTATCTCCAATTCGATGGGATAGATGCGTTCCACATAGTCACCAAATTTTGAATTGTTTAGTGAAAGAACGTCATCTATATAGCGGAAAGTAAAGTTAAAGGATATTGCTAACTTCTTATCTTTCTCCCTAAGAAGTTCCTGCATGAAGTCAGCCTCATAATAATAAAGAAACAAGTCGGCAAGTAGAGGGGCACAGTTTGTTTCCATTTGGATGCCGACAGTGTGTTGAAAAACACGTCCTCCGAACGTTACAAATATGTTGTCAATCAAGAAATCAAGCATCTTGATAATATCGGTTTCAGAGAATTTGTTGTTTGAATCAGAGTGATTCTTTACAAGCGATGAATATCGAAAACGTGTTATTGACAAACACATGTCTGTTTTTTTTTCGGTAAACTTAAAAATAAGTCTTGCTAAATATTATTGACGATAACCGGTCGTTTTTTAGTGAAACAAAAGGTTAAAAGAAACATGCCCCTAAAACTAATATATTGATGGAATATGTGAAAGTTTAAAAAAAAAGGTGTCAAAATGTTTAATGCATCATGCTTTACATCAGAAAATGTCTGTACCAAGTGAATTGTACCTTTTGGGTTAGGTCAGCTAAAAAATGGAAAATTCATGAAAAATCCATATCCCCAGGCCATAATAAAAAAGTTTAAAACTCCCCCTCTTTTACAGCTTATTTGCCAAGATATTGTAATTTTTCATTCGGGTTCCAACAACATTTTTCATCCAACCCAAAAGAACAGAGGTTAATGAGTCTGCATGTTGATGATAAACCTGTGGATGTGTTCAAAAGTAACATGTATTAACCAGGATGGATAAAAACCGACATTACTTAAAAACATAAATTCAACAATCGTAACAGCTGGAATCAACAAATTCAACATCAGAGAACGTACGCAATTGATGGTCCCTTGTCTATATTTAAAACACAATAGTACTTAAATAACTTACAAAAACTGGGGGTTATCTCAGGTTCTCCGGAAGGGTTAGCAGATCCTGCTCCACATACGTGCTTCATAAGCCAATTTTAAAACTCACAAATATGGTTAACCTGTACACTAAAAATGTATTTTGCAGTTCTTTTTATAAGCCTTGAAGATTTCCTAGGTAAAGCACTGAGACCAAACATAGCCGTTTGCAATTCGATAGAGCGGACCGTGATAGGTTTGCGTTCGGACAGTACCTGGTCATCCCGAATATGACGACAGTTTCCAAACGGATAACTTTCGTCAGCGTTGGTTCACTGTCTGGTCACTGTTTGATTTCTGTTGGGTTACATTCAGTAGAATCGTGAAAGACTCTGTCGAATTTTACCATGCGAAAGATACTAATCGGATTAGAATCGGATTGAAAATGGGATGAACGGGAAAAATTCACTTGGAAACGGTTGCATATCTACGCTTCCTGAACAATATATGATTGTTGTCGAGATAACATATTTTTGTTTACAAATTTTAATTAAAGTTTGAATTTCCATCATCGATTCACAGGATCTTTATCAGACTTTTGACGAATTCTAATCGGGAATGGTCCGGTCAAGGACGACAGTTAACATCGTGAATGTGCGACCCCAGCTTAACGGTCAACCAACTGGTGATGGCGTCCGTAAAATTTACGAAGGGGTGATTTCAAATTCATCATTTGGAACTCTTAATTTAATAGCTTCCTAGTGAGCAGGAACCCTCTATCTAGAAAATCATGATAGGAAATACAAGCACGGGAATATCGAATCAACTGGGAGATATATACCCCGTATGCAGGTGCTGCTGGAATGGGCTACTCACAAATGGAAAGTTCATAATTAAAAAGCTGAAATCATTTCTTTTATCGTGAAGTTTTGTTTTCAACTGACCCTCATAGCCAATTTCTAGATGTAAGTCAAGATAAGTTGTTTCTAAATTCGTTTGTATTCATCCACGTGAACGTTCTTGCAGAAGAGAATTGTACATTAAAGATTTATACATATATTGACTTTATTTATTATTTCAGATATACTTAACTGAAATGTAAACATCTCAACTCACATATCTTTCATTTATGATCAGCTTGAGGATAATGTAGTTATGAACCTTGGAATTATTACATACTATATAACCGTTTTATTTTTTGGGGGGATGGGTTATAGTATTTTACGCATCATACATTGGGTTTACAAATACAAATGCATGAATTTCACAAATATTCCATCATAAGTGTGTAAAACACATGTCTTTTCGATGAAACCGGCAGTTAACTGGGAACATGATTTAGATATCAAAATATTTCGGAATTGGTTGTCTTTGGTTTTCTCGTAATATAATTTGAACTTGAATATATGGTAAGAATCAACACAAAATATCAATAAAAAGGGTACGTACATATATCTAAAATTATTTAAAGATATGCAAATTAATTAACAGATGACGTTTGTTTTTATAAAGAATGTATTATATAGAGAGTAATTCTTTCCCCCATTCGTTTTTCTCTGGCAAATGGGAGATGTATAATAAAAGCAGGGACCTATGTGTCAGCTGCTTTATACTGCTTATATTTTAGGTATTAAATATGAAATAACGGATACAATATAAACAATGATAAGTTACCGACCAAATATCTCTGTATAAAAAGGTTCAACAACACGACACTTTTCATTAAAAGTAATGTTAAACTTAGATAACAGAAGGTCGAGTAGATCATGACCAACTGACAGTACTGGTGCCGTTACTCATTACAAGTAGACGCTCGGTGACAAATGAAATATATTGATTAACTTGTTGTTACAATCGAGAAATGAATATTTGTTAGATAAGAGCAGTAGAATATATGTCATTTTTATTTAACTCAAAACAAAATCAAAATGGAGACATAAAAACTTGCCACTTGACGAAGTTATGAATAAATAAAACTTTGTTTCAACTGTCTTGTAGGCAGCAATCATGTATCATAAAAACGAAATTCGCAAAATACCGAATCAACTACAAAGTGCTTTGATAAAATAATTTTTTGAAAGTTTCCGCCATTAAAATGTTATAAAATGAAGTCTCGTTTAAAGCACAGTCCGACTAAAAAAGTTTTCTAGAAAAGTATATACATTGTAAATACCCTTGAAATTATGATTTCAAATCTTATTTCCTTTATTTTATTGTTTTCTAGTATTTGATTATCATAGTTTTCCCGTTTCCACTGTTGTGTTGAGCCCATGAATTGTGTTTTATTGACAACAACGATTTTCTGTAAAGGCAATGTCGTCTCTAAAATTACCAACACTTGCGTCGGCACTACATTTGAAGACGGATTTGTTTACGATCCTAACCAATGTAGTTAATAAGATGCACTCCCTTCATCAGTATTGAGAAAATAATATGTCTGTGTGGTGATAATGGGGGTATACTATGATATTAGAACAAATGCACAACATTTAAAGATATTACATCATAAAATGCACCAAGTATATTCTAAAATGTTTATAAGTTTTTTTTGTATGCTTGTGCGACTATCTTTAGCTTGTGTCACATCAACTTATTTCGATAAAAAGAAGAAACATCAATTATTATGCTATTGATTTATTGAAAAGTGCACTTTATTATATATAGTCAGAACACAATTAATAGTTTATACACAAAGCAATAACAAACGAAATTGTTCATATATAGTCATTTCAAACGCTCTTGTTCATGTATTGTTGTCGCAAATGCAATTGTTCATATATAGTCATTACAAACGCACTCGTTTACATATACTCAATACAAGAGCTCTTCAGTTTTTATAGACAGTCGTTACAAATGCGCATGTTCATATATAGTCATTTCAACTGTTCTTGTTCATATATAGTCACCACAAACGCACTTGTATACGTATAGTCTATCAAAGAGCACTTTTGTTTTTATATAAAGTCATCACAAACGCGCTTGTTCATATATAGTCATTACAACTGCCGTTCCTGATATTGTTTTGTTACATAAGCACTTGTTAATGTATAGTCATCTCTTGCTCATATACATGTATATAGTTGAATACGCACTTGTTGATATAAAGTATTCACAAAGGCACGTGCATTATAATAGTGAATACACAAACACTTTATGACATATGTAGTCATAATTAACCTCATCGTATCATGTTTATATATAGTCAAAACACAAAAAAAAAAATATAATTAATTGCAAATAAATTCAAAAACATAAAACAAAACATATTTGATATTTATAAGAACCAAAACAAAACAAAAATACTGGTTCATTATGTTTGACTTTGAATTAAAGTAAAAGTTCGAATAAGTTTTGAAATGTTTTTTTGCAAATTATTAACAGCCCCAACCAAAAGTTTGATGATAATGCTTTATTAGAGCTATTATAATCAGTTGCTGTGTAGAAAGTTAGATAACAAAAAACACCGAGCTCTGAGATATATTAAAACGGAAAGTCCCTAATCAAATGGTCAAATGGCAAAACCAAAAACCTCAAACAAACCAAATTAATAGACAACAACAGTGATAAATGACGTGACGTTGAAGAGATGATTTTATAAGTCATATTTTTGATAAATGACAATACATACAAATCTGACAGTTGTTTCTTACATAAAAATGGTATCTATATGATTATTAGTCTTATATAATAGATATAAGCAGAATAACATAATATAAAAACAATGGTGTTCAATATCGAAATGTTTAGGGTTAAAACAAAAAAGTGCTTGAATTGTGAGAGAAGACAATTGTTCAAATTCATATGGTAGAAATGTTATGAAACAATTTCAAAACAACGTTTTACAGAGAATGCACTGATTACTTAGTTTAAGATGGCAAAAGTTAAACATAAAACATTTCACAATTTAAATGTCAAGCTTTCAGCTTACAATAACAGTTGAGTACTGTAGGTTCCTTCTATATTTAATATTTTATTATTTTTGTAGCATTCTGCAATTATTCGTCACATGAAATTGTTGTTTAAATGAAAGGTAATCAAAACAAATCTGATAACGTGTTTTCTACCATTTTGACATGTTTACCAACGTTACTAAATGCCTGTCCAATTTTACGCAATGTTGGTTTCAGATTGTGCGACCGGCAAAACTGATTTCTCCATTCTTCTAAAATATTTTTGTTCAGTCTGACCAAATCTCTGTCTGCTTGAATGTGACAAATCTGTTCCCACGTCTCAAACTCCATATCAAGTTCAATCAAGAAGTGAAGAGAAGTATTCCCAATTAATGGGGCCAATCTATCGATGTGTTCTTCCGTTGGTACTATATCCCATTTGTCATCTGCAAGACAAACGACAAAAACTCACATGTAATACACCAACTAAAGTATAACTTCTATTTTGTTTTGCGTTGACTTCGAAACTGCAATTTTGAAATTAAAATTGAATTCCAAAGTGGTAAATTGCGGAAAACATTGTACATTCTATTTTGTTTTAACGATTTAAATCTGTCGACATTTGTATTTCCCTGTACTTGCCAAAAATATTGTATTGGTCACTGTGAGCTTATATTTACGAAGACATGACTTCTTTTATACACATTTGATTTTATAACAATCGATTCCTAATGATGTAAAAATATAATTTTGTTTACATTTTCTACTCGTCCTTTTGTTGAAAACTAGTGTCAGTTTTTATGGACTTCCCCTTTTTGACAAATCACTTAAATAAAGTGATGAAGAAACAAACAACTTCCAAAACACTTAAATAAAGTGATGAAGAAACAAACAACTTCCAAAACACTTAAATAAAGTGATGAAGAAACAAACAACTTCCAAAACACTTAAATAAAGTGATGAAGAAACAAACAACTTCATATAAAATATTACTATCGAACAAACATGTTGGTCATATACTAGTGTATTAGTTAACAGTTGGTATATTCAGTGTTTTTGTTAAGTCATAAGTGAAAATTAAACTGACACTGTTGTTCCAAATATAAAAACGGCCAAAAGACAACAATTTAACAAAAAACAAGCATAGAAAAACATAGACTTAACAATACGAACAACGCTACAAAACGTCTTAATCTCAGTTGCTCAGAAAAAGTAAACATGTCATGCTTAGCATGTGACACCAGTCGTACAATCCTAGTTCAAACCTGATGATATTTCAATTTCTTACACTTATTTGTTACACTTCTTTAAAAGGAATATTTATACATCTGCACCCGCCTTTTCCCAAGTTTATTATTAACCGTTCTTAATTTAGAAGTATTACAAAGAACATGGTTAATAAAGGCATGTGTACTGTCTTGTTTGTTAAGTCGTAAATGATGATAACACATATCTTGTATGTCGGACATTCAAATTAAACTTCTACTTACCTAAATCAATATTTGCTCCTGAGACAACCTGTTAACAATCAAAAGAATTATCAGTAAAACAAGACAGACTGTACGTAGACGTGTATATTTCACATTTTACACTGCATTTTTATAATGCTTTAGGTGGTTTTGTGATGAATTTCTATTTTCCGAGATTGTTTTGTTCTATAATGATTCCAATTACATCCAATATTCGACAAAGTGTGAGAACAGTTTAAACTTGTTGAATATCTTTATCCTGTTAAATATGTAAGTTATTGAAAGCTAGTACACGTCAATGTATGTTTAAGTTACTGAAAAGAAATATTTAAGAACGCTGTTTTATTTTATATATTGTTTTTTTTTTTGATACAGCACGATGCGTATATCAAATTAACTTATGTATTATCATATTAGTACCTTGCAGATTGTATGAGGGTTTTGTATATTTGCATTCTCCGTGGCATCCTTAATGCTTTTAAATGTCAATAAAAATTTGTTCCGACATTTTCTGAGGATTTCAAATTTCAGTTTCTCCGGTTCGTCACTTTGGTTTTCTTGGTCACAAACATTTTCCCATTCAGCATATGTCAGTCCCAGGTGCGTAGCCATTTGTCTTATCTCATCTCTGTTGTACAGCAGGGATAATCGACGCAAATGTAGATCTGATGGAATCTCTTTCAAAAACTCTTCATTTGTAACTGTAAACGACAGATATCATAATGTCACTACACAAATTTTGGATTTTTAATATCTTTGATAGTTGAGAATTTGCGCATTGATAAATATGTTTTTAAAATACAGCTAAGGCAATCTATTCCTGAGGTAGAAAAGCCTTAGTATTTCAAAAAATCAAAAGTTTTGTAAACTGTTAATTTATAAATATGACCACATAAATGATAATTCTTGTCAGCACAGACGTTCAGATAAAAAAAAATATGTGAAAGCCAAGCAAGTATAAAGTTGAAAAGCATTGAAGATCCAAAGTTTAAACTGTTGTGCAGGATACGACTAAGGTACTATATGCCTTGGATAAGAAAATCCTAAGTATTTCAAATAATTTATACCTTTAAAATCAGTTATTTCATAAACTTATAAATATGCATACCATATAATTGATACTCGTGTCAACACCGTAGTGTTGACTACTAGACTGGCGATACCATCGGGGTAATCAACCGGTTTATCAGATGATACTTTGATATTATAAATTGATTGATATCTGTTCAAGCCTTTGTCTATTGATGACACAATTTTTTAATCTGTTTTCATGTGTTGTTGATTCTGATTCGTATATGACCCATACTGCAATTAAAGCCTACATCATAGTCCTTGGACATAATTTCAAGTGACACAGTAAAATCTTCATAAATGAGATTACATCACAGGAAAAATACAAGTGATAATTACATGACTTATGTTTGCTTCTTACAAATGAAATTGAAAATAAAAACAATACCTGGACAATCTGGTTCACATTTGTCGTCTCCCTGAGAAAAAAAAACATGTGGATACACGTGGCATTCATAATACAATAGAATTAACATGAAAAGGCTATTAAAAACAAAAAGATGTTAGATTATTCTCTTCATATGGAAATACCTGTACCAAGTCAGGAATATGACGTGTGTAATCCATTCGTTTGACGTGTGTAAGCTGTTGATTTTGCCATTTTGCCATTTAATTATGGATTTTCCGTTTTGAGTTTTCCTCAGAGTTTAGTATTTTTGTGATTTTTCGTTTTACTCTTAAAATTAAAGGTGCTGTATCTCCAAAACATTAACATTTGTTGTCTTACACCAATTTTTAAATTATGATTGATCACAAATTTGTTGACCAGTGGCAATCTTTCTTTTTTTCACTGAGCTGTCAAATCTAATGCTTTTTGGATGTCTTTAGCGCATATGCTGCACTACTTTTTCAGTTACTACGTTTGAACCCCTTACATTTCTATGCACATGTCATAAGCAAAAATATGCACATGTACTTTTAGTTGCTTTTTCGTCGTTTTCATTTTAATATATGACAATTGCATTGTTAATATTGTTTCCCTTTGTTTTGTTTAGCTTATTATTTGACACAAAATGTACCTTTCCTTGAAACCATGATGTGATTATATTTATTTTATGTTCAATCCCATGTGAAGGACATATCCATATGTTGCTTATGTTTTCTAGTTGGCTGACGTCGATGATACATGGATTATCTGGTGAGTTACAACATATTCGTGTAACAAAGGCTGCATCACTGATGTGACTGGAGTCGCTGCTTGTTCTGATATACAACTGACTTATTTTTTCTAACGCAGATGTTAAGCACGCAATAATGCTGTAAGCCATATCCCTCGATATCAGTGTGTTTGTTCTAGCATGAACAAGACGGGCAATAATCATGTCATCTTCGCAAGTAATGGACATATCCAAAGAAGGATCTAGAGTGAACACCCCTGACCTGTGGAACAGCATGTCATTCTTGCACTCTCCGTAAGTTTTCACCGCCCATACATATAGACAGTAACTTATAAATCTAAATGATAATGCAGGAGGTATCATCAATGCAGAAGACTGAAAAGCTATGGCAATACTCCTGTTAGCGATGCCAGCTGACTTAAGGTACCCAGTTTCATCTTTCGCTCGGACCATACTTGCAATATAATAAAAGTCAGCGGGTATACGGTTGTGGTCTGAATCGTATTTCCTTGGTTCAACCAATATATCGAGATGGGTCATGACATTCAGTAAATAATCTTTATCATTGTAAAATGTCCGATATTTCTTTTTCTTCCAAATTTGTTGGATAACTTGTTTTGAGACCACCCCTTTCTTGCCCATTACATCCCATAACTCTTCTCTTTCTTTGTCTCCTTGACAGAAACTTCTATCAGTAACAATAGACTTAAAGGCATCAATCAGATGGGTTGGAGACAAAATAACATGACGGTTTAATCTGTTTTCATCAAAGTATAACACCTTGCCTATGGCGTGTTGAAATTTCAGGAATACTTTTAACTCAGATTCTGTTAAGGATCGTATAGGCTGTAGTGAGTTAATTCTCTGCAACTGCTCTAGTGTAATCAGTGGAATATTCTGTTTGATTAGCGATGCAAATTCTAGTTCTAAAGGAATAAAGCATTTTGGAAGAGGTTCACCCCATGATATTCTTTAATGTTGCCATCTCTGGATCAAATTTGTTTCTAGCGTTTACAAATATCTGATCTTCAATAACCAAGTGCTGCATGAATGGTGTTTGTAAAAACATGTGTTTGATTTCTGCAAATATCTCCGTTCGTCTCTGTTCAATTTCATTCTTAAATATATCAAAACGAATATGTTTTTTCAACAAAATTATTTGTATATCTTATAAATCAACTATGAATTATATGATGTTTATATAGTGAACATTTAAAATATATCACATTATGTAAAAGTCGCATTATTCAAATAAACATACTAATAAATGTTATTGGGTTAAGCAAAACGAGAATATCAAGTAAATGAAATAAAATAAAAAGGAGCAAATAAGAAAGAATATGAACAAATACCAAACGATTCAGTGTTATATTGGTAATATCAAACTATTACAAACCACTCAGGAAAACGTGTTGTCTTACCGCAGCTGTAATGTTCTAAATCCGAGACAAATTGTATATGAAACTATTACAAACGCATTTCTTACAAGCGGCAAATTATATATAAATAATATAGCCCTTTATACATTGTAGCTTGATGTGCGATGTGAGCCAAGGCTCTGTGTTGGAGACCGTACTTTGACCTTTAGTTGTTTACTTACATAAATTATTTTTGGATGGAGAGTTGTGTCATTGGCACGCATTCCACATCTTTCTATAACTATATAGTTTAATGATACTTCTATACCAAATTTATTAATCTGATGTTTAGTTTTGTATTTCGATGGTGTTGATTTTAGCATCACCTATAAACACCTTTGCATTGACATATCGAACACATTCAAAACATTATATTATTTAATATACTTACAGGATCTACCTTATCCTTGTGGCTCAGAACAATGGTAATTCTAGGAAAACCTTCCACACTCCCTTTACAGTATGTTACAATTGTGTTGATCCAAAATAGCAGATAATCTTCAAAAGAAATACAAATACGTTTGTTTGTGTGTATATACTACTTATGATTATCTTTTATCAACATACAAAGTCAATGTAGATTATTTGTTTAATGAACCAAAGTAAAAGGATCTGTCAGCATATTAGGAATCACATTTGGGAATCACGTATGAACACTATTGTTTTCAATAGATTTGGCACTTATTCTAAGTAAAACTTATTAAAATTAATGTTAATTATTTTATTAGTACCTTTCGCTGTTTTTTGTCCACTCTTTCCTGGGAGATATTGTTCAGTTGGACAAGGATCATCTAGTTTTCTACTTCCATCCAATACAAGTATGTAAATCGCTCTGTATGTCAGAAATGTCTGATGAGTTGAATAGAAAACATCCTGTCCCCCAAAATCCCAGATGATTATAGGTGCTATCTTTTTATTGCGTAACAACTTTTTCCCAACTTTAACAGACATCTCGAAGAATTTTTCTTCTGTGATCGACACTTTGACCTCTTTGACTTTTTTGGAAACACAAAAAAAGCTTTTTAGCCTTCTTATTATTCCAGGTTTTGTAATAGACTCTATATGCAAATCATCAGTGAAACCTGACTCGGAATGACGACCATCTGGAACATTCATCGAAGTATCTCTATCAGATTGAACTTCATGGGTGTGTTTGTCATCAGATGAATCAATATGTTCCTGTCCGGCAGGAAGATCCTGTGTGTTGTGTTCATTACCACTGAAAAGGTTATCTGATAATTTGCTATGTTCAATTGATCTGCCCGACGGGTTTACTGAACAGGTAGGACCACTATCGTACAGAACTGCGCCATAACTGTTGTCTGTTTTTTCTTTCATCCCTTTATGTTCAGATTGATCACCGGATAGTCGTTTGCGTACATCTTCGGTCAAATTATTATCGACTTGCTTGTTTAGAATGTGACTATTTGAGATGAATGTATCTTGGATATTTTCTGTTCTGGTGGTCTTATCTAATAAGTGACCATCAAAATCCGAATATTTAGCTGTTGAAACAGACGGTGATTCATCCGTCTCATATGTTTTTGCTGTTTTTGCAGATGCTGACATGTCTTTTTTATCGAATGTTTTTTTACTGGTTTCCTGTTGACCGTGTACACTAAATTTTTCTTTTTTAAGTGTTTCGTCTTGTAAAAGAGATCTGGAAACGCATAAGTCTTCCATTGTAAAGTCTAAGTAAAGAAACATATGTCAATAAATGTACATTAAATGATATAAATATGTTTGGCCGAAGATAAGACAATCACTTTATCTCATAGGGATACAACACTATTGTGTTATAAAAACTAAGTTATCCAGGACTTTTTCTTGAATATGCAATGTCCCCCTATAATACTTTACAATGTTTTAAAGGAAAATGTTTCCAATGCCAATTCCACATTAATTACTGACCTAATTTGTAGCTTCTATAACATACAAAGTTAATAAAAAACACTGTTTTTATTACTTTCAATAATTTTTTTATAATGATTTGCTCGTTCGGGATACTGTCAAGCGGGGCTCCGACATTCGCAACAATAACAAGTTGCTTGATGGAAAGTTTGATGAACTCAAGTGTTACAATAAAACGTTTCTGCTACTAGTTTTGATAATCAAAACATTCTATACTTATATGAATTTATAACATAATAAAAACGACATATGCATCCAAACGTTTTCGCTACAATGGTGGGGCTCCGACTAAATCGATCAAAACTGTGACAGAGCAGCGATCAAAAATGTTTAAAAACATCGAAAAACAAATCGTTTATATCAGAATTTTCATATGTACCTTTTCTGATATATAGTCTTACCTGTCTGAAGGTTTAAAAGTCATTGTCCAAGTAGAAACTCCAATATATTCATTTTCTAAATGTCGTATATTTTAATTGACTGTACAATCGCTTGCAAGTTTACCGTAAAATCGCTTGGAGCCCTCCTGTAAAATCACTCGGAGCTTTCCTTAGCTAAATTCATTAAAACATTACATATGCGTTTCATTGGTTGTTCTTTCTCTGTCCTATTATATTCATCTATGGTATTTGAAATAACATTGAGCACGAATTCTGTTATTTTGCCGATTAATAAAGATAGTTAAGAATCTATCATGGAAACATTTTTGAAGGTGTCTATATCAGAGAGAAAATCAACATTGGAACAATGAGTATACAAGTCAAAATGAAAGGACAGTATAAATGTAAAGAAATCACTAAAAAGAAAATAGTGCTCGTACAAACATGAATAACCGAAAAGAGTACTAGGTGCTCCGGAAAGGTAATCATACTTTGAAGTTCACTTTATTTATCAATCTCAATAGTTTAAAAAAATATACGTATACTAACAATACAACAAAGTATGTTCATCAGTGGACTAGAACATTCTAACTTGATTAAGATATTCAAATATGGAATGGAGGAAGATATTCGCTGAATAAAGAAATTACACGTATGTATCAATAAACCTGATATGAAAAAAAGAAGATGTGGTATAATTGCCAATAAGAAAGCAAAACGAGTCAAAAGCTCAAACACCAATGAACAACAATTGTCATGTTCCTGACTTGGTATATGCATCTTCCTATACAGAAAATGATGGATTAAACCTAGCTTAGCTATCTTAATAATAAAATGTAGCAATAATAAGGGATACATACAAAATAGCTGTCATTAAATCCTTACAGAACAAAGAAAACCAAATCATGCCAAACACATATCGCATTGGATTACCATACATTTTTTTTAACTTTTATAAATATGGCATATACTAGTATAGCATTGAATATAAAATCTGTTCATGAATGTTGCAGAATAAAGAGATCATTTCCTACTTGAGTGTCATAATAATTCATATGCCCAAAACGTGAACATTAGAAACTGTTATTATCAATTAAAATATCATTTGGCTTTTTTGCCTATAATAATGAATACCTCTTTATCTCCGATTTGGAACAGCATTGGATCACATATCCTAATGTTATGTTTTAACAATTTAAAAAAAAAAAGCAGTCATTTTCTTTTCTCGTTTTACAGGGAGCTCGAGATTGATATATGAACAACATTATTCTGAGTCCACACCTTTTCAATTTTATATCATGTTTATTGTCATATATTCGTGTAATTTCTTTGTTCAGCGAAAAGGTACCACCATTCCACATTCGAATGCCTTTATTCAGGTAGAATATCCCGGTCCATTGATGAAATTTCTTTGTTGTATTGTAAGTATACGTATATATTTGTTTGAAACTGTTGGGATTTATAAATAAAGTGCACTGCAAAATATGATTACCTTTCTGGAGCACCTAGCCATCTTTTCGGTTAGTTATTTTTGTACGCGCACTATTTTCTTTTTAGTGATAGATTGTTAACCATCTTTATCAACTGGCAAAATAACAGAATCCGTGCTCACTGTTTTTTTCAAATACCATTGATGAATACCATAGGACAGACAAGGTACAGCCAATGAAACGCATATGTTATGCACTTAATGAATTCGGTAAGTAAAGCTCCGAGTGATTGTACAGGAGGGCTCGCAATTGTACAGTAAACTTGCAAGCGATTGTACAGTCAATTAAAATATATGACATTTAGAAAATGAATATATTGGGGTTTCTACTTAGACAATGACTTTTAACTTCCAGACAGGTAAGACTATATATCAGAAAAGGTACATATGAAAATTCTGATAGTAACATTTGAGTTCATCCATCTTTCAATTAAGCAACTTGTTATTGTTGCGAATGTCGGAGCCCGGGGCCGCTTGACAGTCTCTCGAATGACTAAATGATCGTACAGTTCCGTTTCCACACTGTGTATATAGTTACATGAAACGCTTAGATTCAAGTAAAACTTTTTTTAGTCAACTTTGACAATATTTTCCTACTTTCTATATTATATCTTTCAAACAATCTTGTCCTTCGATTGATGCATGAATGGCAGTACTTTTAAAAAAAATAAAATAGATCCTTTCACATATTTATTGTGATTAAGTTTAAAGGAAACTACAACTTAATGTGTTACATTTTAGTGTTATGTCGTTGTTCTCCTCTTATATTTAATGCGTTTCCCTCGGTTTTAGTTTGTTATCCCGATTTTGTTTTTTGTCCATGGATTTATGAGTTTTGAACAGCGGTATACTACTGTTGCCTTTATTTAACCCGGTGCACAATCATTGTTCTTTAAACTTCATGTGTTTATAATAACCTTTTAAAATACAATACTAATCTACATCTTGTATGTTCAATTTAAGGCTTAACTTATAAACGATGTGCTTATGATTGTAGATTATCATCAATCGGTTATTTTTATTATTACACATTTATAGTTGACAAATATAATTTAAGAAAGAAACATCGAAACTTCAAAACAAAATCTTTACAATTTAGTCTATACTTAATAAATAAACTCATCATATGTGTCATAGATAGGTAAACATAGTCTGGATTCGTAGTACCTAACATATATAAAATAATAAATAATAAACAAATGTGACAAACACATTTGATGTACATCATTTTAAAGAGATTTGTGTTGTTGTATTTTAAAATAAACAATGGAATACATGAAACATAACACTTTTCCCCCTTTTTTTCTATTATATTTAAATTTTAAACCTTGTTGTCCACCAAGCCAGCAGTTTGTTTCTATCTCCACAAACGATAGACCATTGTATAACTCTATTCCGTCAGTTGACTTTCTGAACTTCGTTGGTTGTTTACCGACAAGATACCTGGCGATAGTCGTTTTCCCAGTGCCCTGTTCGCCAGCCAGCATAACTCTCGACTCAAAATGGCGATAGCTTTCTTCTTCTAATAGACTAGAGAAAACCTTCGCTGACTTTTTATCAAATTTCTTGACCTCAGCTGGAAGGACTGAATTAGTTTTGACATAATAATTAGCTTCTTGATAAATTAGATAAACGTAATTACATCATATCTTCTTATGTTTCAATAATAGACTATAGTTATTAAAAACGGTTTGCAACAGATATCTACAGTCATTGATGTGAAATTATACAATAGAACTGGTTCGGACTTTACCCAATACAAGGCATTTAAAGAGCTAAAGACATTGCAATAACTGCGTTAATAAGTGTATATTAAAATTGTCATATATACATTCTATAAACAAAACACAAACAAATAAGCAAATACGAAAGAACAGAATACAAAACAATGACCAAAAATGTAGTCTAACGATTCAAACAAAGACAAGTTTTATTGTAATGTTAACGTAGCGAATGATGAAGATTTAAAGAAATTTCAAAAAAGGCTATCTAGATTCGGAACAATCAGCATTTGTGAAGAATGTAAATGGAATTGACAGAGGTGTTAAATTACTATGATAAATTCCACGGGATTCACACTGTCTTCATAGAGCGCATTAAGAATTGCAAATTATAAATTAAAATATCTTTGATAATACAAACTTATAGAAACCATCATTGCGTATACAAATGTGTAGCTTAAACTGTTATAGAAAGCATTAATTTAGTTTGTTAACCCTTATTAAAACTAAATGATTCAGTTCTTGTGCTACATTGGAAATATTTGGCTAGTTATCTAATTAACTAATGTGTATTTGTCATTAATTCTTTTTAAGTTTGCATATATGGTGTAGGTATTTGTGTATTTTTAAAATCGATAGCACGTTGTTGGGATTGACCATACATATATATTGTGTCTTTCTGCTTGAGACATTTATATTACAAGGAAACGGGGAACAAAATTCCAGTTTGATTTTATTTAATTGTGTTGTGGTTTTTAATTAAAAGGAGCTTGACGTAATAACCATAAGATAAACTGGTTGACTGTTAATACAAATATTTAAAAAAAAATATCGATCTTTTGAATCATTTTCTTCTAAAAGGTTACAAATTCAACACCCTTATTATGTCTTTGAACATTGTTTTTATTAGGATTAACATTGAATTTGCTATCTTTAATCAAAATCAAACTAAATAGTATAGTTATATGAATATGCACATTCATAGCTCTACAATCTGTCGATACCTGTATCGTGGTATTGCACAATGTCATGTTATTCTCTGACTGATGGATGTGTACTGATTGATATTTAGGTCTCAGATGCTCGATTTTATTCATTATTCAACTCGGAACTAGCTGTCAGTAACTTGAAGTACTCTCAGATATGTAATCATTGTATTTCTATGTTGTGGATGCATAAGTACATGTACCTGTCCACTTCCCTTTTGTGTTTTTGTTTAACGCATTTCTATTTGTATCCATCTAATGAGTTACGCCTTTATCAACTGATTTTCATAGTATTATTTGTTGTATTGTGACATCATTGGCCCCGGTAAATAAAGGCTTGGCGTTGTCAGCGAAACCCGCCACTTTATTTATGTCAGAGTCAGAGTCAGAAAGACGCCTTCAAATCAATTATTGTCCCACTGTTGACATTTTACCTATTGTGTTTCTTTGTGTTGTTAATACGCTGTCTTCAATACAATGGAATGTTATGCGACTTTCATACAATTTAGTGGTTTTGCCAACTATAAAACATTGTCTAATTAAAGTTTTTCTACTTAAGAAAATGCCTGTACACAGCTACTTTTGCATAAGTACTATTTCTGTATTAACAATAAACAGTACTATTTTGAAGCTTTAGAATTATTGTAATATGTATGTACCTGTAATTTACAGTACTTGATGATCATGTGTACTTGAAACTTAAGTACTACAGACTTTTGGTTGCAGGGTTACAATTTTAGTATTTTGAAAGTTTGTCTATTTCAAATATCTTAAAATTTCCAATTGTGAACTTTCCATTTCTAAGTAGCAACATTTCAGCAGCACCTGCATACGGGGTATATATCTCCCAATTGATACGATATTCCCGTGCATGCATTTCCTATCATGATTTTCTTGATAGAGGGTTGCTGCTCACAAGGAAGCTATTAAACCAAGAGTTTCAAATGGTGAAGTTGAAATCATCCCTTCGTAAATTTTACTGACGCCATCACGATTTGGTTGACCGTTATGCGATAACCGTTTCACAAATGATATCGGATATGTTCCTTACGTCTTAACTACAATCCCCTTCCCTTTCATGAATGTTACCTACGGAATTAGACTATTTACCGGATTTGATATCACATAAGCAACACGACGGGTGTCACATGTGGAGCAGGATCTGCTTACCCTTCCGGAGCACCTGATATCAGCCCTAGTGTTTGGTGGGGTTCGTGTTATTTATTCTTTGGTTTTCTATGTTTTGTCATGTGTACTATTGTTAGTCTGTTTGTCTTTTTCAGTTTAAGCCATGGCTTTGTCAGTTTGTTTTAGATTTATGAGTTTGACTGTCCCTTTGGTATCTTTCGTCCCTCTTTTAAAGTTATGATTTTCCACCACGGAATTTTGTAGTCATTTTTGGCATTATTTTTGTATCAATATTTTATGTACAGATCAAGTGCTTGAAAATACAAATACTTGAATATTGCAATAATTTAAAGTAAAAAAAATAGTACTAAATATTACAAGTAAATTTCCAGTACTACATATATGCAGTACATACAAAGTACCTATGCAAAAGAAGCTGTGTACCAAAAAAAGGAATTTGACAGTTGTTATCTATTTATTTAATGTGTTTGAGCTTTTCATTTTGACGTTGGCTTACGGGCGTTTGCTATACAACATTTCTCGAAGTTGGGTATTTTTGTTGTTTTACTTTTTGTTGATGTGCAACACATTCGTTTTTATTATTGTGTACATACATTAGACCGTTAGTACTCCTGTTTGAATTGTTTTCCATTTTTCCATAAGGAGTTCGTACTTTATTTGGCCTTTTTACCTCTTTTGATTCGAGCGTCACTAATTAGTCTTTTGTAGACGAAACGCGCGTCTGGCGTATATACAAAGTTTAGTACTGGTATCTATGATAAGTATATATTTATAGCCGAATTTTGCACAACTTTTTGGAATCTTGGGTCCTCAATGCTCTTAAACTTTATACTAGGGATAGTAAGGAAATAAGTATATACAGTTAAAACAAAAGATTATCAGCATTACGTTTTTTTAAGCTTGAACAGAAATCCAATTTTAGGACATGTTATAAGTATGCTGTTCTTCTATCATAGGTCAACTATAGGAATTTTCTTACTGTTTTGGCAACTGGTTAGATAGATAACCGAACATCAGAAGTTTCTTGGATGAAACATTTATGTGAAATTAATCTAAAGTCTCAAAAGTTGATCTTTCCCGGGTTTTTTGTTGTTGCCAAAAATCGTCTCTTTTAGATATGCAAAATTGACATTTTTTGGCATACAATCCTTTTTTACATGATTTATTTAGCATCAACGTTTAGAAAAATGATATCATTTCATACGTCTTGTATTAACAGTGAAATATTCAAACTTTTCAATTACAAAAAAAAAATGTTTGTTTTATTATTAAAAATTGTATATGATTTGTCTACATTTTACATTTGTTTTAACAAAAAAAATATAAATTTTTCTTTTTTTAAATGTTTATTTCCTCAATGTATTTTAATCTTTCATATGCTACTATTTCTAAAATGTCGTGAATACAAAATGAGTATATAGTTATAAAAATGAGTAAAATCATGTTGTTGTGTGACCATGGCAACCAATTCAATGCAACATTTTAAATGAAAACTGAAAACGCCTATTTTAAAGGAAAAAACATATTGTTTTGTTATTTGTTCATAAATATTCTTGAAGTTTCAAAACACATATATGACACGTCGGCTGTATTGGGCGCCTCAAAATCAGAAAGAAACAACAAAGGAGGCTAGAAGGGTATCAATAGTAGCAGGGATCACGATGAATGTGAATATAATTTGAATTGTCTTTCAATAGTCCAATTAAAACTTAGTAAAGAAAACAAAAATACCAGTGAAAACAATAGATATATACAATGCACTATTTTCTGCTCTTCCATGTAAATGAGTATAGCTACACATGTTTTAGATTTGGCAAACAGTGATAATGACATGCAAATTGTTATGGTGTCTGTGAGACACAAATGATGCCCCGCCTAACAAAAAAAAATAATGTCAAAGTCCAACTGTAATAGTGACATTTTTAGTGGTCTTGTGATGTTTGTGAATATAATTTTATATATGTGTTTTATTTTATGAAATAAAAGTTACTAAAAAAATCTAAATAATTTATTGTGAAACCATTGCTATAAAAATAATAAAAGTCAGAAAATAAATAATAAAAAGATAGCAGTTAAATCTTTTAATAAATTGTTTTAATCATTTAATTAAAGTGTTAGCATTTATTGTATAGAAACTGGTCTCTTTATATAATGTGAATTACCTTTACATTATTATGCAAATGAGTTTAGTCCGGGTAGATTTCCCGCCAGTCATGCACGCTTGGTTATTGTTTTCGTTTTACGGGTAGATAGTTATCTAGCTAGTTCGCTGCTGAAAGTTGACGGGGTTGGATGTTCTTTTGTATTGAAGATTTGTCCAAAGGCATGTGGTTGTTATAGTTGAAAATATCAGTGAATGCACGTCTTTGACGCACTAGTATGAGTGGTCAGTGAGCCTAAAATCCATAATTTTGGGCGTTTATTTCATTATATTGAATACGTCTGGTGCCAATAAAAAAAATTATCAACTTTTACTGGATTGGTTTTGTTAGCCACATGACACCCCGTTACATTTGGAGCCCCCAGTGAGGATCGAACTCACGACCCCTGGTTTACAGTAAATATGCCATGCACACCTCAATTGTTTGTTTGAACATCCTACAAAATGTGCTAGCTGTGTGTCAGAAACTGTAGGATGAGAAAGCCGGAAAATCAACGATCTCTTTATTCAGCTTGTACTGACAAAAGGGATTCAATACAACTTCCTAGCTGTCGTATAAAGATTATTTGCCACAATTCATTATTGATTTTGATACAATAAATAAAGAAGTTATGGCTTAAGCAGTCGATATCTATTAATGTTGATAACATCTATGAGATTAATTTGACATGATCCTTTAGTCTGTTGTAATCTTTCTAATTGGGAATACTACCACATCGTCTTATTTTATAGGTTACAGAAATAAAAAGTTTTAAACATAGAAAACCCGAGACATTAAGGCATTTAAAACGTATTATTCTCCAACAACACTTTCAACAGACAACAGATTTCTCTTGATCAGACAATTTATGTTCTTGCTTCTCTATTAGCAACTGTATACTTCCGTCACAGTATACTAAGTTCATAGTTGGCATTACAAGATAATAGCATATTGTTGTCATGATTTATAATTTATACAATCGGTTGCTCAGAAGTATGTTTTTAGTACTGATCATTAATTTTGCCTTGATGTAGATGTTTTTTAATGAAACTAAATTCGCTATCTACATAAAATTGTCCTTAATGTACCAGTCTTGAATTACAACTCTACTTTCCGGTGCATGTCAAAACATGGAAGAAAACAAAATAGTCCATTTTTTTCTGGATTTGTTGCTTGACTAATTTTTTTTCTGCTTGATTATAGGTTTATGCTGAATTGAAAAATATATATAGACTTTCAAAAAATCTTGCATGCTTTTCTGGATATCAATCCAGGAAAGTGGAAGGATATGATGTTTACTGGAAGTGGTGCAGCCTGGTAAAATCAAATCAAACTTAAGGTTACGTAACTTTTTATTCGTGGCATGACCCACTTTTGTTCCATTAAATCACAATTTCACAGTAGTTCATACATGATATGATATTTTTCTATGTAGCATTTTTTATTAGTGTGTATATCAGTTGATTTTGTTTTGAGTCGTTTTGAGATATTGAGATAAGACGTGGCACGGTACTTGTCTATCCCAAATTCACGTATTTGGTTTTGCTGTTATATTTGTTGTTCTTGTGGTGTTTTGTCTGTTGCTTGGTCCGTTTCTGTGTGTGTTGCGTTTCGGTGTTGTGTCGTTGTTCTCCTCTTATATTTAATGCGTTTCCCTCGGTTTTAGTTTGTTACCCCGATTTTATTTTTTGTCCATGGATCTATGAGTTTTGAACAGCGGTGTACTACTGTTGCCTTTATTTGTTTATATATCGCACATGATTTTTATCTTGTAATTAAGAGTCAAAAGCAATTTCAGTTGAAATTTCCGATTCTGATTCCATTATTCTAATTAAAATTAATCTCCGCACTTGCTCCTCGCTGTTTATGTGTGGTTTGTGATATATAAACAACAAGAGTAATTGCGTAGAAATGATGTGTACTAGAGTGTGAGTCTCTATTTCGTTTTTCTGATCCAAGGCGAATTTTGAATCTTCCCTTTGTAATTTCACTTATGTATCACATTTTTCTGTTGTGCTTTCATTCAAGCTTGATTTTTTGTTCTGATAGTATGATGAATAAAATAGAATTAAAAAGAGGTTTAATTTATCCTTCTTGTGATTTAAATGTTATTTATCTCGCAAGGTGTCAGGAGGGGGGACTCAAGTTTGAAGTGAGGTAAATTATGCTTGTAAAATTCCTTTATAGTGTAGCAATTGGGTATACCAGCGAACATGGACAAGAAAATCCAAAATAGGACATTTTGTTTTTTTTAAAGTCTGTGAGTCCGTTAGTCCGTCCGTCTGTTTGTCCCACTTCCGTTTTCAATGTTTTTTGGTCCTGGTAATTTTGGATGAAGTTGAAATCCAATCAACTTGAAACTTAGTACTTATGTTCACTATTATATGATCTTTCTTATTTGTATGTAAAATTAGATATTTAACCCGAACTCACTGTCCGTTAAGCATAGAAAATATGAGGGGGATGGGTATCCATGTGCTATGGACACATCTTAGTCTGTAGTATTTCATTGAGAATTTGTACATGTATGTAGAATATAAACCAATATACCTGTGAACAAATTACATTGATTTAGCTACTAAGTTCGTCAATCATTAAATATAGTAGATTTCTAACTCTTTTGATGTTTGATTAATTGCTGCCATTTTTTTTTATTAACACTGCATATTGCAGTGTTTCATTGCCGTATGTTTACAAGCAATAATGCTTCTGAGTATGTACTATGAATAGTCACCTTTAAACAGACTTATTAAGAAGGGATAGAGTTACGATACTGTTGTCAGGTCATTAAATATTGCATATTTAGGCTTTAATATTGATTCACTTATTTGGTCTTTGCATCGGAACACATTTATTTAAATAAAAACAGTTATTGGCATAACACGGGTTATGTTCTTCTCTTATATTTTATGATAGTATAATACTCAACCCCTAACAGGAGGGATTATGTCTGATATTCATATGATGAAAACATAATCTTTCAATCAGTTTAATGGAGGTCTGGAGCAGACATGTCAGTGAACTGCTAGTAGTCTGTTGTTTATTTATGTATTATTGTCATTTAATTTTTTTTTCTTTTGTTACATCTTTTGGCATCGAACTTCTCTTGAACTGAATTTTAATATGCGTATTGTTATGCGTTTTTACTTTTCTACATTGGTTAGAGGTATAGGGGGAGTGTTGAGATCTCTTAAACATGTTTAAAACAGCCGCAATGTGCGCCTGTCCCAAGTTAGGAGCCTCTGGCCTTTGTTAGTCTTGTATGATTTTTAATTTTAGTTTCTTGTGAATAATTCAGAGTTAAGTATGACGTCCATTATCACTGTACTGGAATACGTATTTTTAGTGGCCAGTTGAGGGATACCTGCGGGTGCGGGAGTTCTCGCTGCATTGAAGACCCATTTGTGGCCTTCGGTGGTCGGGTTGTTGCCGCTTTGACACATTCCCAATTTTCTTTCTCAATGTTATTATCTGAAGCTTGATCGGGTTTTCAATTTTTCCTTAATAATTTTGTAATACGGGATTCATTTTAAGAAACTAGATTTTAGTTTCCTGTTTTCTATCGCAGAATATTTTATTTTAACTGTTAAGATGGTGCATGCAGAAGTTTCTGTTTTCCCTCTAGATTTAACATAGAATGATTTTAGTTAGCATGTACGCGAATAACCTCCAGATTAGTTAAAAACAAACAAAACTATGGGGAGTTGCTAGCATAAAAATCGCCATAATATGTCATTTACATTTAAAGATTCCAAGCATGCCTGAATATTTGAATATTGACAAGAACATAGGACACATGATGTTTCAAAATTAATTTACAGTAAAAAGTGTTCCTGTTTCGGATTATTATTTATATAAGTTTCTTCCGCGGCATTTCTGGTTGAAACTTTTTTTTATATTATTAATATGGAAACTGACATGTCTTAGATTCCATTTTGTTCATAGAATATTCTTTTCCATGATCAAAATTAAAGAACTTTCTCACCATGAATATTGATTTTAAAATGTTTATTGTGTTGGATTTCTGCAATGTATGACTTCCTCTTTCTTTCTTTCTTTTTTCTCTTTCTTTTTGGTGGAAAAAGGGGGAGGGGGATTTTGGCGTGTCTACAGATCACAAGGATCTGCAATGAAGGGATGTCCTTTAATTCTGTATTCTTTTTTTATTAGCGTATTTTTCCAATTCTTCAAATGACATTATAAGTTTTGCCCAGTATTATTTACATGCTAACACTTTATTATTTTTCTAGAAATTAGTTCCTTTGCATTTTCTTTGCATTTCCCCAATTA
Organism: Mytilus edulis; assembly: GCA_019925275.1. NCBI lineage: Eukaryota > Metazoa > Mollusca > Bivalvia > Mytilida > Mytilidae > Mytilus > Mytilus edulis. The sequence goes on from CM034358.1 coordinate 96,717,344, forward strand.
TACTCTATTCTGTAAAACCCGTCTTACCATATATTTGCGAGTTGTAACGTTCGAATCTGTTCATAGATTATTCTAAATTTGATCATTGTTTGCTCTTATAAAATTGCCGTATATTTTTCTCTGTCGATAACTATTACCGTGTAAGTTATATCTGTTTGTTATTTTTCACGCTTTTATTTCTGAGGTCTTTATCAGATGATATAATTTAAGAGTATCTGTTGATTTTTAGAAAATAAGACTCATCTATTGTTATCGTTATTTACGTTCTTGAAACTAAACCCAGGTGTGAAAAGTAAAAACACAAAAATACTGAACTCCGAGGAAAATTCAAAAAAGAAAATCAAAAATCAAAAGGCAAAATCAAAAGTCCAAGCACATCAAACGAATGGATAACAACTGTCATATTACTGAGTGTTACTTTAAATATCATTTATAGCTACCCCCATTAGGGTATTCTACGCGAATATTGTGCAGAATGAATGATATTTTTGCACCAATGACCTTTCGATTATTTAAAGAATTTGCGAAATATGCCTATAAATTAAATTAATTACCAGGAAGCGTGTTGCAAAGTTGCAAAGTGATAATGAATGAATGACACTGATATATATTCCAGCCGGCGACGTTCTCAACGTTTTCTAAATCTATTTAGATGTCTTGTGTGCAATCTTTGGAGGGTTTTCGTGGTAGGTGGTGGACGACATAGACATCAAAATATGATAGTGCTTTTATGTAAATGTTTTGAGTTTTACGAGTATGCCGGTTTCGATTTAAGAGCTCCAAGAACAAAAAAAGTAAACTTTTGTTTGTAAAGTTTAGTAGCAATAAACAAAAAAAACTATGTTAATTGGACATGCTTTGATACTATATATGCCCTTGAATTTTTACTAGATAACATTTTTGTTCGCTTTGGGGATTCCGTATATCGTCAGATTATCAGAATTTCAATGGGGACTAACTGTGCATCACTTATTGCGGACCTGTTTTTGTATAGTCATGAGTTACAATTTATGACAAAAATAAGCAAAGACCCATCGAAACAACATCTGATAAACAAATTTAATAATACTTTTAGATATTTGGATGATATTTCGGCTCTCAATAATGACGACTTCAGTATGTACATTAATGAAATTTGTCCTGTTGAACTTACTTTAAATAAAGCTAATACTAACAATGACAACTGCCCTTTCCTCGATCTTGATATCTATATCACTAACGGAAAGCTGAATACTAAAATTTATGATAAAAGGGATGATTTTTCATTTCCTATCGTTAATTATCCGTTTTTAGATGGTGACGTTCCCTGGTCACCATCTTATGGTGTTTATATATCTCAACTTGTACGATTCGCTCGTGCATGTAACAATGTTTTAGATTTTAACGAGAGAAATTTATGTATCACTGAAAAATTATTACACCAGGGTTTTCGATATCACAAACTAGTCAAAACGTTTACTAAATTTTATCATCGGTATAAAGACATCATTCATAAATATAGCTCAACATGCAGACTTCTTATACGTTCAGGTATTTCACATCCAATTTGTTATGGAAATATTCTTTATAAAGCACAAAGGTGTCATTATTCACCTCAGAAACTTACATAACCTTTGAATAGACTTATTAAGAAGGAATATAATTACGATACTGTTGTCAAGTCATTAAAGATTGCATATTTTGGCGTTAATATTGAGTCACTGATAAGGTCTTTGCATCGGAACTAAACACATTTATTCTAAAAACAGTTGTTGGCATGACACGAGTTATGTTCTTCTCATATATGTTATGATGGTATGATACTAAACCCCTAACGAGAAGGATTGTGCCTGATGTTCATATGATGAAATCATAATCTTTCAGTCAGTTTAATTGAAGTCTGGAGCTGGCATGTATGTTAACTGCTAGTGGTCTGTTGTTATTTATGTATTATTGTTATTTTTTTATTTTCTTTGATTACATCTTCTGACATCAGATTCGGACTTCTCTTGCACTGAATTTTAATGTTCGTATTGTTATGCGTTTACTTTTCTACATTGGTTAGAGTTATAGGGGGAGGGTTGAGATCTCACAAACATGTTTAACCCCGCCGCATTTTTGCGCCTGTCCCAAGTCAGGAGCCTCTGGCCTTTGTTTGTCTTGTATTATTTTAATTTTAGTTTCTTGTGTACAATTTGGAAATTAGTATGGCGTTCATTATCATTAAACTAGTATATATTTGTTTAGGGGCCAGCTGAAGGACGCCTCTGGGTGCGGGAATTTCTCGAAACATTGAAGACCTGTTCATGACCTTCTGCTGTTGTTTTTTATTTGGTCGGGTTGTTGTTTCTTTGACACATTCCCCATTTCCATTCTCAATTCTATTTGATTTTGAATAAAAAAACACTTTTAATACGATCTACTTCTGGAAACCTATACTATATGAAAATTTAGAAACTTTACTTTTGTTTTCGTACTTTGATGAAATACCTAGTATCCTATTCCCTATCCCAGTTTTGCATTGTTTTCAGACAACGTTGGGGGTAAAAATAAACGATATGTATTGTATTGACATGACATGATTATCCCATTAAATGAACTTTAGACACAATAGTTATGCATGTTTGAAATTGAAGCATTTATAATAGAAATGATAGTGATATGAATGAGTGGTGTTATTTCTTTTGTAATTCAAAAATAGGTTTCCACTTACAAAATATTATTGGTTGATGAGTATTCCTAATTGTTTAAATACAGCAATACATATTTACTTCAGTTACATTTTTAAAAACCCATAGAAGAAATAGCAAAACGGCGAAAATGTGTCCATGGCGAATATGCCACTCTCACTCTACAATGAAATCAATATAAGAAAACTCAAAGGCTCGAACAATAAAATTTTAAAATGCAATGAATGAAATATAACAGGTTTCTTTATAAATACAATATCAATTACAAAGATTTGTTTCTTCGTGTAAATATTCAGCTTAATTCAACAAAGAAGGAATCGATTAGGGTAAGAAAACTACTCACCAGGTACAAGTGTCTTTTCATAATCCTGCAAAGACAAATACGACGTAAATAAAGGCAACAGTAGTATACCGCTGTTCGAAATTCATTAATCGATTGGGAAAAAAACAGAAACACTTAAACTCAACACACACAGAACGAAATATAAGATAACTAAAGCTACTTTCCTGTCTTGATACAGGACAATTTAAGAAAAAAAATGGTGGGTTGATCTTGGTTTTGTGTTAACACCGAAGTAGAGACTAAGTACAGAATAACAAACGAATACCTAAACAAACCTAGATCAAAACATAAATATAGCACAGCCGAACAACGGATTGTATGTCAGCCGAACAGATCGACGTACGAAAGTGACGTAACAGGTACAATTTTAAAATTTCCAAAAATTAAGATAGAGTTCGAGATAAGGTTTGTTATACTGATATTACATGTATTAGATGACAATGATATTACAATACTTATTAATATAAAATTGTGTTAATACTTAGATGATGAATTGTATTATATAACTATGTCGGTATTTCTTGAAAATCAAACTGTAAACCAGATACATCGTATAAGTTTAGTTGACCGAAACTAAAATCTGATACAAGAACTGTATAAAATAAATGTTCGTCTTTTTTTTTTATATAACTATGTATACAAAGCAGAAAAAAAAGGATATGTGTTATCCATGCATGGCATAACATCAGTACATATTTTTTTTTATTTTTTTTTGAAAATGCAATTTCAAATATTAGTTTGATTCAGTAACATTCACGCTATGAATTATATGTAACCTGTTTCTTCAAATGCATTAGTACGTTTTTGTTAAACATTTTGGGACCCTTTAAAGCATCTTGTTCAGTGTGAGCCAAGGCTCCGTGTTGAAAGCCGTACAATAACCTTTAATGGTTTACTTTTTTTAATTGTTATTTTGATGGAGAGTTGTCTCATTGGCACTCACACCACGTCCTCTTATATCTATGTGTATATATATTTCCATAATCTTTGAAAACAAATCAATGTGAATATTACCTTAATCAACTTCACTGTGACGTTGTTCTTAGCATAGTATATTGGCCTTTTCCCCTGTTTCAAACAAGTATTTTTTTTATTAAATGTTGCAATACATTTATTTTATGTAATATTTTCAATATTGTAATTTTCGACTTAACCACAGACTGCTAATTTCGGTCATGAAAAAACGTTTTATATTCATCCAAACATTTAATAGTCGGTCAGTTTTACACGTGTATAGCATAAATATTGTTCATACATATCCGATGAAAAAAATATGCCGGTTATAATTGATATATATTAACATGTGAAGATGGTATTTTAAATCTGATCTCGATTCTGTTTTAAACGAACAGCTCACATTTTACGAATCAAGTGTATAAAAAAGAAGGTTGGGACCGAATAGAATGGGAGAGATACAAGCTCGTTGACAAACATTCAATGTTGGACCGACATTTTGTATCCGGATGAACAAGTTATTTAAAAGTTCAAACACCTGCAAAAGGATATGTTTCTAAATATGTTACAATTTCACAATCAGCAAGGCAATGCTTGGACAAAAAGAGTGAAACAAAAAGCTGAGCTAATGGCTGTACGGTTTCCATGCTTGTTACTTTTTAGTGTTGTATTTCTGTTGTGTCGTTGATCTTCTCTAATTTTGTACTGTTACACCACTGTCCCAGATTAAGGGTTTGGGGGTCTCAATAACCTGTCTCAAGTCAGGAGCCAATAATTTAATGGTTAAATATTTGTTTTTCGTTAAGTCGTTAGTTTTCTCATGTGAATTGTTTTACATTTGTGTTTTATGGGCGTTGTATAGCTGACTATGCGGTATTGGCTTTGAGTTTTGTTCAGGGTCTTACGGTGATATATAGCTGTACATTTCTTTGTCATTTAATCTCTAGTGAAAAATTGTTTCATTGTTTCATTTACCACATATTCTTGTTCATATTCACCGGCATAACTCTCATTGTAAAATGTACATACACATCTAAAAATAAGCTTATTTTATAGATATTGCTGTTTTTTCGCCATTTATCACAATTGTTTTTAATTTGTTTTATAGGTCAGACATCTTGGTTCTCATGATCATGATCATCAATAGTTCAATACTGAAGAGGAGACTTTAAGTTGATATTGTCAAATTGTGTATTAATTGGATTAATGTGAAATGGAAAGTGTGTGTTCCTGCAAAAAGGAACAACGGAATGGAGTATTTGATATAGATGTACAAGAACACAACTGTGAAATTGCAACAATCTAAATTTTCATAGAAAGAAAAGAGAAATGTAGAAGAAAACAGTATGTTGTTGTTGAAAGGAACACCTCTTTTAGTTTTTCATCTACATCGCTTCCTCGTATCAAATATACAGAGGAAGATATTTGAAGTACAAATTGCAACCATGCATGTTTTCTCTTAGAAGTAAATGTTTAGTGGATGGAGTAATTTAAGCACTTAACTCTAATATAGTGGATTGAATAAATGTACACAGCATCTTATATAGTGGATTGAATGAGTGTACACAGCATCGAAAACAGAAGCAAATTAAATTGACATGAAAAGTGTTAATTTGATTTAATCTGCAAAAAGTAACACAATATTAAGAACATCACAAATGGTATGATATTCATATCGGTTTGCTTATAAATATATTGCAATTAAACAAAAACATAGAAATACCAAAAATGATACAAACAATACTTTCTGAATAAAAACGTAAAGTCATATAGGGGACAATACATAAACAGTCAGACGGTATTGTTTTTGTATGTCATGTTTCTCTTTAGGTACAAAATTCTTACAGTTTTACATCTGTAGTATCATTTATTCGGATTATGTAAAATTCAATTCATACTGTTTGTATTGTTTTGAAATTTCTATAGAGGTGAAACAGGGGGGATACATTTCCTTAGATGTACAGAAATTTTCCATTGAAGAAATTTAGAGATCAATATTTCTCTAGTAAGAAATTTGCTGTCCTTAATATTCCCCGAGGGAATTTTTTTTATAGGCAGTCAATTTACTCAAATGAAAAAAAAAAATATGCAGCCAATTTCCTTTGAGGAAGAAAATATTTTCCGTGAGGAACAATCTTTTTCCATTAAGATTTCTCTTAAGGAAAACGACTTTTCCTCTGATGAAATTTGTATGAAAAGCGGAAAAACTGTTTTAACAGTGGTGCTCGAGGCAAACATATTTAGGCCCATATCAGGGATATAATACTAACAAACTTCATTTTGATTTACTTCTAAAAACTAAGGTGACAATATTTGCACTCAGCAGATTGCAAACCTGTCCTGGAATACTTATTAACAGAACGCACTGAAACACACAATTTTTATTTTTTTTATTTTTAAAAGATCTACCCTTTTAAATTAGAATTATTCACAAAAATACGCTAAACACATTCATGAACACTTCAAGAGAGAACTATGCTTCTAGCCTATCTAGGAATTTATTACAGGCCTTTAAAGGAACATATATTTGATAAGAATTTAACTAAATAGTTTAAGGTTGCCTTAATTGCCATGGTGATGGAAAACTCGACAAATATTCAGTACGATCAATCCCCGACTAAGCGTTGATCGAGCCGAATAACTACATACACATATTTCGTTTCGTATGTTGCACTAAATAGGTTCTGCTTTCCGTTTCTTTCCTCTTGAAATTGATGTGTTTCAATCAGTTTTCGTTTGTTACCCGTTATATTCTTTAATCAGTAACACTAGTATATTCTACGGTAATTACCTTAGCATTTGGTATGTGTGGATCACAATTTTTGTATATCAAATATTTGACCATCTGTAGATCTTTATAAGCAGCTACATGAAGCACGGTATTTCCAGCCTTAAAAAAGGGTAATGTTGAACATGAAATTAAGTATATCATTAATGTCCTTTGTTAGTCTTTTTTTTTTATCTTAGTTTCTTTATATCTTCTGGATTTTGGCCCTTAACTAGTACACACTTGTGTTCAGGGGTCAACAAAAAAGGCCGCCTCCGGATGAATGATGTTCTCGCTGTGTTGAAGAACTATGGATAGCCTTGGACTGTTTTCTGCTCTTTGGTCGTGTTGTTGTCACTTTGACACATTCCCTAATGACGTTCTCAATTTTTCTAATATTTTAGTAATATTTTTATTCTTATAACCAACATGCCATAACTCATATGATGGAGTGTCATTTCTTTTAACTCGTTATAGCTCCTGGTTTTGCCTGCGTGTTGTTGTCCTGTAAACTATGATAATTACCATGTTGGATATTGATATCTAATCGATGATAAATGTCGGTGCATTGTTTTGGTTTCCTATATAACATATCTACAACGTACCTTGTCCTGTAAGTTGATATCAATACCATTATCAATAAGCAAATTGAACATTTCTGTGTTGCCGTTACTTGCTGCATGATGCAGTGCAGTAAAACCATCCTTGATAGAAACAACCGTTATTATAAGTCATTTTAGATATGCAGGCAAAAAATAAAATATAGCATGATAATTGAACTCATTTAATATCGTAGTTATTTTCTTTCTTCTCAAATTTTAATATCGTAGTTATTTTTTTTGTTCTCATATGACTTTAATTCAATTATAGACGGTAGAGTGTGTAAAAATCCAATATTGTAAACAATAAAACGATTATTTCTCTGAAGGCGTAGTACGAAGTGAGAGAAATAGTTAGGATCAGGAAAACCCTGGATATACACTGCTTCAAATCAGCCGCATTTGTTTAAACGATGTCAATTTTACTTCGAGCTAATGACAAACATATTATAGGTTGCAATTATGTAAATATAGACAATGCAATGAACTCTCTTAGCGTTACTTGCCGCATGATGCAATGCAGTAAAACCATCCTTGATAGAAAGACCCGTTATAGTCATAATAGATATGTAGGCAAAAAATTAAATATAGCATAATTGAACTCATTTAATGTCGTGATTATTTTTCTCTTCTCAAATGACTTTATTTCAATTATAGACGGTTGAGCGGGTAAATATCCAACATTGTAAACAATAAAACGATTTTTTTTCTAAAGGCGCAGTACAAAGTGAGAGAAATGATGTCATTGTTTGCGGCTTAACTGTGTCACTTTAAGTTAAAGTTAATATTCAACTACTTTTTAAGATATATTCAAAATATAGGGCCGTGCGGCATATTCACAACATGTATATGTCCTGAGCTTCTAAGAGTGTAAACTTACACTAAAATCATATACTATACCTACCTCATACTAATGAAAGTTTTGGCGCTAACGTGTTTTCTATACTGGTAAAATTCAAAAGATATGTCTCTTTAAGATGAAACACAGAGATCATATCTAAGAACCAGTCAGTTAACAAATTGAAATATCTATAAATATTATATATCTTCCAAAAAGAGGCGTGACTTATGAAATTGCTGTATTTACAAAGTCGACCAGAAGAAGTTCTAGTACATGTCTAACTTTTGTAAAAGAGGGACGAAAGATACCAAAGGGACAGTCAAACTCATGAATCTAAAACAAACTGACAACGTCATGGCTAAAAATGAAAAAGACAAACAGAAAAACAATAGTACACATGACACATAGAAAACTAAAGAATAAACAACACGAACCCCACCGAAAACTAGGGGTGATCTCAGGTGCTCCGGAAGGGTAAGCAGATCCTGCTCCATGTGTGGCACCCGTTGTGTTGCTCATGTGATTACAAATCCGGTAAATAATCTAATTCGGTAGGTCACATTCATGAAAGGGAAGTGGATTGTAGTTACGACATAAGGAACATATCCGATATCATTTGTGAAACAATTATTCCATAACGATCAACCAACTCGTGATGGCGTCCGTAAAATTTACGAAGAAATGATTTTAACTTCACCATTTGGAACTCTTGGTTTAATAGCTTCCTTGTGAGCAGCAAGCCTATATCACAAAAATCATGATAGGAAATGCAAGCACGGGAATATCGTATCAATTAGGAGATTATACCCCGTATGCAGGTGCTGCTGGAATGTTGCTACTTAGTAATGGAAAGTTCACAATTGGAAAGCTGAAATCATCTCTTTTGTCGTAAAGTTTTGTTTTCAACCGACCCTCATTATCAATTTCTAGATGTAAATCAAGATATGAAGCCGACTTAACTGTATCTGTAGTATCCTTTATATCTAGTTCGATGGGATAGATGCGTTCCACAAAGTCACCAAATTTTGGATTGTTTAGTGAAAGAACATCATCTTTATAGCGGAAAGTAAAGTTGAAGGATATTGATAATTTCTTATCTTTCTTCCTAACAAGTTCCTGCATGAAGTTAGCCTCATAATAATAAAGAAACAAGTCGGCAAGTAGAGGGGGACAGTTTATTCCATTGGAATGCCGACAGTCTGTTGAAAAAACAGGTCCTCCGAACGTAACAAATATGTTATCAATCAAGAAATCAAGCATCTTGATAATATCAGTTTCAGAGAATTTTTTGTTTGAATCAGAGTGATTCTTTACAAAGTAGGATGTATCCCTCCCTAAGAAAAGATCCTTGTTTCTACGTTGGCCATTCTTTTTTATGAAGCAAAATAATACCAACTCTTTCAATTTGTCTTTAAGTTTGGAATGTGGAATACTTGTGTAAAGAGTAGAAAAGTCAAATGTTTTAATACTGTTACAAGTTGAAAGATAGTTAGATTGTATGTACTCTATAAGATCTTTGGAATTTTTAAGTATCCACATCTGATTCACGCCACCTCTAGAATAGGCAGTTTCACAATAACTTTGAAGCCCGTCTTTGATTGCTGATAAAATATATGTTAATAATTTAGAAAGAGGTTTCGTGGAGCACTTGAAAGACCCAGCAATATACCGTTGTGTGTAATGACACTCATGTAGTTTAGGTATCCAATACAGTGATGGAAGATCCAGTTCTTCATCTTTGGTTGAAATTCCAAAGGAACATAGAACAGACAGTTAATGTAATGACTTTTAAAAACAAAAACGATGTTATTTGGTACTTTATCTGCGGGGACAACATCATATTTGTCATGGAGGTCGGATATATCTTTTGCAACATTTGGGTCTTTAAAGATTGACGTAGCATGGGCATTGATGGACCCATTCAGTTTCTTAATTCTGATTTGTATCAACGACCTCACTGCCCTTAATCCATTCATTGCCTGGCATAATCCTCGACTGAATCCATCAAAATTTTAAAGTTGTATCTCCAATTGATGGATTTAGGCTCACGATATTTCGGACCTTTCGATAAACCGATAATAATATTGGTGACCCTGAAAAGGACAGTTTGTGAAACTTTCCTTGGCACCAGAAGTGTTCCAAATACTTGTTTCGTCGTCACTATAATCCACGGACACGTTCTTAACTAGATTGTTGTAGATGTGGTTTTTTTCTGTTTACATACATCAATGACGTCATTTTAATGGGCAATAACTCGTATAAAACCATAGGCTTAACATTTTTAGCCGATGAACAATAGGGTAATTTATCGCACATTATTTTCGTTAAGGGTTATTGGACATTGCTTGCATGAAAATGATAATATACTGACATAGTTTATATTGATCCTCTATTCTTACAGTCGTGCTTATCCACAGCGTTTAGGGGTTATTTCAAGTTATTGGTCAAACACATGATCAATGTTTCATAAACTGGGAGTTTATATATTATTCTTGTATTTTGTCCTCGTACAGTCATATTTGGTAATGATCAGCTGTGTGTTGGGTCTCGGCTAGTTATTATGTATGTACGGTATGCAGAAGTTCATCATCTAATATGTTACAAATGTATACGAAGACTAAATAAAGTGTACTTCATATTTTATTTGCCCTTTAATTTGCTTGTATTATTATCTTAGTGTTGTTCGTGGGTTATAATTTCGCGACTGTGTTTGTTTTGAAAACAGTAAATGGCAAACTCCATAGACGTAAACAACTTTATTTATGTTAACCAAAAAAGTTTCAAAGGCGTTCTTAAACTACCGGTTTATATAGATATTTTAGTACTAACAAACGTGTTTTTATTAAGGCAATAACACACACAATATATGATTATTAATTTAAGATGACGAACAGTAAAAGTATACATCTAATAAATAATATACGGGTTTACTTTGGAGAGAAACAAACAAGCAACAGTTATTTCAATAATCAGAAAAACTCACATGTGAATGATTGCTTATTCTGAAACAGTTTTCAGTTTGATAAATATAATATCTACAACTTACATTGTCTTGAATATTGATAACAGCACCGTTGTCAATAAGTAATTGCGCAGTTTCTGTGTATTCATTAAATGCAACATTATGCAGTGCGGTCGAACCAACCTTGAGAAGAAAAATGAAGAAAAAAAAATGTATGTAATAACCGAGTTGATAATTATGCACCAGTACTGTCTGACATGAAACCGAGTATATATAGTAGATTCTTAGATACAGAAAGTATAAGAATCTTGCAAAGTCAATTCATTTTCAGGTATATTGATGATTTTCTGTAGGTCAATAAACTTTTAAACTCATATTGCCTTAAAAGGTCAGTACATCCTTATATCTGGTTAGTGATACATTACAAACAGTAACTTATGATGTCTGGACGGTATGCAGAAGCTCATCATGTGACATTTCAAACTAAGACTAAATAATGTGTGCTTCATCTTCCTATATCTATTCATATTTTAAATGGCCTTTTTGATTTGCTTGTCTTATTCTCTTGGTGTTGTTCGCGGGTTATAAATTCGCGCCTTGGTTTGATATTTATCATATGTTTAAAACCAAAATTAGTTGCAAACTCCATAGACGTAAACAACTTCTTTTTTTATAACAAAATAAGTTTTAAAAGCGTTCTTAAACTTCCGGTTTAAATTTATATTTTAGTACAAACAAACGTGTTGTCAAACAGGCAATAGCATAAACAATATATGTTTGTTAGTTAAAGATGACGAAAAGTAAAATTATACATCTTATAAATAATATTCGGGGTTACTTAGAAAAAAACACAAAAAAACAAGCAAAAGTAGTTTCAATAATCAGAAAAACTCACATGTGAATGATTGCTGATTTTCAAACAGTTTTCAATATAATAAATATCATATCTTCAACTTACATTGTCTTGAAGATTGATAGCAGCACCGTTGTCAATAAGTAATTGAGTAATTTCTGTATACTCATTAAATGCAACAGTATGCAGTGCGGTCGAACCACCCTTGATAAGAAATATAAAAAAAACAATTCATGCAATAACCGAGTTGATAATTATGCACCAGTACTGTCGCATATGAAACCGAGTTCATATATAAGATTCTGAGATAGAAAAGTATCAGAATCTGGCAAAGTTAATTCTTTTTCAGATATATTGATGATTTTCTGTAAGTCAATAATCTTTATAACTCATACTTGCTTAATAGGTCAGTACATCTCAGTGTCTAGTTAATGATACAGTACAAACTTATGATGTCTGGACGGTATGCAAAAGCTCATCATGTAACATTTTAAACTAAGACTAAATAAAGTGTGCATCATAATTTGAATGACTTTTTTGATTTGTTTGTCTTATTCTCTTAGTGTTGTTCGTTGGTTATAATTTAGCGCCTTGGTTTGATATATATCATATGTTGAAAATCAAAATTAATTGCAAACTCCATAGACTTAAACAACTTCTTTTTTGATAACCAAATAAGTTTTAAAAGCGTTCTTAAACTACCGGTTTATATTGATATTTTAGTACAAACAAACATGTTTTCAAACAGGCAATAGCATAAATAATTTATGATTGTTAATTAAAGATGACGAAAAGTAAAAGTATACATCTTACAAATAAGATTTTGGGTTACTTAGGAGAACACACAAAAAACAAGCAAACGTAGTTTCAATAATCAAAAAATCTCACATGTGAATGATTGCTGATTTTAAAACAGTTTTCAATATAATAAATATCATATCTACAACTTACATTGTCTTGAAGATTGATAGCAGCACCGTTGTCAATAAGTAATTGAGCAATTTCTGTATATCCATTAAATGCAACATTATGCAGTGCGGTCGAACCATCCTTGATTAGAAAAATGAAGAAAAAACAATGTATGTAATAATCGAGGTGATGATAAGGCCCCATGCTGTCTCACGTGAAACCAAGTATATATATTAGTTTCTGAGATACAACAGTATGATACTCTTCAAAGTTTTTTTTAATTTTCAGATATATTGATGATTTTCTGTAAGTCAATAAACTTTATAGCTCATACTTCCTTAAAGGGTCAGTACATCTCAATGTTTAGTTAAAAATTCATTTCAAATGGTAAGTTATGATGTATGTACGATATGAGCCGAAGCTCATCATGTAACATTTTATACTAAGACTCAATGAAATGTGCTTCATATTTTGATTTAAATTTATAAATTGACATCGACAGTCGCTTGATACCTTAAAGTTTCAACAAAAACATGATTTTATCTAATCTATTATTGGCGTTTCTTTTCTCATGTAGCAATATTCAAGCATCGCAAAAATACTTGAAATCGGATTTCAAACATTTTGAAAAAAAATATTAAAGTTTTAGATCTGTATTCGAGGGTTGTATCAAGGTCCTGCAAATTAAAAGCGAACGCATTACAATTTAACATAAAGTATTACACCTCAAAAGTGTTTACAGACCCCAAATTCGAAGCCATAACTCCTTCAGTTGCATTGACATGCTCCCTTTGCTATGGGAGTATATGTTCATGATGTTTACACTTATGTCATGTTTTTTTCTGACATAACATATTGTGTTTTTGAGCGCAGAGCTTTCCTGCTTTTTTATTGCATCAAATTACACAGAAATGAATTGGAGAAGCTTATTGTTGCCTAGTTTCCTGACAATAAAGTTTTGTGAGCATATGGCTCAATACTTGTTTTGTTTAAACTAAATGGTAAAATAAAACAAATTCGCAACTGTATTAACAGCACTATCTATGACAATACATATGGTCACAAACTATCTAAAGGCATGCATGAAGTTGACCTCATTTTGCAAGTCGACCATAACAAATATGATTTACTCGTTGATTTGAAAAGACAAACGGACGATTTCTGACAAGACCAATTTTATTGGTATTGTTGAACCAAGACGGAGTATTCAGAACGATTGGGAATTTATCAGTTTGATCCACTGACCCGCTCCTGTAAATTGACATCGACACCAGCTTCAATCAGCAACTTGACTATTTCTGTTTCTCCTTTACATGCAGCAAGATGAAAGGCAGTATTCATATCCTGGATAGAAAAACAAATAACACTTTTAGCATTATATGAAATGAAAAATCGGGCATGTTTATCAATTAAGAAAGTAAAACAACGTATTGTCACAAAGTGTATATTCAACCTTGTATCTGATATAAGATTTCATGAAGCAATTGCCTTTATTTCATACTGCATGTATGTTTATGTTTCATATACAGACAGAATGTAACAATATAAAAAAGAAGATGTGGTATGATTCCCAATGAGACAGCTAACGTCACAGCAATAAACACATATTAGTCATCGTATGGGCTACTAGGGTATTCCAGCCCAGTAATCATGACATCAATATTAATGACATGGTGTTTTGTTTTATAAATTTCTTGTAACAAAACATTGATTTTTTTTTGAAAAACTAAGGATTTTCTTATTCCAGGAATATATTACCTTAGCTGTATTTGGCACAACTTTTTGGAATTAAGGGTCCTCAATGCTCTTCAATTTTTTATTTGTTTGGCTTTATACTTACTTTGATCTTACCATCATTGATTAGTCTTATGTTGACGAAACGAGAGTTTGGCGTAATCAATTAAATCCAGGTACCTTTGACATTTTTGATAACTACTTCCACAATGCAGAAGACCCAAAACGAAACGTCAGCTATAAAAGGTCCCGAAATGTCAAATGTAAAGCAGTTGAAATGAGAAAACTAATACAAGACGCTTGATATCGCACGTTGTATGTTTGGTTAATTACATTAAATAAACAATGATATAACTATGATGTGTAAACAAGTTATGCAAACTTAAAATCACCTAAGGTCGTGCTTACACCAAACGCCATGTACAGTAAACATGTTTACATTTGGTTTAATGTAATGTACACTGGTTTCACATTAAATTTGTTCACATCTATACACCTTGTGTAGCTTACTGTACATGTATAAGATTTGTCCACACTTGTAAACTATATGCCATTTAAATGTTCATTACGAAGACCGAATTCAAATTTTCTAGCAGTTAGGGAACGATCATTTGACGTTTAAAAAAAAATTGGGAATGGATTTTTCCACAATTTTATTTTTAAAAATCGGGTCCTTCAGATGATAAGAAAAAACAAATATTTTCAAAGTTTCCCCATACATTATAAGTTAAATATTGAATTGTTACCATCGAAAAAAAGAACTAACTACAATGTATAAACTTTCGCGAAAGAAAAAAATCTGACTCAGAACACCCCTCTTTTTAGATAAAGTGGTTGCTACTTTTAGAAAGTCATTCTGGATGATTTGCAGTTGTAAACAAATGTCTCGATTACGCATTAAAACATAGGCTCGCAATAAGCGTGCATACAGACGAAGAAAACGTTTTGGGATGTTAAGGATCACTACATTTCTATCTTTTCTGTTTGTCTCAAATGGTATTTTGTCTCCAAGGAGTATTTGGCAAAAGGAGGGGGTAATGATTTTTTTTTATTACTAATTGTATTTTAACGGATCTGAGATACTTACCACAATTAAACTCACCTTTTTTTTTTTCAGTAATACATTTATGGCTGAATCGTTGTTTGAGTATAAACCCAGTGACACATATTTCTGTCAGTGTGTACGTCCAATCGATTCGGAACGTTTTCAAATGAATTATGTGTTCGGCAATTATGATAGATGAGTATTGATTAGGGGTTTATAAGGCTACGTAAAGTGTTTTTATATCAAATAAATATAGCAAATTTAGACAAATATTACTGTAAAGAACTTTATTAAAAAGTGTTATAAGTATCAATTTTATATAAGAATCGTTTCTTTTTTAAAACAACATGGGAACATTAAAGTTATGAACGCCAAGTTTTGTGTACACTTACATTTGTAACATAAAGAATGCCTACATCGACTATCGACTGCATGTAGACAAAACGTGATTTAAACTACATGAAAACATTTAGTTTTCTCAATGGGAACGTAATTATGTTACCCTAACACAACACCGAGTTAAGGCCAATGTGAACACGGCCTAAGACAGATGGTACTGCCAACAAATTGATATATATATATATGTATACATTTTGTTTGTGTAGGCGATTAGCTATATCTTGTGTTGTTCTATTCTTGTACAATATGTCAAATATGCAGAAAAATCTCGTTGAGTCGTTAAATATGATATCAGATATGTCTGTGTCGTATTTTATAGCTCCACTAATTGGATAAGAACTTTTGTTTTACGTTTTGTAATCTTAAAGCATTTATTTTCTTTTATATTAGAATCTATATGTCTAATAATATAATTCTTTGGGAGTAAGCATTGATATGATGGTTTTAATATGAATAAAAAAATAAAACAATAATATCAAATCAACTTTCCAGAAACAATGAACATTATAATAGTATACCTTACATATAGTTTAAACAATTATTTTGGGTGAAACGTTATCAAGTGACATGTTTTTCATTCAATTGCACGGAAGAACGAATAACCCTTTAATTTACCCAGCGGTGAATAACCCTATTATTCACCAGTAAATAACATTTGAGTTTGTTTATTTGTACTTGAGTAATTACCTCCCATAAAAAGACGGCACAGACGTAAATAAACAAAATGGCAGCGTTCCCGTTACACTGGAGTCACACCGAGAGACGAGGGAATAAGGCATTGGACTTCAATAGAGCTGATAGTGCCAGCAGCCGATGATGTCTCTTATAAACGGTCCTTTACAGTGCCATAAATGTTTCACACAAAGATTTTACAGTAAGTAAATAAAATTAACACATTTACTTTTAAAAAAGACAAATGATACCAAAATGTTCAGCGGCAAACATTTCAAAAGACGTCAGAAATTTTGTATTCGTGATTTTTAAGTCTTAATGAAGATCAATGTTTGGAAGTTGCCACACTTATACATAAGCAATGAATATATACAGGTTACTGTTATCATATTGTAACTGTTACAAACTGTTCGGCGTTTTCACAGTTTATGTAAGAATATTTCAACGTTTTCTGTGTTTTGGCAGTAATCAAATAACCTTTACAACTTTCAAATGGTTGCAGCAGCCGTAATATGACAACCTTTTTGCGTTTACATAATTAATCTATGACTATTGCAACGGTTTTTTGAGTTTGGGACAGTTGTAAATCAACTGTTACAACTTTTGAATAGTTGTATCAGTCTTTTAATGTGTGTGAAAGTCATTTCTAGCGTTGTTACAGTCGATTTATGTGAACGACAAACACGTTTAAAGTTAGAACAGTTACTGAATACCTGCATCAGTGACATTAAACAACGGTTACAACTTTAAACGACTGTTTCTGATACGGACATACAAAGTACCCAAACAGAAAAGCTAAATTCAGCTATTTTTTGGCATGCATAGTTGATACAGCAGCATTGATTTTGTGGGTTTTTTATTGAAGAGGATAAATTTTAGTTTTTTTTCAAGTTTGATTTTTTAACCACTGACCTCTCCTCGTTTATCGGGAACAATACCACCATCAATCAGCAACTTGACAGTTTCTGTGTTCGCTTTCTGTACAGCAAGATGCAATGCAGTATTCCCATTCTAAACAGAAAAAAAACCATTTGATATCTTATGTTCGCATTGCTATTGGAAAATGCATTAAGTGTAAGCTTCGTCAGCAACACTAGCACACTACTACCTTGTCTTTTTACTGTTTGTTTAATCGACAACTTGTGAACGCAACTATATGGACATTTTTGGTTCAACAAACGTTTACATTGTAATGCTTTCTTCAATGTCTAATTGATTTTCTATGTTTACTTCCAGCCAAAAACACTCACACCTTATCATTTGACAGATTGATTTTGAGCTAACTTGCGGTATCTATGTTGGTGATTTCACTGAAATATACCGAAATAGCATTTTTAGTTTTAACGATACACTATCCTAGTCACTGTATTGATTATGGTCTCATATCTCAGAAAGATTCGTTTTTTAACTACAATACGAAACAGGAAGAATTTATTTGTTGTTGTTTTCGTTGTTTAATTTAATAGCTATACGACTAAAACGTTCCTAACCAGAATAGCTTTATT
Organism: Mytilus edulis; assembly: GCA_019925275.1. Classification (NCBI taxonomy): domain Eukaryota; kingdom Metazoa; phylum Mollusca; class Bivalvia; order Mytilida; family Mytilidae; genus Mytilus; species Mytilus edulis. Next base: position 96,735,596 of record CM034358.1, read on the forward strand.
CAGCGAGTTTTAGAGTTGCAGATGTGATGCAGTAAAATTGGTTGTTTTGTTTTTTATTGCAGATATTGACATGTGACTGGTAATTTTTAGTTTGATTTATCATCTACTGACCTGTTGCGGTTTATTGAGATCAGTACCACTGTTAATAAGCAATTTTATGGTTTCTATGTTCCCATTCCGTACAGCAACATGAAGTACAGTATCACCAGTCTGGATAGAAACACAAACAACAATTTTAACATACGATATTCCCGTGCTTGCATTTCCTATCATGATTTTCTTGATAGAGGATTGCTGCTCACAAGGAAGCTATGAAACCAAGAGTTCCAAATGGTAAAAAAAAAGTTAAAATCATCCCTTGTTAAATTTTACGGACGCCATCACGACCGTTGTGGAATAACCGTTTCACAAATGATATCGGATATGTTCCATACGGCGTAACTACAATCCCCTTCCCTTTCATGAATGTGACCTACCGAATTAGACTATTTCCCGGATTTGTAATCACATAAGCAACACGACGGGTGCCACATGTGGAGCAGGATCTGCTTACTCTTCCGGAGCACCTGAGATCACCTTTAGTTTTAATGGGGTTCGTGTTGTTTATTTCTTTGTTTTCTAGGTTGTGTCATGTGTACTATTGTTTTTCTGTTTGTCTTTTTTCATTTTTAGCCATGGCGTTGTCAGTTTGTTTTAGATTTATGAGTTTGACTGTTCCTTTGGTATCTTTCGTCCCTCTTTTATAAGAAGCAACATATGTCATTACAAAAAGTAAATCTACGTAGTGACGCACTAGTGTAAAGTCAAATCGGGAGCCGATATCTGATTTAACTAAGTTATATTTATCATTACATACTACCCCGCTGTAACTTGACTTGCAAATCGATACATACATTATGGCTCAAGATTATATGCATTTACATTCCGTACGTTATCCTTAAATTATTCACAATTAATAGGAATAAGTAATCTAAACGCATTTGAAAGGTCGAAATTCACAAAATTTAAAGTAAAAAGAGCATTGTATCATTTCATGAGTTATTATCATTTTTAACAATGCAACAAAATGTTGGTATCTTTTCGAATGATTTTTTTTTCAAGAAAGAATTGATTACACATTTATCATGTTTATTAAGCACAAACAACAGTACACTAATTTGAAGAAAAAAAAGAAATATTATAATTTCTAATTTTGCTAGCACAATTCTAGTATCTGTTTTTCGGATATTCATTATATCTTACACGAAACAACCTGACAAGATATTCAAAAAGTATCATAAATCAATGACGGTAAATGACTTTCAATTCCGGAAAAAAACAATTGTTCTCTTTTTCAACACACACATACGTTATCATTATCTGTATGCTAAGATTATTCAAATTTTATCAATCTAACTCTTCCAGAGGCAAATAAAATGACTGATTGCAAATCAAACTGCGTTGCTTTTCACAAAACTAAAAACAATTTATAACACTTTTAATCTTTGAAACTAGTATGTATTCTCTGATATTGATGCTATATTAAATAAACACAAAGCACAGTAAAACTAAGATTAACAAAAATCCTAGTCTAAAGTCAAAATAAGTAACCGAAGAAACCACGCAAAATGACAATGATACACTATATTCCTTTTGAGTAAGTCTGTTTACAGGTTTGGTAAGCTTTTGAGGTCAATGACGGCATGTTTGTGCTTTGTATAGACAATTACCATACAAGATTTGATGTGAAATACCTGAACGTATAAGATGTCTACATGTCTAAAAAATTATTATTCCATTAGGTAATGAAAAATCATCACTGTTATCGTAAAATTTTCGGTATTAAGCTTTGAAATTTATAGATATCAAGATTCAAAATTGTGCAGACAAAGAGTATTACCAAACATACGGGGCATCACGGAATTTTCAATATGGGGCGAAGTTAAAAAAAACCGAAGAAACCAAATGTTAGACTGTAAATGTGGTGTAGAATCGATATGTCTGTGCTGGCTGGATTACTGTTGCTGATCAGAGTTTAATTTTCTATGCTATACTTTGTATACTGGTGCTTTTCACTTCTTCGTGTTTTTTCATGCCATGGTGTTGAACATTGAGGTTTTTGGTCCCTTTTGGTATCCTTTGTCTTTCTCATTTACACATTGGTATTTGCCGTTACAAATATACGTATTCTGATGAGTACTAATTGTGTACCCCTACTAGCCGATTTGTGTTTGTACTCGTATGCAGCAGAATTCATTTAAACCCGTCTAAAAGACAAACAGAAAAAGCACCTTGCGAAATTCGTTGATTTCACTTTCCGATATATTGATGATGATATCCTATCACTGGATAACCCATATTTCAACCAAAACTTGCATCTCATATATCCCATTGAACTTGAAATAAAGGATACTACTGATACTAGAAGAACTGCTTCACACCTTGATCTTTTCCTCAATGTTAACACTGATGGAAGACTTCACATGAAACTATAGGATAAAAGGGATGATTTTAACTTCCTAATTATCAATGTCCCATTTCTCAGCAGAAACATACCCTCTGTCCCTTTGTATGGTGTTTACATATCTCAATTTTATACGTTATTCTCGTGCATGTTCACACTATACGGACTTCATATACAGGAGTGTGCTCCTAACGCGGAAACTTCTCTAACAAAGTAATAAGGAGGACAAATTAAAAATGACACTCCTTTTTACGGACACCATCACGAATTGGTTCATAAATACAATGCATCTTTGTCCATATAATCCAAATTAGCTATGGACATTTTAACCACGTGATAGAGTATGGTTAGTCATTACGTCGTATGAGCTATTCATTACCGAACGTGACTTATTCCCGAGTGTAAATTCGTATTGATTTAAGACGTGGCACGGTACTTTCCAATACCAAATTAATTTGTTGGTTTTTGAAGTTGTGTTTGCTGTTGTCATCGGATTTTGTCAAATGTCTTAACGTTTGTAGTTGTTAATCGTATTTTTGTCTGTTGTATTACTACTTCAATAAATATTAAATAGTTTTATAATGTTCACTGTTTTTAATATATGTTAGATAAGACGTAATCTTGAATTTCATTCAAATTCTTTTCTTAATTTTTGAAACACGTTATAGAAATTGACTATGGATAACAGGGCTGTGATTTTGTAATGTATCCGTTTTCATTCTATAGCTAGTCACCACTTCAGTTTAATCATATATATCTAGCATATAGTCATGTTTTAAAATTTACTGTTTGCTAAACTTTGTATTATTCTTGATAATAATGATGTTTTTGTTCCAGGCGGATAACCCTGGCCTCACAACTTTTTGAACCTTGTGGAACACGGCGATCTTCAACTTTGTTGTTGTTATGGCTTCCAAACTTTTTACATCTGAGCATAGTTTTGTGTGGACGTAACGCGCGCCTGGGGTATAAAAATACTTTTTAACCTGTTACCTTTTGATGGCTATTATTCAATTGTTTTTCTGTTATATATTTTCCCATTTATCTATTTATTTATAGTAACCCTGTCGTGTAATGTTGTCATTTTAATGTTATAATTAACACTGCCATTACAGCGGGAGGTTTGGCATGCCACAAAACCAGGTTTAACCCACCATGTTTTCATAAATGACACTTAACCAAGTCAGGAAAATGGCCATGGTTATGTTATATAAAAAAGAAGATGTGGTATGACTGCCAATGAGACAACTGTCCACAAGAGACCAAAATAACACAGACATTTACAACCATAGGTCACCGTACGGTCTGTAGTTCGTTTTTATGTGTGTTACATTTCGGTGTATCTGTTGTGTCGTAGTTCTCTTATATTTTATAGGTTTCCCTCAGTTTAAGTTTGTAAGCCAGATCTGTTTTTTCTCTATCGATTTATGAATTTTGAACAGCAGTATACTACTGTTGCCTTTTTTATTGACACGTGATTGCTTATTTTGTTATCACCTACTAATCCTTTCCTATAGATTAAGGTAGATTCATGGTATACCGCCATCTTGGATTGTACAAACACAGTACAAAATCGATCTAGTTATTTGCCTAAATCTGCAAATTTGGAGACAGATTTGCAACTCAATGATTATAATGTTGTTTTTTTTATTTAAAGAAAAGTTGTTAATTAATTGTATTATTCAAAATATTTTAACAAACATCATTTTTTTTGGTTTAAAAATCATTTTTTTTCAAATGAGCCATTTAAGGGGAGATAACTCTTTTAGTACAAATTATACTGGGTTAAAAGGGATTTTTTTATTTTTCCTTGTAGCAAGAAAACAAGTTCGATGACACCATGTTTTCTTTTTATTTTCTTAAAACATATAATGAAACCTTTCTTCTCACAATTTATTTCAAAATTCTATCTCATAGAATATTTTTTAAGCACACTAATGTGTTTTTTTCATGAACAAACTAACAAAATTTTTGCAATTTTCAACGACTCATAGCTTGAAAAATATCACGGTTACCCATATTTTATGCTTGAAAAGAGCATAGTAAAATCTTCATTTTGGCAATTTATAAAAAAATTCTGTCTCAAAAAATATATACTTGTAATCTACCTTAAGAATACCACCACCGTAAATCACCATCCTAACGATTTCTATTTCCCCATACAAAACTGCAAGGTGAAGCGCAGTTCTACCATTCTGGATATACAAAACATACAATAGTTCTAACACAACAGTGCATGACAAAAAGATCAACTGTTGACATAGAAGAAAGAAGATTTACGTAGTGTCGAACAAAGCGTATAGTCAACCCAGAAGCCGATATGCAATAAGACATTTTCAGTAGTGCACAGGCTTTACAACTTGTTTTTCAACATGCCCAATAGGACACGTACTGTAAGTACATACCACAATTGACTTGTCTGAATGCAATTGATATTTGTATCCCCTCCAAATCAACCTGTATTTGTATCCCCCTAAAAAACCAACTGTTTATTAACCTTATTTACATTAAGGTTTATTTGATAAACAAAAGGAATTGAAAAAAAGGAAAATTCAATTGATATCTCTTGATATCCTTTTCAAGTATGAGTCGAATATCAATGAATCTAGTAGACTGGAATTAGGTTCTTATTTCCATTTATGCCAAAGTCTCATCAGACTGAGGACATCAGATACAATCTGGTGGGCCTGTTAGTTGATCTACGATCAAATGATGTGTATCTTGTTATGACTAGTGCCTTTCTACAATCAGCTTTGTTTTGTATACACTAAAATATTTATTAAACCACAACCAAATAGTTTGGTAGAATTACAAATGTATGATCAAATATAAGTTTCTGAATTTTAGGGTCAATAATTTCCTTTTCCTTTTTATTTTTGTTTGTTAAATATAATTTATCATAATTCATAACTATTATAATTTGCATAATGCATGATCAAGTGAATTATAAATCCATATTCTAAAATACATCAAACATTAAATTTGATGAATGAAATACACACCCTAATTGACGAAAGAAATTAGTGAAATCAGAATTGTCTTTTTTTTTTAATATCTTTCACTTATTGAATCATCAATAATATTGATAACATTAGACATGTGATATATCACAAAACATGTGGTACACCTAAGACAACTGAAAATTTGCTACAAATAGTAAAACAATGTCATACATACATTTGTATATTAAAAAGAGATCATCAAGATTCTACTAAAAAACAATTTACTATCATAATGGGACTTTATACGTATTACAGCATTGATGATGTTATGTCGCAGAACACGTATTGATAGACACGTATACATCATAGTTACAATAGGTCGATACGGAGAAGTTCTCTTTTTGTTCGCCTAGGAATGCCGACAATTTGTTGAAAAAGTCTACCTACAAACCCAACAAATATATTGTCAATACGTTGTTTCAAGATAGACCTTTTGAGTAATTATATATTTCGAGAATCAACACATTAAGCAACAGTTAAACGTTCTATAAACATCGCAACTGCAAAAAAACTATATTTTTTAATGTAAACGCAATAGAAAAAGGTTGCATGTAAACCGACAAGAACAAGAGAAAACACAAATTCTAAAAAGAATTTGGAAGAAAATTTACAGTAGAAAAAATGAATAACGTAGATTTACAACTCTCCATCCAAAAAACAATTTAAAAGAAAAAAGAAAAGGAAACCATTATAGGTCAATGTACGGCCTTCAAAACGGAGCCTTGGCTCACACCTAAGAACAAGCTATAAAGGGTCCCAAAATTAAACCAACGGTCTTATCTATATACCAGAACGAGAAACGATAAACACGTATAAATTACATAAACATACGACAAACTACTGTGCATGACTGTTTTCAAGGATTCAAATGTTAAAGAAGAAAATTACCCAAGAGAAAAGCAACATTCTTTATCACACATTTGAAGGTTTGAAACTGCCTAAGAGTGAAATTTATTCTTATTTTGCAACTCAAAAGATCGTGTGTTATCTTAGTCGTATTTAGGCATTAATGATATTTTACCAGATTGTTGAATTAAACAAATAGAGTGTGCTTATTTCCCCATTTCCATTCTCAATTTTATTCACCATAAAGATATACGTTGTAAAAATAGACTTGATGGTAAACCTAATAATTCATGATAAGGACAACCACAATTTAACAAAAAGAGTCTATTTTTTGGGGTTTTTTTTTGGGGGGGAGGATTTGCCAAACGCTGTCAAACTTTTTTAGGGGGAAAATAAGTCTGTTTTTAGCGTCATAATTTAACAACCGTTTCGCTGTTGCTATACAACACTATCAGAAATGACTCTTTCGCTGTCCGACCTTTTAGCGGGAAGTTGTTTTTTAGCGTCATAATACAATTTACGTTGTGTCATTCCTTTACAACATTATCATAAATAAGTTTGACGATAACGGGATTTATTTTTTCAGAGAAATGAGTCAGAAGAAATGAGTCACTGTCAGACCTATCTGATGTGTGATGGTCTTTGCAATCTCCGTATTTAGAGTGGACGCATGTAAAAATAACTGTAACTGTAACCCTTTAGATCAATAATGTCATCATCATCAAAAGCATTACTCACTGCATTTTCGATCTTATATCTATATGTTCTAATGAGGTGTAAGGTATCTTTATATTTTGTTTAATTTAGTTATACATGCGCTTAGTCCATCATTCCTAACAAATGGAATTATTCTCTCGGCAATAAGGTCAGGTTTTGGTTGCCAAGCTGCACTTAGAATAATAGAAGACTGGAAAAAAACCTCTAGACGAGAACACATGTATTGCTGCAGTTTTGATTGAACTATCTAATGCATTTGATTGTTTACCTCACGATTTACTTTTACTTAAATTGGAAGCATACGGTCTGTCTAAAAATTCTCTAAAATTATTAAATTAAAAAGTTATATAGAAAACAGAAAACTTCGCATTAAAATTGCAAGTTCTTACAGTGAACGTGATCGTATGTTTAAAGGCGTACTAAAAGGGTTAATTCTTGGTCAGTTCTTTTCCAATGTCTTTAAAAATGACAAATTTCATTTTGTACACTAAAAGCACCGTTTATAATTATGCTGATGACAACACTGTATCATATAGTGATCATAATTTAGATAAAGTTGTTGACAGTATAGAAACTGATAGTTTAAATCTAATAAACTGGTTTTCTATAAATTAAATGAAGGCTAATTCTGATAAATTCCAGGCTATAGCCATTGGAAAAAGACAAATAAACAAAATTTGATATGTAATTTAAATGGAAACAAAATTTATTGTGAAGAAAATGTTAAACTTCTTGGAATAATTATAGATTCGGACTTAAATTTTAACAATCATATATCTGAAATATGTAAATAAGAATCAAGACAATTACATATTCTAAAACGTATGGGTAAATATCTAAACAGGCTAGGTAGGTTAAAAGCATAGTACTCATTCATTATTTCGAATTTTAACTATTGTCCAGTAATTTGGCACTATTGTAGTGAAAAACAATTTAAAATGGAAACAATTCAAGAAAGATTTCTAAGATTCATTTATGAAGATTATGATAGTCCTAACGAAAAATCTAAATTGCCATCTTTAAAAATAAGAAGAAAACAAAACACTTGAAATAGAAACATTCAAAATAAGTCACAAAAAAATCATTATTTGATTGATATGAAAATTAACAAGTTTGATTTAAGATCACAGGAAACAGTAGTACGCCCAAGAGTTCGAACTACTAAGTATGGCATAAAATCGTTTCGCTATAATGCTGCACAAATCTGGAATGAGCTACCGAACCATTGTCGAATGGAAACAACTGTTGACCAATTAAAAAATTGATACAAACATGGGATCAAAGTAACAGCCAGTGCAGAGCATGCATATAGTGTTTATGCCTGTTTTATTTTACTTTTATTTTTTGGATGACTATATGATTTGTGCAATCTTATCATCAACTTGTGCTATGTTTTAAGTGTTCCATATACTTTTAACTTATATATGTCATTTATGGTATCTTACTTTGCATTATATGTTTAAAATTGTGTTGTTGTCATGACTTTTGTATGTGTGTATTGTATTGTGTGTGTGTGTATTAAATTGTGTGTAGGCATTGTATTGTGTGTGTGTATTGTATTTTGTTATCGAGTCGATTTGAAAAGCTCACTAGAGCTTGTGTTTATATAGTTTATTGAATATCGACTCCAAATCAAATTTGAATCTTGAATATTGAGGTTATGACCGCTAGTAAATTTCAATGAATGCAAACAATGGCTTATATTCCTGTTGCAGCACTATATGTACAAATAACGTTTAAGGTAGAACAGGCTAGTGCTTTAAACTTACTTTAAGCGCAATCTTTTACCTACGAGTGCTTAAAAAATGATCGTTTATGTAACGTAAACGTAACTCAAACTTATGATTGCAAAGAGAAAAGGGTGATGCATCACTTTAGATCACAGCATGTTGAGTTAGATTTCTTATATTCGTAGCGTCTGCATTTGAACATTAAATTCTTGAAAACTTTTTCTGGTGAACTTGAAAATTTTCATTTTGTCTGATGTGGCGTTTCCTCCATGGTTGTTATGTGTGACGTCATGACGTCATTAACTTCAATTTACTACAAGATTTTGTTTTACAATGACCACTAATATACATATGAATTAAACATAGCATCAAAATAGCGTTAGAAGAGACACAAGGCTTCGGATACATAAAATAACATTTGAAACACGTGATCTTTATAACCAATAAAAACAGGAGAATGCAACACTATATGTTATATTTATAAATACAATTTTTAGAAAACTTTCAACATTAGACACGTGAATTATAACAAAGTCTGCTGAGCACAACAATGCAACCTAAACATATACATTGTACGGTCACACTTTGAATAATGAATGTATTTATAGATATAGGTAGATGTGGTATGAGTGCCAATGAGACAACTCTCCTTCCAATAAAAATGTATAACAAAATTGATAAGGAAGAAGATAAAAAAAGTGTTGATATATTAAAAGATTCATTGGTGAAGAAACTGATCTATTTCTGGACATTATGAAGAAAACAAACCCGGATCCATGACCAACATAGGTGTAAAAGTCATAAGAAACTTTATCATATCTGTTGGTGCACTGAGGAACCCAGCAGAAATTGCCAATTAAGAACTTAACAATTTGTTCACAAGATTATTGTGTAATCGTGTTAGACTATGTATCAGACAGACATAAATGTACATTGGATAGGTGATTAGGGTCATAAAACTTTGTGTCTGAGCAGAACGTTGATGACCCAGAGGTATGCCAAAAAAGGTCTTGTTGATAAATATTTCGTATCAACTTCATAAATAAACATAATGGTCTTGATTTATAGATTCTGCGTACTGACGTTGTTCATAATCTTAACTACGTGTTATATTGTTTAATTATTAATATCAATGTTTATGTTTGGTCTGTTTTATGTGATATACATTTGACGTGGCTCAGTACTTATACATCCCGTCAATGTGTTTGTAGTATCTTTTATTTTTTGCTGATGTGTTTTGTATTTTTGCAACTTTCTGTGTTACCTTGTTTCTTATAACGTCACTCTGTACTTTTAAAGATCCCGTCCTTATGTTATTGTTTTATTATACATTGATAATAATTTGAACGACAAAATTAATCCACTGGCGTAGTAGCATTAACCGTACATGGATTTTTTTAAATTTTATGAACTGCTTGATATATTTTAATCTCGGTCTGTTTCTGAAGTTAATTCTAACATAGCTTTTAATTTTGTAACCCTTCATACCACCATTCCTCATGTGAAATTATATTTGTTTTGAATAGACATTGAACGAAAATATATCTGGTTTGTGATGTCTGCATTGTTTACGCCCAATACGCGAAACACTGAATGTTTTTTTTTAACTTGTAAATGTTTGTTTGTCTTGAGATTGTAACACAGTGATTGATGACTGCTTTAAAAGAGGGACGAAATTTACCAAAGAGACAGTCAAAATCATAATCTAAAATAAACTGACAACGCCATGGCTTTATATGTAAAAGACACATAGAAAAACAATACTTCACATGACACAAAATAAACTAGAGGCTCTAAAGAGCCTGTGTCGCTCACCTTGGTCTATGTGAATATTAAAGAAAGGACGCATGACAAAATTGTGTTTTGGTGATGGTGATGTGTTTGTACATCTTAATTTACTGAACATTCTAGCTGCTTACAATTATCTCTATCTATGATTAACTTGGCCCAGTAGTTTCAGAGAAGATTTTTGTAAAAGATTACTAAGATTTACGAAAAAATGGTTAAAACATGACTATAAAGGGCAATAACTCCTAAAGGGGTCAACTGACAATTTCGGTCATGTTGACTTATTTGTAGATCTTACTTTGCCAACATTTATTGTTTTTTACAGTTTATCTCTATCTACAATAATACTCAAGATAATAACCAAAAACAGCAAAATTTCCTTAAAATTACCAGTTCAGGGGTAGCAACCCAACAACGGGTTGTCCGATTTATTTGAACAATTTCAGGGCAGATAGATTTTGACCTGATAAACAATTTTACTTCTTGTCAGATTTGCTCTAAATGCTTTGGTTTTTGAGTTATAAGCCCAAAACTGCATTTTACCCCTATGTTCTATTTTTAGCTGTGGCGGCCATCTTGATTGGTTGACCGGGTCACGCCACACATTTTTTAAACTACATACCCCAATGATAGTTGTGGCCACGTTTGGTTTAATTTGTAGTTTCAGAGAAGAAGATTTTTGTAAAAGATTACTAAGATTTACGAAAAATGGTTAAAAATTTACTATAAAGGGCAATAACTCCTAAAGGGGTCAGCTGACCATTTCGGTCATGTGAACTTATTTGTAAATCTTACTTTGCTGAACATTATTGCTATGTTCTATTTTCAGCTGTGGCGGCCATCTTGGTTGGTTGGCCGGGTCACGCCATACATTTTTGAAACAAGATACCTAAATGATAGTTGTTGCCAAGTTTACTTTAATTTTGGCCTAGCAGTTTCAGAGGAGAAGTTTTTTGTAAAAGATTACTAAGATTTACGAAAAATGGTTAAAAATTGACTATAAAGGGCAATAACTCCTAAAGGGATCAGCTGACCATTTCGGTCATGTTGACTTATTTGTAAATCTTACTTTGCTGAACATTATTGCTGTTAAAGTTTATCTCTATCTATAATCATATTCAAGATAATAACCAAAAAAAGCTAAATTTCCATAAAATTACCAGTTCAGGGGCAGCAACCCAACAACGGGTTGTCTGATTATCTGAAAATTTCAGGGCAGGTAGATTTTGACCTGATAAACAATTTTACTTCTTGTCAGATTTGCTCTAAATGCTTTGGTTTTTGAGTTTTAAGCCCAAAACTGCATTTTACCAATATGTTCTATTTTTAGCTGTGGCGGCCATCTTGATTGGTTGACCGGGTCACGCCACACATTTTTTAAACTACATACCCCAATGATAGTTGTGGCCAAGTTTGGTTAAATTTGGCCAAGTAGTTTCAGAGAAGAAGATTTTTGTAAAAGATTACTAAGATTTACGAAAAATGGTTAAAAATTGACTATAAAAGGCAATAACTCCTAAAGGGGTCAGCTGACTATTTCGGTCATGTTGACTTATTTGTAAATCTTACTTTGCTGAACATTATTGCACTTTAAAGATTATCTCTATCTATAATCATTTTCAAAATAATAACCGAAAACAAAAAAAATCCTTAAAATGACCAATTCAGGGGCAGCAACCCAACAACGGGTTGTCCCATTCATCTGAAAATTTAAGGGCAGATAGAAGTTGACCTGATGAACAATTTACTTCTGTCAGATTTGCTCTAAATGCTTTGGTTTTTGAGTTGTAAGCCAAAAACTGCATTTTACCCCTATGTTCTATTTTCAGCTGTGGCGGCCATCTTGGTTGGTTGGCCGGGTCACGCCATACATTTTTAAAACAAGATACCTAAATGATAGTTGTTGCCAAGTTTACTTTAATTTGGCCTAGTAGTTTCAGAGGAGAAGTTTTTTGTAAAAGATTACTAAGATTTACGAAAAATGGTTAAAAATTGACTATAAAGGGCAATAACTCCTAAAGGGGTCAACTGACCATTTCGGTCATGTTGCCTTATTTGTAAATCTTACTTTGCTGAACATTATTGCTGTTAAAGTTTATCTCTATCTATAATCATATTCAAGATAATAACCAAAAACAGCAAAATTTCCTTAAAATTACCAGTTCAGGGGCAGCAACCCAACAACGGGTTGTCCGATTCATCTGAAAATTTCAGGGCAGATAGATTTTGACCTGGTAAACATTTTTACTTCTTGTCAGATTTGCTCTTAATGCTTTGGTTTTTGAGTTATAAGCCAATTACTGCATTTTACCCCTATGTTCTATTTTTATTTTCTATTTGGCGGCCATCTTGGTTGGTAAACCGTGTCATCGGACACAGTTTTTAAACTAGACACCCCAATGATGATTGTGGCCAAGTTTGGTTAAATTTGGCCAAGTAGTTTCAGAGGAGAAGTTTTTTTTAAAAGTTAACGACGACGGAAGACGACGGACGACGACAGACGACGGACGACGGACGATGGACGCAAAGTGATGGAAAAAGCTCACTTGTCCCTTCGGGCCAGGTGAGCTAAAAACGAAAAAATATACAACACGAACCCCACCAAAAACCAGGGGTGATCTCAGGTGCTCCGGAAGGGTAAGCAGATCCTGCTTTACATGTGGCACCCGTCGTGTTGCTTATGTGATAACACATCCGGTAAATAGTCTAATTCTAATTAGCATGTGAACCATGAACAACTATCAATGCCAAAGACTAATACGACTTTCCCGAATGATGACGACAATAACACAGAGGATGATGACGCCGTCGATGAAGCGTTTTCTAGAATATCCTCAATCAGGAACACTCAGACATATGGATGCGTCAAACGTTGTAACGTGTGTTTGTATATGAAAAAATAGATGCTCACGATATGGCTCGATTAATTTTGTCAAAGTATATATGGTGCAGTTAACAAATAGTAATAAAATACAGAACTCTAGATTGATATAAAAAGGGTGAGGTCAATTCAATTTGAAGAAATCAAACGTTATACTATGTTAACAAGCATTGTTATTTGTCGTTGCATATATAAACACGCAGTACACAGTTTTGTGTCGGTTTGTTGATCATTTACTAACCTTGTTCTGTGCATTTAGATCAATACCAGCATCAATAAGCAACATGGTAATTTCCGTGTTTCTTAGTCGTGCAGCATAGTAAAGTGCAGTTTCACAATCCTATACATAATGACATACAATAGTTTTAACATATCATTTACTGATAACGATAGCAGCTTATGTCAAATAAGAGAATAAAACAACACCATGTCAATAAAATGTTATTAAAAAAATGAAATGCAAAAACTTATTATCATTTAAACGAATGTGTATGTGTTTGTGTATTATTTTAGTTAACGATTAACGTGCAGTGAAAACTAATTATGTTAATGGCGGTGTTATTGTCGCCGTCATCTTGTTCAAATTGATTACGAAAAGATGTGCGGTCAACGTTGACTATCGAAACATAACCAACGTCAATATGTAGTTTTGTTGCTCACTCTATGCAATCGTGTTTTTTGTTATTCTATGTAAACCATATCATATGTTGTGTTAAAGTACAAAAACAGTGCAATTTCAGTATTTTCGAGTATTTACAGTTGAATATTGTTCATGTTTTATGTTTTTGTCGTATGATATTATCTCATCACATTTAAATTGTCGATGATTGTAAGCTTCACCACTAGAACTGTTACAATTTGCCCTTGTGTTTTCTCGATATATTGTGACCACAACCTTATGAAATTTTGTGAAAGTCAACAAACTTTTCCAATGTTTTGCATTTTACAATGTTTGTTATGGAAGATTCTGATTTGTCACTTTTCACTAATTTTGCAACCTTACTTTACTAAAGAGTATCCACACACACACTAGAAAGCTAATTGCGTCTAGTTTGACATCACATATAATGCAGTAAATGAATGTTTTGGTATTGCCAATAATTCAATATAATTGTAAGTTTAACTTATAATCCACTGACCTCATTTTTTATATTGAGATCAATGCCACCATCAATCAGCAACCTGACGATTTCTGTGCATCCGTGCTCTACAGTAATGTGAAGTTCAGTGTTATCATACTGGATTGAAAAAAACACAATTTTAACATAATATGAAATAAAACAGAAAGCAACCTATTGGACTAAAGAAAGTAAAACAGCATAGACTGGCACTTAGAGTAAAGTAAAACTGGTACCCGATATCAGAGTTTTATACGAATTTGTCATTAGTTAATATTGCATGGTGCATGGATGCATTTAAGCTTAATGAATATACATAGATTGATTATTGTTTAGGGATCAGCTAAAGCCCGACTACAGCTGCGGGAGTTTTTTCTCGCTGTGTTGAGGACCCAATGGTGACATTGATATTGTTATTTCACAGTACAGTATACAAGGAGATTTGGTTTGATTGACATCGAGACCCCTTCCAACCTACGTTTAAATGAATTGAATGTAAACATTTATAAGAAATCGTAAGGCCTTCAACAATTTTAACATGATATGAAATAAAACAGGAAACAACTTATAACATTAAAGGAAGTAAAACAACATAGACTCGCACTTAGTGTAAAGTCAAACTGGTACCCGATATCTTACATTGTTGTCGTTATCTTGAAGTGCAGTACTAAAAAAGAGATTTTGTTAGATTGTCATTTGTAACCAATCGTACGACCTTCAGCGTCACTAATGAGTCTAATGTTGAAGAAACGCGCGTCTGGCGTACTAAATAATAATCCTGGTACCTTTGATA
Organism: Mytilus edulis; assembly: GCA_019925275.1. NCBI lineage: Eukaryota > Metazoa > Mollusca > Bivalvia > Mytilida > Mytilidae > Mytilus > Mytilus edulis. The sequence goes on from CM034358.1 coordinate 96,750,914, forward strand.
ACTATTTACACCACTGGGTCGATGCCAGGTCGACGTTTCGTCCCCGAGGGTATCACCAGCCCAGTAGTCAACACTTCGGTGTTGACATGAATATCAATAATATGGAATTATTTTATTTTATAAATTTCCTGTTTACAAAACTTTGGATTTTTCGAAAAACTAAGGATTTTCTTTTCCCAGGCATAGACTACCGAAGTCGTATTTGGCACAACTTTTTGGAATAATTGTGTCTCAATACTCTTTAAATTTGTACTTTTTCGGCTTTATAAATATTTTGATATGAGCGTCACTGATGAGTCTTATGTAGACGAAACGCACGTCTGGCGTACTAAGTTCTGGTACCCTTGATAACTACTTTAAAAATAAGAACAAACTATAAAGAATGTGGTGGGATTAATCATTTTAGTAAGCGCTCAACCACGGTCAATGGTTTGTAACTTCAATTGTTACTACTTTACTAATGAGTATCCACACATACAATAGCAAGCGTAATTTGTTTACTTTGACATGCACATGAAAAGCACGAAAACAGCATCGACATGGTGCATGGATGCGTTTTTGACATAATGAAGATACATTAACAAAATATTGTTTAGGGGACAACTGAAACCGGACTCAAGTGCGGTATCTTTTCGCTGTGTTAAAAACTGACAATGATGTTGTTAGTTTGCAGAACAGTTTTGAAAGGAGATTTGGTTTGATTCAACCTACTTTCATATGAAGTAAATGGGAACATTTATAAGCAACCGTACGGTTACAAAAAAGAGAACAAAGAATAAAAAATGTGGCATGGTTAAATATGTTTAAACATGCGCTCAACCCTCCCTTAACCTGGGACAGTTGTGTAACAGTACACAATAAGAACAGACCATACAATTCAGTTGAAAAAGGCTTACATGATAAGATCGATACAAACATAAAAACATCAAACAAAAATATAGACCAGACGTGCAGGAGTATTTATCCTCATGACAAGGCACCTAATTTGCATCAAACGTTTTACGCCTCGAAAGCTTAACTGGCGCCAATAGTTGAAGCTATAATCCCTATAATCGTAATTAAACTACATAGTGTTATCCATTGTTTTGTTTTTTTCAGAACCATTAGCTTGGTTTATATATTGAAAGGCACTCTTTATTTGTTTGATGCATATGCTTTTATGATTATAAAGATACTGTCATACATATAAGACGATGTGGTATAAGTGCCAATGAGACAACTTTTCATCCAACCCTGGGACAAAAACAACATTATTATCAAGAACAATACACAGATTTGCAAACATTAAATTCTATAAAATGACTATATAATAGATAAATGATTAAACTGAAATGTTGACTAGCTATAGATAAACTCATCATAGATTCCTGGATTAAAATTTTAGATTTTTGCCAGACGCGCTAATTTTGTACAAAAACTCACAACTGACGCTCTAAACTAAAAAAAATAACGAAGTTGAAGATTTAAGAGTCAATCCACGATTTGCCAAATCAAACGAACAGTCTTAACGTAGCGTGCAAATGTTTAATCACGCTGCAAATGTTTGCACCTGGTCTAAGTCAGGAATCTGATTTACAGTACTGTAGTTGTCGTTTGTTTATGTAATTTATACGTGTTTCTCGTTTTCTCGTTTTTTTATATAGATTAGACCGTTGCTTTTCCCGTTTGAATGGTTTTAGACTTGTAATGTTGGGGCCCTTTATAGCTTGTTGTTCTGTGTAAGCCCAGGCTCTGTGTTGAAGGCCGTACATTGACCTATAATGGTTTACTTTTATAAATTGTTATTTGGATGGAGAGTAGTCTCATTAGCACTCATATCACATCTTCCTCTACCTAATTAAAAAAATGAAAATTCAGACGACAAATATAACTATTTCTTCTAGAACAACATGGCTTGACAAAAGCTACAGCCCGGCTGACATTTTGATAAGGCGACAACTAAACACATAGGTCCCAATCTGACAATGATGAAGTTAGTAGGAAGTTGTGACACTTTTCAATTCTCACTGAAAAGCCTGATACTAAATTGTTAAACATAATGTTAAAACAATTCCTAATGAATTACAATAGTAAACTGAAAGATAACACAGCAGACGAATGTGATAAATCTAAGTGAGGGAGAACATCAAAACCTCCAGACGGCCAGGTTAAATCAATAAACACAGATCAACTGCCCCATTCATGGTAACATTTATCCGTTCTTAAATCAGTAATTTCACGCAACCTGAAGACGGTATTATCAGTCAATGAACTACATGTAACTCTAAAGTCTTGGAAAACACCAGGGTGCATCTGTTGACTATTAAGTTGCAATTCTTATTAGATGCTTACGTTACTATATAGTTCTTCTTTATTTGAAAACTGTGTATGATCACTTTTGGTTGTTAATTTTATTTTGTTATAAGGGAGGTTGATTTTAAGGGAAATAATTATCTACAGTTCAATATTCTTTTCAAAACAAGCAGAAACATATTTACGACATTTTACATATAGTCCAGCTGATTCGTGCATTTTTTCAAAAGAATGATGGGTTTGATGATAAAAGCATGAAACTTTGCACAATGGTAGAACTATATATGGTAGTCAATTTAAGCTATGGACCCACCCGGAATAATCCAATATGGCGGTCATTTTCTAGATGGCTGCCAATCAGTCTAAATATCAGTTACCAGTTTTAAATTACAGCAAATAATATTCAAATCTAATGTAGGAATTCAAAACTTTACAAAAAAAAACAAGGCGGACATTTAAAAATGGGCGCCAAAATGGTAAAAAATAATTTAACTAAAACATGGCTCTGTTGAAATTCATTTCATTCTTCAAATTGTTATTTGCAGTTGATACTACGTTCTAAGGATTGTGTTATTGTCGCCGTCATCTTGTTCAGATTGGTTACGAAATGATGTTCGGTCAACGTTGACTATCGAAACATAACCAACGGCAAGATCAACTACTGGAAGTCTTCCCGACCAATCAACGTCTTCCCTAATATTCAAATCATATACGAATTCTTCACATTTAAATTGCATTATTTGTAAACTTTAGTATTAGAATTGTTATAATATTGTGTTTTGTCGATATATAGTGACCTCAACATTTGGAACATTTTAAAGTCAACAACATTTTCCATGGTTCTCCATTCTGCAGTGCTTGTTATGGAAGATATCAATTTGTCACTTATCACTTATGTTGCAACTTTAAATGATACTTTACTAAAGAGTAACCAAACACACTCCATCAAGTGTTGTCTAGTTTGAAATCATATATGATGCAGGTTATTCAATACGTTTGCAAGTTTAACTTATAATCCACTGACCTTATTCTGTGTATTGAGATGAATACCACTATCAATCAGCAACTTGACGATTTCTGTGTTTCTGCGATATGCAGCAATATGAAGTGCAGTGTCACCATCCTGGAAAGAAAAACAAAATATAGAAAGCTACCTTTGTCTAGCTTAACATCACATATGACGCAGGTTTTTGTTATTATAGATAATTCAATATAATTGTAAGTTTAACTTATAATCCACTGACCTCATTCTGTTTATTGAGATGAATACCACTATCAATCAGCAACTTGACGATTTCTGTGTTTCCGCGATATGCAGCAATGTGAAGTGCAGTGTCACCATCCTGAAAAGAAAAACAAAATACAGAAAGCTACCTTTGTCTAGCTTAACATCACATATGATGCAGGTTTTTGTTATTGTAGATAATTCAAAATAATTGTAAGTTTAACTTATAATCCACTGACCTCATTCTGTTTATTGAGATGAATACCACTATCAATCAGCAACTTGACGATTTCTGTGTTTCCGCGACATGCAGCAATGTGAAGTGCAGTGTCACCATCCTTCTTTGATCACTTTTGGTTATTCATTTTATTTTGTTATAAGGGGAGGTTGATTATAAGGGAAATAATTATGAACAGTTCAATATTCTTTTCAAAACAAGCAGAAACATAGTTACGACCCAGGAGTAGATTACCTTAGCCGTATTTGGCACAACTTTTTGGAATTTTGGGTCCTCAATGCTCTTCAACTTTGTATTTATTTGGCTTTTTAACTATTTTGATATGAGCGTCACTGATGAGTCTTATGTAGACGAAACGCGCGTCTGGCGTAAAAAATTGTAATCCTGGTACTTTTGATAACTATTACGACATTTTACATATAGTCCAGCTGATTCGTGCATTTTTTCAAAAGAATGGTGGGTTTGATGATAAAAGCATGAAACTTTGCACAATGGTAGATCTATATATGGTAGTCAATTTAAGCTATGGACCCACCCGGTATATTTCAATATGGCGGCCATTTTCAAGATGGCTGCAAATCAGTCAAAATATCAGTTACCAGTTTTAAATTACAGCAAATAATATTCAAATCTTATATTTTTAAAGCATAATAAATATGATTCAATGTTTAAAGTAAGTCATGGCGGAATTTAAAACTTTACAAACAAAAAAAGGCTGACATTTCAAAATGGACGCTAAAAATGTAAAAAAATTATTTAACTAAAACATGTCTCTGTTGATATTCATTTCATTCTTCAAATTGCTATTTGCAGTTGATACTACGTTCTCAGGATTGTGTTTTGATATTTCATCAAATATCCCATAAATGGAAACATTCGAAGGTTTTAATGACGCCTTTATGATTTGTTTGACTGTGTAATATCTAAATCACAAATGATGATTTTAAATAAAGACGAATTGGTATGATTGTTTATTAGACAAATCTCAACCAGAGACCAAATGTCACAAAAATTAACAGCTATAAGTCACCAGACGGCCTTCAACTATGAGTAAAGCCCATACCACATGTTCTACCTCTCCTCGTCCGATTCATAGTACATGTTTTTTTTCCAAAAGAAAATTTGTCAATGCTGTGTGATTTGATCCTTGTTTTTTCATATCTGTGTTGTCTACAAATGAACTTTTAAAGCAGTAGTATCCATCTTACAGAAATGGCAAACCTGATTTCATTTCAAACTTTAACATTTGGTCAAATATAAGATAACAAAATTAAAAAGATGTTGGTATACTTAACATATACCAACATGTTTCTAATTTGATTATACTGAATATGACTCATCAAGCTATTTAACCAATAACACCTGCTGACCCTCCTTGAACACCTTAGATCATCCCCTAGTTTTATGAAGTGGTTCATGTTCCTCATCATCTTTAACATTTAAACAAAAACATATTTTCACAGCAGTTTTAAAAAGGTGTGCCAAGTTTAACCCATTTAGTCTTTGCACAACTCTTCACCACATTTGAAAATGAAATGTACATAAATTCATAATCCTCCCACATTTTTATCTACCGCTAGAGTATCTTTCAACCATATTGTATGAGCTCATTCAAAATGCTGATACCTTTGTGATTAGTATCCAATAGGGTATATATCCACTTCCTCTGTATGTGCTGTATGTGTACGGTATTATTAATAACATTCAACACCATAGCCAGGCCTTCTTATTTTACAAGTGTTTAATTATATTCATTGCTTGATCTACATATACCATTTTCAAGTCACGTTTACAACACTAGAACTGTATAGTTAATGGCACATACCATACTATAGCACACATACACTATGATAAATGGGATAAAAATGCTACGAACCACAAAATAAGCAGCATAATAACACCTTTATACATTAGAAGGGACCTTATCTTAATCTTCTAACATACAAATGTCCACTTCATTCATTAATGTTACACATCAGTAATTAATTCTTTCTTTGAATGTAACATAGTTTATCACTGTCTGGTTCCTCAGGTTAGATTATTTTAGGATCTTTGTATCAGAATGAGAAGTAAACATGCTATAACTTCATGGATATATTTTGTTCATGATTCATGAGAGCCTGTGAAAAGAAACTGCTGTTCACGAAAAACTATGTTCAATTACAGCTTTCTAACCAATCACATACTAAGTTTCTCAATAATGACATTACTTAATATATATCCAAAGCAAAATGTTCACCATGTTCCACTGGTCCAATTTTGCATCAGCACTAACAAAGGAAGATTGATCACAATTAATAATTGATACATGCCAAGGAAAACAATTGACACATTGCTGCATTGTACTTAGAGAATGACGATTCGTAGTGACAGATTTGACCTCTTACTGAAACCTTATTCAATGCGGATGGCCATTTGTCTTGTAGGCTTAAATGCGTGGAATGATGTCAAGACATACTTAACATTTTCATTGTCATCTGCTTCAACCCATCTTTGTTATCATTTTGTTGACTAGATGTAAGTATGAATCGCATTGTTATATTTGGTTAGTGCTAGGACAATTCTAAGTCTATACAAATATTTCTTATTAATATGTCATAGCATTAGTACAATCAGTTGTGCTGGCACCTTATATATTGGTTAAAGTATCAGAGAATATAAGAGAAATACAAACATTTCGAACCATTTGGTTAAGACGAATTATTCAAGTTCGACAGAAAAAAATGCTGAAATAAGGCAATCTTAGTCCTACGTGTGTGTACCGATTCTCTAGCTATAGTTGTTTGCAATTATGTCCATGGCTGTGTTTGTAAAAACACCAAAATTCGAGACAGGTTACACATAGTAAATATTGAATAGATGGAATCTTCTAGTTCAGTTACTTTAGATAAATGAATAATTGGGTCTAACTAGTACATAAACGACGTCATGACTACATCATGTCTGTGTGAACTATCTGTATGTGCAGCTTATTCATGTTTCGTAGTCATACACATATGTTGTAGTTGCCCTGTTTAATTGCATCAAAAAAATAATATTTGACTAGATGAAGTAGCTGCATTGCTAGTGGCATGCCCTGAGGTCATGCCAAGCATCATATAACTTCAATTATGTTAAAATTATAACTATGTCCTCTTTCACCTAATCATAAAGGAGATGTTTGAGTTGAGAAGTTTTCATTCTAGTTTAGAAATTTGAAAAAAACGCCAGTGTCTACACTCCTGTCATTCCTGTTGTAGGCTACATGTCTGCAAGAAGGGTATCACAGTAACGATTTTCTATAATTACCTCGCAAATATTTTAATGTTGAGAGAGCCAATGTTGCTTTGCTTAAGTATAACATGTATAAAAATGTGGCATGAGGCAAAGGACACTTAGTGTTACTGATTGTATGTCAAGACAAAACTCTTCGTAACTATATGTAATGTATATGTGTTGATTTTGATATCATATGGCGACCATCTTGGTAAAAGCCGCCACTTTGAAATTTTAACTTTGTCCATATTACAGGTATTATTGTACTCATGACTTAGGACTACTCACATCCCAAATTTCAACATGTATAAGTGATATTTGCTGATTCTGATTTTTTATGGCGGCCATCTTAAAAAAAACCGCCATATTGAAATTACAAGATGTATATTCATAGTTTTTACTTTTTGAAACCCCTCTCACTACAGTCACACCAAATTTGGATCTGAAACTGACCTTATATAAGTTATTTATGCAGATTTTGATATTTTATGGCGGCCATCTTGAAAAAAAGCCGCCATATTGAAATTGCAAGGTGGGTCCATAGCTTATATGTTTTAAAATACCTAGAACTACTACCATGCCAAACTTGGTGTTTTTATCCATCAAACCCACAATTTTTTCACCAATCAGCCGGACAAATATATATGCGACGTCAAATAGTTAGTGGCAGCGGCACACATGATTACGCGTTATATTCCCCAATCCTCGACATCCTAAACACGGCACCAATGTTAGGTTTTCAGTTCTATAATTCGCGTTGCTTTACGGTTACGTTGATTCTAAACATATCCAGAAATCAACGCCACTTTGCTTATTTGAATAGTATACAAAAGAAGTTGGATACGGGTCACGGAAATTATATTAAAATGATAGGGAATTTTGAAAAAAAAGTCTGTTTTAATTTTAATTCAAGTGATAGACAGGTTGCCGGGGCTGAAAATAAATATACACAACAATATACATAATTTAAACGAAACATAAAGACTGTTGTTGCAAAAATCAAGGTTCCTGAGCTATTTTAAAAATCGAAGCGAGAGGCTTTCAACATTGCAGTGTAAAATACAGGCTAAAATGGCTGAAACGTCAAATTTGCAAACTTCGTGTTGAAAATTGGCTTACAAGGTCATTAGAAAAACAGGTTGCCGGGGTGAAATTTGAATATTGAAATTTGTATATTGAATGTCCAAGGAATAAGCAATCCAAACATTGTATATGTAGTCGTTGAACTCTAGGTTTCTACGTAAAGTTAAAAATACCCGTATTGTAAGTAGAATAAACTCACGTAAACACGAAAAATTCACTAAATTCACGTTCATTGTTTTGATTTTGACCGCCTGACAACTTTACGGAAATATCAGAGTGATTCTGTTCCTGTTTTTGTTAACGTAATTCTGCCAATCAAGGCGCACCTCCATTCACATAGAGGAAAATGTCAATACACAATATTTCACAATACATCGCGCATCACTTTATATATTAAAACATAAAAATTTCCGCCACCTCAAGAATTTATATAACATACACAAATAAAATATTTGATAGAAATAAATTAAATGTTCTTTTAATGCAATTAAAAAAATGTCCGGCCCCCCCCCCTTTTGGGAAAAAAATTGGTTGCTTATATAGGGAATCATTGAAGCGTGACTTGAGCGGGTCCCCTCTGAGGTCAGTCAGTGGATCCCCATGTATGCAAATTTCTGGATCCGCCACTGAGTTCTGTTTGAATTAATGTCTACATAACAGAACGGATAGATAATTAGTTGGATAAGATCAATTGGAAACGAAGTTGTAACTTTAGCTAGGATCCGGCTTTCATTATCTAGGATTTATGACAAAATTGGTATTCTTGCCTCTTCTAACTTTTCACACAATAGAATAAAGTGTTCCACCGTTTCAGCCGCTTTACTACAGAGTTTACAAGTTGGGCCTGTATGGCTAATATGATTCTTTGAAAATGATGCCTTGTGGGTTTGTAGGATATAGTTCCCAGTTGAAAATTTAAGACGTACAGGAATTTTCTGATGTCCTTTGGATTTGCACTAACTGCAATTGCTAAAGGATGTACGGATCCAATATTGTATTTATGGTCCATGAATTTAAGAGTTGAATAACCTTTTGATTCATCAATAATTTTTGATGTCCAATAGTCATGAATTTTGGTTTTAACTAGCTTCTTCTATTAACATTTTGATAACAGGTTGTTTAAATAAGCATACAAGTCATTAAATTCATATTTTAAACATAATTCCTTGACTTCAATAAACCAGCTGCGACTATTATTTGATTTTATCTGTAGCTGCCTTTCGGCTTGCCGCCATTCAATTGAATAACATTTCGCTCTAGATATGTTTCCAAAAAGATTGATAGCTTTGACATGGACTTCAGCTTCTATAGGGAGTAAACCAGATAAGGTATAAACTGCAGAATCAGCTACATTGGAATTTAAACACAAAATGTGTTTGATCCATTTTTTTATACTGAATAGAGATATCATTTAATATTTATCCTTTTGCTAATAAGATTTCCAACCCATAAGTTTATAATATTGGCAGAATATAATGTTTTTATCAATGATATTGAAGTTTTACTATCTTAAACATTCTCTCCGTGGAGGCCTGTACCCATTAAACTGTACATCGCTCTACGTGCTTTCTTCATATTTTCATTTACTGTTGAGTCAGCAGAATTTTTGTCAGATTTTTAAATTCCTATATGTGAGGCGTTCGAAACATTTGGCATGTTTTTCCATTAATTACCAAAATCCATCTTCAATTTCATAAGATTTGCGGCATGTTTTTACTGGTATAACAACGCTTTTTGTAGGCTGTAATAAATATCCTTCCCTTTTGCTAAAATTCAAAGCAAAGTTCATCATGGTTTGTAGTTCTAGAGGGTTGTTGGAGACAAGTGCTACATCGTCAGCACATGTAGGAGCACACCAATTTATGTTCCCTACTCTTCCACCAAGACCTGATGTACTTAAAATGTAAAGCAAAGGATTAATGCAGATGTTAAATAAGTCAGCGCTGAATGTACCTCCTTGACAGACCCCTTGATCAATAGTGAACATCTCTTTCGACATTATATTATTCCATTTGATAAGAGAAGATACATTTTCATATAGATTATTTAGTAAAAGTATGGATTGTTCCGTAAAGTCTATTTGGAACATACAACGGATCAAATTAGCATATACCACAACATGGAAAGCTGACTTGCCATCTAATAAGGCTATGTAGACTGGAAGTTTAAGGTCTTTGCTTTCCCTTTCAAATTCTTCTATGAAAAATTCACAAATCAGTGGAGAAGTGCCCCCAGTAAATTGTAAATAAGGACTGTGTGACGGACAACTTATAATATCCGTATTTCAAAGATTTTAATGATATCAAGCCAGTCCAGTTCAAACTATTATCACGTGGTACAATTCTCATTTACATATTATGAATATTAATTAGCAAAACTACTTATCTCTGGCTATGAGGAAACACTACTGTATATTACAATATTATATTCAAATACAAGCATTACCATAGTAACGATATTCTACATAAATACATGACGTCACATATATTTACGCAGTATGTTCCTGTAATCTTCGACATGTGAGCTCAAAACTTTACAGTGAACATGTATATAGTTATATTGGATCATTGGCGGATCTAGGGGGGGGGTGGGGTCCGGAACCACTTTTTTTGGCTGATCAATTCAATGCATATGCATGGGAGCATATAGCTGGAACCCCCCCCACCCCCTTTTCACTCTGGGTTTGGACCCCCCCCCCGCCCTCTTTTTAAAATGGCTGGATCCGCCCCTGTGGATTATTAGTCATAACCAGTATCATGTGTAAATATATCAAAGAAATGTATTTTGGACTCGCCAGTATAACATTTGTTTTCAAATGTTGATTGCTTGCAGATTTAGCCGCTATTATCTTGCCTAGTAATTTTCAGTTTCCCTTTGTCCGGTCCCATGTTTGTCATGAAACTAGTACACTTTTAAGTTTTTTGACCAGCTGAAGTCCGTTTACAGGTGAGGGCTTTTTCGCAGTGTTGAAGACCCAGCCTTTGGTGGCCTTCAGTTTTTTTTACTCTTTGGGCGAGTTGTTGTCTCTTTGACACATTCCCCATTTCAGTCTCTATTTTACATTGACTTATATATCGACAAAAAAAGCTTAGCAAATGGGTTTTGTGTAGACCATCGCACTTCAGCGTTACCACCATCACACTTCGGTCGGCGTAGCTATCAACAAGATAGCGTCACAATGACACCATCGCACTGCGGCGTGATAAAAAACGCACTTAAGGTGGGTCGGCCATTTAACAGTGCGCATATTTTAACGCATGTTTCTTACGACAAGTGCCTTAGAAACGGTCGCTTTTCGGGGTCTTCTCAAAAATAGCTTTGGCGACCTTGGAACGCGAGCGTGTATATATGAAAGCACCCTTTACGATGTAAACAAGCGATGCAAAACGTTCTACAAAACAGAAAATACGTGCGGTCAGAAATATACAGTGCTTTCTCATTTTTCACATAATAGTTTGAATATACACGATTTTAAAAGCATAACATTATCAAAAAGGAAAAGATAAATCCTGAAATGTACGACGTCGACGGTATCTGATGCGTTCGCTTCCAAACACACATTCTCATCATACACGTTCGCCCCTCAAGTCCGTTTCCACTCTTTTTCATTAAACTACCGACATAATGATGTCTTTAAGATTTATATATGATTAAATTCTCCCTCGCCATGCTAGTCCGAATTTAAAACATTTCTTTACTAAATCATTGGTATAATAATTAAAACAAAACTCTGGATATAGGTTTAGTTGCTCGCAGTAACTTCGATAATTTCGACATCGTCTGTCGATAATTCGGTATTAACACCACTAGATTCTGTCAGCTTCTAACATCTAGGTCTGGATCGGAGTTTGACATAACGTTGTCAGGAACAAACTGCAAACAGTCGTAGTTACTGTGAACACTTTCGATGAAATGACACCCACAAATTTTCTTTATATAATTTAACGGAACCCAACCTTTTAAACCGCCAAAGTAGTTCACTTGCATATATTACCCATATATATTTTTAACAAAAACAAGAACTCGTTATACAACTACTCTCATTAACCAGTTTTACCTGATGAATTGTATAACTATAACACAAGGGAAACCCCAAGTCTCGACGAAAAGACATTTAAAAATATCTTGCCAATGACGCAATGTTTACCCGTAAACATGTGATAGCGATTATCGATATAAACAAATGCATGTTTACAGTAATCAAATACAAATAAAACCCGTATAGTATGATTTAAAGGCACCGGTGTTTATTTTCAAGCTATCTTTTAGCGTTTTATAACATTTTGTTACTGTCATATTAATTAATTTTCTTTTACTTGAAAGATCTTAATTGCTAAGTTTTGTAAGGAGTTTATTCCCGAGAATGTGAAAAAAAGAAAAAATATTTAGGATTACAGGACTTCAAAAAAAGACAGTCAATTTGTAAATTAAGAATAAGTTCTCACTCTTTAAAAATTGAGACAGACAGATATTCAAAAACACATATAGAAAGATCTGAGCGTCTTTGTTCTAATTGCTCACTTGGTAAAGTTGAAGATGAGCTTCATTTTTTATTAGAATGCCCTCTTTATGATATTCAAAGGGACGATTTTTTTCAAGACATTTCTAACAATTGTTACAATTTTATAAATTTAAATAAATCTTCTAAATTTTTATGACTCTTGACCCAAGAAAATGTTACTCTTATGGAAAAACTAGGCTGTTATATTTGTGACTGTTGTGAATTAAGGAGATCAGGTATGAACACTGTCACTTAGTCAAGTAAACAATTTAAAATAAAATCATGTAATGTAATTCATTAATTCATAATATATATGTAGTTTTTGGCTTGATTCTGACCAATGTTTATATTCAAAATATATATGTATATGCCTCTATTATTGTTGTTGTTACCAATTATATAAATCAATTGTATCTGATTTAACGCCCTTTATGGGCCCTGTAATTTGGGAAATAAACATATTCTATTCTAATCTTTTCTATTCCTTTCATCCACTTCGAAATTTTGATAATATTTAAGTTTTTTTTTTTCCAAAAACAAATTTGAACATGTCAATTTTCTTTAAGGGCATAGGATACACTAGAGATCCCTCGTTGATTTTTTCTTAAAATTTTGATAGAGGGTCAATTTCAATGTGTACTTTTCAAATATGCAAAGAAAAAAGTACCTGCATGACTTACTTTTTGAGATAATTTGGTTTGAAATTTGCATATTTGGAAGAAAATCCCTGAAATTTTAGCGGAGTGTTCTTGAAACAGTACTTGATCGATTGCAAAAGAAAAAAAAGGGGTTCATGTGCTTGTTTTTTCAATAAAGGCTATATACCATAATTTTTTTACGACGTCTGTCGGTATGGCGCTCAATAACGATAAATTAAGTTGTAATCTCAACAACGTCGTGTAATCATTCCCGCCGTACACGAGTTCGCTGTCAAGTATATGTAGGTGTTTTTCAAAGCGTTGATACTAATCATAAAAAATTATAAGATGGTTAATCATAAAATGGAAAAACATTTGTGCTAAACATTTACGAAACGAAATTTGGACAGGAACCTTTTTATAATAAAAAAAAAGACTATAAAAAAGGATTCTAGCAGATTGCTTTGTCAGATGTACTAAAGGTGCATCTCCGCCCGACATTAATTCTAAATTGCTTCATGTACTGTAATCAAATAATGGGCACGAACATATCGAAAAAAATTATCGTATCATTAGTCTATGAGTTTCTCGAACACTAGTCCTATATAAGACCTCGACGGCATAACTGTTTTCTATTTAATATTATATTTTCTTATTACATATTTTGCTAATTGTTATGTTGTTAATTTGCAATTTTTTGTTGTAAAAAAGAGGAAATATCAGCTTAAAAACTTGAGTCCTGAAGAAAGTGTCATATACATAGACCAACGGATCCAGCAACACATTTCACTAAATTGATAATGTATTTTACGAAAAAATAAAAGGACACTTCAATAATTTGCTGTTTTTCATTTTTTCATGTAGATGAAAATTGACCAATAGTAACCGGGACGTAGTATTCCGACCTTATATGGGTCTATGATATTATCCCTCAATACTGCATGCTTTGCGGATGACCGCAAATTGTTCCGTTTGACATGCATGTCGTTATTTTGACTATATAACACATACCCGCAATTACCGGGTAGTCCAAACACTACTAAAGACTTAATAAATAAAACAAATCTACTTACAAGTTTCAGGAAAAAGTTGGGATTGTAATTTTAAAAATTCGCCCAGTATACAGGGAGGCTATATTTTCATGTAATTAGTCGGTGCTGTTGGCAAACTTCAAGTTCTTTTTACTTTTTGACATGCGTTTTTTAGTAGGGAAGCTAATAAGGAAAGTATCTGATTAAAAAAGATTAAAGTGGAGTGTGTCATTGCGACCAAATTATCGATCTATGCATGATGATATAATAAGATGTTTTTTTGATGATATTGGCTTTTAATTTTGAACTTTTGTGGATAGTTTATTGTCCATTGACAATCTTCTTATTTTCATATCGTATAGGGTTAACATAGAAATATGACAAATCTGACAGATGTTCCCCTGCTTAGACAGAATGTTCATACAGCTGGATGTGCAAATATGAAGCCTCGTAGTGTAAAAGGGGGGGGGGATTTTCACAGATCTGGTATGGTCGAGCAGACCTGTTCACAGGTGTGGTCTGGTACATTCAAGCATATTTTTTACTCAAGATATCGTTTTGGTGAGTGACAAATTATTGTATTGTTAGGTGACTTTGATAAAAAAAAAATAGTTGTCTTTTGTTCTTTGGTTGTATTTTTGTTTTTTGAAAACAATTGGGGTAATTAATAATGTTTTTTTTTATTTCAGTGATTGATCTATCATTTACCTGTAAGAATCAGTTATATTACCTTTAGCTGTCCAATATTTTTAAGAAAGAGGAAGGTTATTCTTAAGAAATATTGGTCTGCGAAAGGTAACATAACTGATTCTTATGTAAATGATAGTTCAATCCATGAAATAAAGAACGGGTAAAACAATTGAATGACGATACAACAATGTTTAAATGTCTAATCTGATAGAGATATGTTTTAAACTTAGCACCAGGTGAATAATACAACAGGTATATTTTACATGATTTACCTGTACCATGAATGGCATAATTGAATCGTTCAAATTTTATCATTTTAGAAATACCGAATATGACTTCAAATATATATTGCAGCATAGTTGTAGACTTATTTGTACATACACAATGGCCTCGATTTCCTAACCTACTGTCACCTGCATGTAACATCTAATGATATGTAACAGTCATATTAAACCGAAGGATATTCATTTACTGTCACATAACACCATATATGGGGTTCGTAATCTAGACACACGTATCAATTGTTCTTATATTTTTTCATTTTATAAATGATCGGTTCTGTACAATATGGCGTTAATTAAGAACAAGGGAATACAATATATTGTCAGCTTATTTTCTATTAAATTTCTGATAAATGCCAATATATGTAAACTGTCGTCTGCAAGTTTTTATCCTGCTTTTTTCACAGTAAAATGTTCCGAAACATGTTTATGAAGAACTGACACATCTAGAGGCGGAGGCCCAATATTCCAGGCATAAACAAAAACAATGTTTATTTAGTATTTTGAATAACATGAACGACTTTCAATGTCAAATACTAATATGATGACGACAATAACATGGAAAATAAAGACGAAGACGATGACGAAAATGTTGATCAATTAACACAATGGACTGATAACATGGATAAAGAGAATGATTAATTTCTATACATTATTATATTAATGACAAAAAACGGATCCATGACCAAAAGTGATGTCAAAATAGAAAGACACTTTATCATACCTATCGGTGCAATGCGGGACCCAGCACACATTATCCATAAAGAACTGGACAAATTTTTAGTAAGAATATTTTTCGGAAACTTGTTGGATTATGCACAGACAGTTTACATTGTATCCATTATAGCTTATATATGTACCATAGGGATACCAAACTTACTATAGGGTACATACATTATAATTTGTTGTGTATTTTGATCAAAGATACATATGGGTGCTAATTCAGAGCTGATTGTCCCCTCACTAATTTGTTTATGAAGTTTAATAATGATGAGCAAGTTACCCCCGTCTATTCGATTATTGGATAATTCGAACTATTTCATTCTATTGAAAATATCAGAACCAATCAACCACACTGTTAAATGGCTCAAATGTCTTCAATGCATGTTTATATCATTTTATAAAGCACCACTAAGCACTCTGTACTATAGTAAACAGTAGTTAAAAAATTACATGCATGGCCAAACACATGTACAAACGCACTGTCTGTTGGTTTTTTTTCCCGTTTCATTGTGATATTAATTTGAAAGACTAATTTTTATAACAAATGATTAGTTTTAATAAGATATATTATCTTCATCACGATCACCTATATATAAATATAATCTTCTAATGTTGTCTATTGAAATAAAGTTGTGAAGCAGGTAGTTCCTTTAGAGATATTGACAAGTTTTAACCACTCTTGAACTTAAAAAAGAGAAAAATTATAGTTTTCCACTCTGTTATCTATGATACAAATCAGACGATTGCCAATAAGACAATGATCCGTCAAAATTCAAATGAAGTGGGTGAACGTAATAATAAAATAGGGAAGAAATATACCAGAAGGAGAGTCAAACTCATAGATAAAAAATACTATGACAAGGCCATGGCTAAAATCAAAAAGACAAACAGATAAATTATAGTACAGAAGACACATAAGATAAGTAACCATAGGCTTTCAACAATGTGAAAAACATATAACGTATTGTCGGCTATAAATGACCGGGATAACTAACAACACATTTCTTAACAAAACAAGTTACGAAAAACTAATATGACAGACATGAACCAACGACAAACAATGATGTACAGAACCCAGCTGTAGAACATACATAATTAAGCAGGGTGAAATTGTTCGTTAACGCTTAATTCTACCTTTAACCTTGTATAGTTGTGTTCGGGGTTTCCGCTCAATGCCATTTAACCAGGGAAAACATAACTACCCTCATATTAAGGAAATATAATTAATTCCTTACCAAATTATCAACTTGTTTTTTTACATACTGAAACATTTGTCTCATGAAGATTAACTGGACAGTGATATATATCTATTATGACTTGTATTTCAAAATGTTAAATGCGCCATGGGCTTTGTTTTAAATCATGTACACTTATGCATAAAACAAGAATATCCCCATTTATTGTGATTAGTAAAATTTGATACATTATGGTTGCACTTTGAAAATACATCTGTTTCACAAACCACGCCGTTTACGGGGAGATGTATATTATTCGTGTTTTCCTTACGTACTGGATCTCCTCAAAAAGACATAATTTGGAAATTGTACCAGTATGAATACAAAACAACAAGCTAGAGATACAAACATCACCTCAATAAAATAAAATAAATACTAACGTGTTCTATCATTGATATGTATTAAATATTCAATATTCACAGAACCATCAGAAAATATTAAGCAAATGAGTTGCCGGATGGACAACATGGAAAAAACAGAGACAAATGCCCGACACCATCTGTCATAAAAAAAGATCATTTCACCTGTCAATGCTGTATTCTCATGACTTAGGATTATGCATATCAATGTATCTGTGAATACAATTATTTTATATTTATAAAGATATTTTCTACAGTAAACAATAGCTGTACTAAGGAGTTAAATAAAACAAACCAGATGCTTGCAGTCAGTCCTATAAATCATTTAATGATTTCATACATCAGAGTGGTAACCTCATCAAAACAAATTTGGAAATATGACTTTTCTTAACACATCTAGTTCATATATTGGCTACATTATGTTAGATGTATGATATTGTTATGACACGATTATTAAACTAGCCATTTAACGGCAGAATTTGTAAACGTTTATTTATAGATAGTCATACAGTAAGAGGTGGACTGGAGACAGATGCAGAATTTAAAACCTTCTATGATCTTGAATGTAGGAATGATCTACTTATATACTTTACATTGTTTAGTGTTCTTACATAGATATAGGAAGATGTGGTGTGAGTGCCAATGAAACAACTCTCCATCCAAATAACAATTTATAAAAGTAAACCATTACATGTTTTAAAGTTGTTATAAAAAAAGTTTCAAACATGTTATATAGACATTGCAGGTCTTGTCATATTATGATTGTCTTGTTGTTAGTAAATGTTTCAGGGAATATTTTGTTAATGTCTACTTCTTTTATAATTGTTCTAGACTTTGTTGACCGGTAATGATTAAAACTGATCTAATAAAAGATGTGCACTTCTTTTTGTTTGATGACGAAACATTTACAATTGTCAGTAGGTATATTTCTAAATTTCCCTTGTCTTTAAAATTTTCCAAACAATAGTATAATTCAACCTACGTCGTAGCCATATGGCTACCTAGCGGGCAATGCTCTGACTTTTTGTAAAATAAAATGTATCCTTTGAATTGTGTTCAATAGTTTCGACAAAATTGATACTAAAAGGTGTTCCTGTGTTTTTGTTGCTCACTCTATGCAATCGTGTTTTCTGTTATTCTATGTAAAACATATCATATTTTGTGTTAGATTACAAAAACAGTACATGTCAGTTGAATAATGTTTATGTTTTATGTTTTTGATATAATCTCATCACATTTAAATTGTCATTGATAGTAAGCTCACTAGAACTGTTACAACATAACATTGTGTTCTCTAGGTAAAGTGTGACCACAACCTTAGGAATTTTTTGAAGTCAACAAACTTTTCCAATGTTCTGCATTCTACAATGTTTGTTATGGAAGATTCTAATTTGTCACTTTTCATAAATTTTGCAACCTGACGTTACTAAAGAGTATCCACTAACACACTAAAAAGCTAATTGCGTCTAGTTTGACATCACGTATGATGCAGTAAATGAATGTTTTGGTATTGCCGATAATTCAATATGATTGTAAGTTTAACTTATAATGCACTGATCTCATTCTTTATATTGAGATTAATGCCACCATCAATCAGCAACTTGATGATTTCTGTGTATCTGTGATTTACAGCAATGTGAAGTGCAGTGTCACCAAACTGGATTGACAAAAACACTATTTTAACATAATATGAAATAAAACAGGAATCAACCTATTAGACTAAAGGAAGTAAAACAGCATAGACTGGCACGTAGCGTAAAGTCAAACTGGTACCCGGTATCAGAGTTTAATACGAATTTTTCAGTAGTTAATATTGCATGGTGCATGGATGCATTTAAGCTAAATGGATATACATATATTGATTATTGTTTAGGGATCAGCTAAAGCCCGACTACAGCTGCGGGAGTTTCTCTCGCTGTGTAGAGGACCCAATGGTGACATTGATATTGTTGTTTCACAGTACAGTATAAAAGGAGATTTGGTTTGATTGATATCGAGACCCCTATCCACCTACGTTTAAATGAAGTGGATGTAAACATTTCCTCCTTTAGTTTTTTTCTAGACTTTGTTAACCAATAAGGATTAAAACTGATTTAATAAAATAATTGCGCATCTTTTTTATTGTTTCGTAATTAAAATTTACAATTGTCAGTATGTCTATTTCTAAATTTATCAGTCGACACCTTCCTCCCTTGTCTTTAAAATCTTTAAACAAAAAGTAAATTAACCTACGTCGTAGCCATATGGCTACCCAGCGTGCAATGCTCTGACTATTTGTAAATAAAATGTATTCTTTAAATTGTTTTTAATAGTATCGACAAAATTGATACTAAAAATAATTCCTGTAGTTTTGTTGCTCATTCTATGCAATCGTGTTTTCTGTTATTATATGCAAACCATATCATATGTTGTGTTAAATTACAAAAACAGTGCAATTTCAGTAGTGTTGAATACTTATATCAGTGTGCTCTCATATAATTGTTATGTGGTTTAAATTTTCAGTACATGTCAGTTGAATATTGTTTATGTTTTATGTTTTTGTAAAACAGCATAGACTGGCAATTAGCGTAAGAAAAAACTGGTACCCTGTATCAGATTTTTATACGATTTTTTCAGTAGTTAATATTGCATGGTGCATGGATGCATTTAAGCCTAATGGATATACATAGATTCATTATTGTTTAGGGATCAGCTAAAGCCCGACTACAGCTGCGGGAGTTTTTCTCGCTGTGTTGAGGACCCAATGGTGACATTGATATTGCTATTTCACAGTACAGTATAAAAGGAGATTTGGTTAGATTGACATCGAGACCCCTATCCACCTACGTTTAAATGAAGTGGATGTAAACATTTATAAGAAATCGTCAGGCCTTCAACAATGAAAACAAACCATAAAGCACATGGAGGGGTTAAACGTATTTATATGCTCTTAACCCTCCCTTCACATTGGACAGTTGTTTAACAGCACAACATATGAACATACTATACTAATAAATTAAAAAGGCTTAAATCATCAGATTGGAGAAAAACTTTAAAGAAAAATATATAACGGATGTGTTATTTATGCATCTCTTGTCTCTGTTAACAAAAAAAAAACAAAAAAAAACACATATTACAGATACATGAATAGCTTATGAATCGGTGAATTGATGACAAAGCAACAGTATTTATATTTAAAATATTAAGTCCGACGTATTATGCTTCAAATTTCTTTTTTGGCGCCAATTGTCGAAGCTATAATTCCTACCTGTACAATCGTACAAACCCTACATATTGCTGTCCGTTGTGCTATTTTTTTCAAAACAATGCTACATTGCATTAACTAAGTTTATATAATAAAAGACACCCTTGATTTGCTTGATGCGAAAACTTTTATGATTATAAAAGTACTGGCATATTCATTTTGTTTTATCTAACAGAAACAGAGCGCATTACTCTCCTTAAAGTCGCTCTGTATTATCAACGTACATGACGTTCTCCTCAGTTTTCGATAGTATTTCTATAACTTGTAAATTGCTCTCTGAGATATATCTGTGGAGTTTTTAATTGTCTTAATATGTCAGCTTTAGCTGCAACTTATGGTAGAAGCATCGTTTTGGAATAAAGAACGATAACTCTCTCTACACCACCCATCTGACAAGTTTCGACACTCTCGTTAAATCTCGTACGATTATGTTTTTAAATGGCGGCCGAATTTAACGTTTCAAAGTGAACTTTAAAAAAACGGGACAGATCGGAATAATTTCGATGTTAAATACGACATGAGTTTTCATTTATTTACAAAAACAAGAATTCAGAAATTTTGGTAACTTTTGTAGTTATTTTATTTATTATAATTTTATTGTACCACGGAAATAACCGAAGTTAGGACAACAACATCTAACGCCATGTTTCGTCTGCTTCAACTTTCCAGTATCAGTGAGGTCAAAGCAAATTACCTAAATTATCACAGGTACTTCATTTAAAAGTCACAACATCATAATTAACGATAACATATTTAGCGTTAAAGTTCCGTCCAGCCATGGGAACTTCAATCTTCATCACAGAAAAAACCTCTGCAAGCAATACATTTCTGATTTTTTTTATAATGGCCACTGCCGCATGCGGGGTAAACTCCAGACTAAGTCCAGTACTATCCTGGTTGACCATGCCTTCTTATGTTCATCTACCATATAATTCTCCACATCAAGGAACAGTGATACTGACGTTGGTTATACTGTTGAATGTGATCACGGTTATTTTGTAGCCAGTGGCGAATCCAGAATTTTTCATAAGGGGGCCCGCTGACTGACCTAAAAAAAAGGGGAGGACTCCAGTCATGCTACAGTGATTCCCTAAATAATCAACATATTTTTCCTACGAAAAGGGGGGGACCCCCCCCCCCCCCCTGGATCCGCCTATGGTAGCCCACAGACTATTTCAAAACCTTTTAAGTCCCAGGAGATGGAAACTGTTTTGTTTTCTCTCGTTAAGTTTAATCATAAAAGTCTGAGTAGTACATTTAGTATGAAATAATGTCAAATTGTTCAAATATTTGAAGAAATAAAACAAAACATCTGTTTATATTCCAGTTTTAAGGATTTGAAATTAAACATGTAGTAATGATGCATGGAATTTGGGTACTGGCCTCATTACAGAATCATGGATTGTTTGGAGGTCCGTTCAAACCTATTTCTCTATGACTCTACATAGATGGACTCAAAATTAAATTAGTGTAACTACAGGTATATTGTAAACAAGGATAGTCTTCAAAATAAGCACAGAATGAACCTTTGTCTAGTTCATTAAAAAAGCTGGTGAAAAACTGAAAATATAGCTGCAATTTGGGTACTCTCATGTTAGCAACTTCACAACTACAAATTTATTTTTATGACCAAAATAAAAAAAGTACAAACCTAAAGGCAATAAAATGCTTCACCATGCTCAGCCTGATACGACCACAGATGTATATTTAGCATATAAAAAACACGATTTTTTTTATATCAGTTGGAATCAAGCATATTTTAATTTTGGACCCTTCAAACTTCAATATGGACTAATTTGAAAACAGGTATCAGGTGAACCCAAACATTTCTATTCAGCAGCAGTCTCTTACTACATATCTCCTTAATTTTATATGATAGTCCTACAAAAATATTGAAAATGTGTAGATTTAATTTTTTTTCTAGCTTCTCTCATGTGAAAGCGGTACCTTTTTGGTCACTATTTATGTGTTGCGGGTAATTAAGAATTGTAACACTTTATAATTACTGAACTGGTTAAACAAATACTTCTCAAGAAGCAGAAAAAGAAGACATTTTGAAACAGTACCAGCCATGCCAGTATGTGTATGAATAAAAACTCAGATCAGAATAGCATGGACAATATGTTAGATATTTGTCCTTGTGAATAGTAAGGAAAATTATCAATAATTCTGCAGATAATGCAATTTTCATATCAAGTGTTTTGTACATTTTCTGTTAAAATTTTCTCACAATCAGTGAAACACTCAAAAAGGCTAAACTAAATTTTGATTACTGAAAGTTTCAAACAATGACAAGTGTTTTGTGTACCAAATAACTCGTGTGTTTCTGTGAGGAAAAAAAATCATGTGCAATTTTGGGAATTAAAGGGAAAGAAAATCCTTTTGCCGGGCACTGGCGCATGTCAATTGTGAATATAATTACCAAATATATGCGTTTATCATGATACTGAAGTCGACATTTTCAAGGAGTACACATCGTGGGAAAAATGCACAAATTACAGATAAAGTAATTAAAACACCCTATTTTGTGTGCATCTCCTACCAAATCAGTATTTGTTGCATCTAAATATACTAGATGAGTAATAATCAATCTAAATATGGTAAATTTTTTAAGAAAAACCCAAAGTTTTGTAAAAAAAAAACACCCCCAAAAATGTTGTACCAAAACCCCGAATCAATTATAATCTTCCTTTTGTGTATTGAACCTTCTAGTACAATTTCATAGATATCTATTCACTTAGACTAAAGTTATTGTCTACAAACCAAATGTGTCTTCTTGAAAACAACTACGACATGATTAAGCATTACTCGAAATCAAATTTTTGACATGCTTGTATTTCCAATTTTCATTCTCAATTTTATTTTGCTGTTATATAATTAAAACTTTAAAAGTAAGATAACAACAAAATACATGCAAGAAATGACATAAAACTGACTCTGAATTAGTACATGAAATTGATGTAGAACCCGGAAACTGAAGATGATCAGGCATTCGAATGTTTTTTTGTTCGAGTCGGATATTTTTCAAAGAAACCCTTCAGCGCTATCAATTCAATTTATTTAGTCAAAATTTTACACTAGTAATTAGGTTCATTATAACAAATTGGGAAATACGACCGTATTTTCACCTAAAAAAACTATTGTGTCCAGGGTCCTACTAAAAAGCAACGGGGAGCCCCCGGGAGAAGAAAAAGCGCCCGGGGAAAAGAAAAGGCGCCCAGGGGAAGAAAAAAGCGTCCGGGAAAAAGAAAAGGCGCCCGAAGGAAATATATAGAAATTGTATTTGCGTGAGTCAAATTTGTATCGATGAAATAAGTTATGCACATTGATTTTTTTTTAATTTTAGACGAGTATTTTGCAAATTCAGATAACAGACATTTGTGATAAAGCACAAAAACAAGTATGAATGTTACAATTATGCTGAAGATTTATAAAATGTTAGACTTTTCTTAGTGACTGGCATGTTGAAACCCTTCCGCTAACTTCCAATATCAATCCAAGTGTGTTGAATAAAATACAAAACTTGGAAGAGTGTTCAAAATGCAGTTGCGAATATTAGACCTCGGGCACTGTTTTTTTTTATAACGAAATATACGTTTTGATCGAGGGCAATATCGATCATGATTCTTCTGTATACTTTTATTTATATTTACGGCTTACTTATATACAATTTTGAAATCTAAAATGTAAAAGTGCAACAATACTATCTACACACTTTAGACAAAACAAGCAATGATTTTTTTTTATTCAGGAAAACATTTATTGTTATAAAATATTATTATTTTCTTCCCTCGGGCGCTTTATTTTCTTTCACAGGCGCTTTATCCTTTCTCCGGGCGCTTATTAGTAGGACCGTGTGTACAGACTTACCTGTGCGGTTTGGGTAGTTTTAAATGTTTTTAGATATATAAAAGATTTAATTTATTTTGCATATCTGAAAGATTTAACCTTTTTTGGTGAAGATCTGGATTTAAAATATTTTTTCGTCCTATGCAAGAACAGATATTTTTTTCATCAATTTGGGAATTGAAATTTTTTTATTAAAAAAGAAAAATACCAATACCCCCTCCTGCCTTTAGAAGTTCAATGATCATTCCCTATACATTTTCCATCTGAACTTATTATTTTATTTTAGACAAAAACTATATGTTAATGTAGCCTAGGACATGCATGACATATTTTCCACTGGACGATAAGCAACCAACAATCAATCAATATATAGAAAATTGTAATGGTATACAGCTGACATTTAAGGATAACGCCTTCCTCATATTATAGATAAAGGTGACCGATCCCCTCAAATATTATCTTGGTGTTTTTTTCATTTCATAATGAACGTGATAAAGTCACCATCATTCTGTTATATGACATTATTATATATGTTTCCGTAATGATATATAAAAAATGGTGTCTTATAAAATAGATAGCATAGGCACAATATAACAGGCATCAAAAACTATATTAGCATGTGAACTATGAACAACTATCAAAGCCAAAGACTAATACGACTTTCCCGAATGATGACGACTATAACACAGAAGATGATGACGCCGTCGATGAAGCGTTTTCTAGAATATCCTCCATCCGGAACACTCAGACAGAAACAATTAACAAACAGGGATGCGTCAAACGGTGTAACGTATGTTTTTATATGACAAAATAGATACTCATAATATAGCTCGATTAATTTTGTCAAAGTATATATGGTGCAGTTAACAAATAGTAATAAAATACAGAACTCTAGATTAATATAAAAAGGGTGAGGTCAATTCAATTTGAAGAAATCAAACGTTATACTATGTTAACAAACATTGTTATTTGTCGTTGCATATATAAACACGTAGTACATAGTCTTGTGTCAGTTTTGTTGATCATTTACTTACTTTGTCACGTGCATTTAGATTAATACGAGCATCAATAAGCAACATGGTGATTTCCGGGTTTCTGTGTGGTACAGCAATGTGAAGTGCAGTTTTACCATCCTATACATAATTACATACAATAGTTTTAACATATCATTGAATGATAATGATAGCAGATTATGTCAAATAAGAGAATAAAACAACACCGTGTCAATAAAATGTTATTAAAAAAATTAACTGCAAAAAACTTATTATCATTTAAACGAATGTGTATGTGTTTGTGTATAATTTTAGTTAACGATTAACGGGTAGTGAAAATTAATTATGTTAAGGGCGGTTTGATTATCGCCTTCATCTGATTGAAATTGGTTACGAAAAGATGTTCGGTCAACGTTGTCTGTCGAAACATAACCAACGTCAATATGTAGTTTTTTTGCTCACTCTATGCAATCGTGTTTTATGTTATTCTATGTATACCATATCATATGTTGTGTTAAATTACAGTTCAATTTCAGTAGCTTCGAGTACTTATATCAGTGTGCTCTCATATAATTTTTATCTGGTTTAAATTGTCAGTACCTGTCAGTTAAATATTGTTAATGTTTTATGTTTTTGTCGTATGATATTATCTCATCACATTTAAGTTGTCGTTGATTGTAAGCTTCACCACTAGAAATGTTAAAATTTGCCCTTGTGTTTTCTCGATATATTGTGACCACAACCTTAGGAATTTTTTTTAAGGCAACAAACTTTTCCAATATTCTGCATTCTACAGTGTTTGTTATGGAAGAATCTAATTTGTAACTCTTCACTAATTTTGCAACCTTACTTTACTAAAGAATATCCACACACACACAAGAAAGCTAATTGCGTCTAATTTGACATCACACATGATGCAGTAAATGAATGTTTTGGTATTGTCAATATTTCAAAAAGTTTAACGTATAATCCACTGACCCAATCCTTTATATTGAGATCAATGCCACCATCAATCAGCAACTTGACGATTTTTGTGTCGTCGTAATCTACAGCAATGTGAAGTGCAGTGTAACCAGCCTGGATTGAAAAAAATACAATTTTAACATAATATGAAATAAAACAGGAGGCAACCAATTGGACTAAAGGCAGTAAAACAGCATAGACTGGCACTTAGCGTAAAGTCAAACTGGTACCCGATATCACAGTTTTATACGAATTTGTCATTAGTTAATATTGCATGGTGCATGGATGCATTTCAGCTTAATGGATATACATAGATTGATTTTGTGTAGGAATCAGCTAAAGCCAGACTACAGCTGCGGAAGTTTTTCTCGCTGTGTTGAGGACCCAATGGTGACATTGATATTGTTATTTCAGTGTACAGTATAAAAGGAGATTTGGTTTGATTGACATCGAGACCCCTACCCACCTACGTTTAAATGAAGTGGATGTAAACATTTATAAGAAATCTTAAGGCCTTCAACAATGAAAACAAACCATAAAGCACGTGTCGGGGTTAAACGTATTTATGAGCTCTCAACCCTCCTGTCATGGGACGGTTGTTTAACAGTACAGTATATGAACATACTATACTAATAAATTCAAAAAGTCTTAAATCATCAGATTGAAGAAGAACACCTAACAAAAATATATAGCGGACGTGTTATTTATGCATCTCTTGTCTCTGTTAACATAAAAAAAAACACATGTTACAGATTCATGAATAGCTTATGAATCGGTTTGATGACAAAGCAACAGTATTTATATTTAAAATGTCCGACGTATTATGCTTCAAATTTCTTTTTTGGCGCCAATTGTCGAAGCTATAATTCCTACTTGTACAATCGTAATAACACTACATATTGCTGTCCGTTGTGTTATTTTTTTCAAAAAAAATCATTTTGTTTTATCTAACAGAAACAGAGCGCATTACTCTCCTTAAAGTCGCTCTGTATTATCAACGAACATGACGTTCTCCTCAGTTTTCTATAGTATTTTTATAACTTGTAACTTCCTATCTGAGATATATCAGTGGAGTTTTTAATTGTCTTAATATGTCAGGTTTAGGTGGCACTTATAGTAGAAGCATCGTTTTGGAATAAAGAACTCTCTCTACATGACCCATCTGACAAGTTTCGTCACTTTCGTTAAATCTCGTACGATTTTTTTTAATGGCGGCCGAATTTAACGTTTCAACGTGAACTTAAAAAAATGGAACAGATCGGAATAATTTCGATGTTAAATACGACATGAATATATTTACAAAAAACAAGAATTCAGAAATTTTAGTAACTTTTGTAGTTTATTTAAATTGTATTGTACCACAGAAATCACCTAAGTTAGGACAACAACATCTGACGCCATGTTTTGTCTGCTTCAACTTTCCAGTATCAGTGAGGTCAAAACAAATGACCTAAATAATCACAGGTACTTCATTTAAAAGTCACAAAATTATAATTAGCGATAACATATTTACAGTACTACCTGTGACATTATCTTATTCATGGTGGCCATAAAAATTGTGTCCACCATGGTGGCCCTATATGTCCTCAGTATAATATACATGTATGTGTTTGTGAAATTTAATTACTGTGATTATGACAAGAAAATTCAAAAATAAAATGAATTAATATAACTAGTTGAATAAATAGCTGATTCTTTTTTTTTAATTTGACTCATGATTATTTGTTTTGACATTATACCTTTTTAATCAATTTAAGTTTTTGTTTACATGTACTTCATGGAAAGTGAAGAATAAATGAATATCATCTTCTAACATAATGCAAAATGCCAATGCCTGCCTTTTTCTCTTGAAAAGTTGTTTCTCAAATAAATTTTCTTAAATCAAACTGATTTAAACTTAAATCATAGTAGATAGACTTATCTGCATTCAATACTGTTTTACAAATGTTAAAGATTGTCTTTAGAACTTATTCTAAATAAAATTTAGGCAATTTCTTATTTCTCTATTGAATAAATATATTCAAAATATTCCTCAATGCAACAAAATTTGATAATATTTGTATTGTTATATAAACATATGGTATTTAGTTTGTGACAAAAAAAACCAAACAAACAAAAACAATTATAATGCAAAGAATTAACAATTCTATAAGAAGTTAAAACACATGGCATTTTTTTAGGTTTCTGCCCTCAGTTCTAATAATGACTATTTTATAAGGGAGCCAATATTTTCAACATATTCATGCAATAAATGTTTAGCATTTCTTTCACTTTTTGTTCTTGGGTAAGAGACAATATTATGAGAAGGTAAACAATTTTCAAATAGATTATCTCAAGTTGTTTTGTTAATTTTACAATTAAAGAAAGAAATTGTCCAGCATGTGGCAAAGTTTACATATTCTATCTTTTCTAGGAATTTAATATTGTCTACTATTTTCTATTTCTAAATTATGACCACTAACTCTCTATGTGACACATTTGAGTATTCAGTTTTTGCCAAAGTTTTTATCCTTAAATCTATTTTCAAAAATGTTCTTATATTTTTCTTTAAATTGATTTTTCATCAAGGGTTTTAAAGTCTTAATTCATTCAAATCCCTGAAATTGTTAACTTTATCTCAAAGGCCTGGGTTTAGGGAAATACTTGCAAATGTATACCAATAATATGTAATATTAACCAGTCCAGCACTTCCAACAATATGAATGTACACAGAAAAAAATGATTTCATTAATAGACCATAAAAGTGTAACCATCTATATGAGTGTATTTTGTCAAATTTTGGCTTTTAACTGACAGATATTAGCCAAACTGAAGATGTCATATTTAATAAGTTCACATTTGTTTCAAAAAGGCAAAGCAAGACAGTTTTTTCTTTAAATATCTTTTTGGAAAGTAAGTCTCTTCAACATGTCCATTATGTTAACTCCTGATTTCAGATTTAAAAAAAAAGATAGACAAAAATAGTGTTTTCCTATTAAAACCGTATAATGATATTTGTAACTTTCCTGAATAATAATAGATGTTATAAAAATTTATGATAAGAGGATTGATATTGTCTGATCATTTTATTTTGTTAAGAAAGAGGATTGCTAAAAATTACTTCCTTCGTGGTTTCTTTAAAAATATAATTTGCTTGATTATTAGTTATTATTAATAATAATTCATTAAATATGCAAATAAACAATTAAATACGATGAACATCATGTATATTAATTTTTGTTTAAACTTAAAAAAAAATTAAAGTCTGTTGTCTTTCAAATGCTAGTCAATAACTTTATCTTTGACATTTTTGTCTTTTTGCTTCTCAAGATTCTTACTAAGAAGACATTAAAAGAATAAGAAACAAAATCATACAAAAATGAATAAAAACCATGAAAAACAAATAAACAAATAAAAAAAAAAAATTTGAATAAATTCAAAAGACAGAAAAATCAAAAATATTATATTTATTGACAAAGACTAAAACAATGTCTTATTCTACATTTTCAAAAAAAGGTGAAATGTCAATTTTAAAAGAAACCTATGTTACAATGTACCTGTACAGGTGAGTTTTAAAGAAACAAAACTTCAACCCTGATTGATTACACAAGGTAACATTATTAGATAAAACATCAACCTATGTTTCATGACCCAAATGAATGTCCAACATCTCAAGATTGAATACCCCAATAAATGGCCACCAATGGATGTTGACCATGTAAGAGGGCGGACATAACTAAGAGAATGTCACAGGCTGTACTGAAGCGTAAAAGTTCCGTCCAGCCATGGGAACTTCAATCTTCAACCCAGAAAAAACCTCTGCAAGCAATACATTTCTGATTTTTTTTATAATGGCCATGCGGCATGCGGGGTAAACTCTAGACTAAGTCCAGTGCACTCCTGGTTGACCATGCCTTCTTATGTTCATCTACCACATAATTCCCCACATCAAGGAACAGTGATAATGACGTTGATTATACTGTTGAATGTGACCACGGTTATTTAGTAGCCAGTGGCGAATCCAGAACATTTCATAAGGGGGGCCCGCTGACTGACCTAAAAAGAAAAAGGGAGGGCTCCAGTCATGCTACAGTGATTCCCTAAATAATCAACAACTTTTTCCCACGAAAAGGGGGTGGGGCGGCCCTCCTGGATTCGTCTATGGTAGCCCACAGACTATTTCAAAACTTAACAAAAGTTCAGAACAAAAAATATTCCAATAATTCACAATCTTCTAATTCCGTACTTCCTTTGGCAAACTCTCAACAAATGTTTTCATTGATTATGCCAGTAGTATAGTACTTGAACGAGTCCAGCGCACCCCCCCCCCCCAAAAAAAAAATTTGACCCCTAAAAAAATACCCTCATTTCAAGTAAAAAAGCCCTAAATTTTCAAAAAAAAGCAAAAAACACCCAAGAACACCAAAATTTTCTTACTCCCCAATTTTTTTTTTATTAAAAACACCCAAAAAACAACAAAAAAAATTAAAAAAACAAAAATTAAAAAAACCCAGGAGAACTGGCAGAGAAAGAATTCTGTGGGATTTAAGAGAAAAAAAATCAATTTTTACTTTAAAAAATGAAACAACCTACAGCTTCTGATTTATATCCAGAATTACCTATATAGAAGATGGACAAAATTATAGACTACAAAAAATAACAGAAATAGAAAAAACATTAATAAACGAGAGAGATAATCGTAAATCACTATACAAAAAATATAAACGCGGAGTTAATGTTACTGATGGTGTTGATACATGTTTAATTTCGACATCTGTTGTTTTAGCTGGTATAGGAATAGTTTTTCCTAGCTTACTTCCCATACAAATTACAGCTGTTGTATGTGGAAGTTTAGGAGGTCTAGTTAAATTAATTAGAAGAAAGTTGACAACAAAATCAAAAAAACATAATGAAATTAAAACAATGGCAGAATGCAAGTTAAACAGTATAAAAGATTTAATATCAAAATCTTTAACTGACGGACAGATAAGTGAGAATGAATTTAAATCAGTTTTGGATGAATTAGAAAAATACAACAAAATGAAAGAAAATATACGAACAAAACAAACACAAACAGTATTGAATGACAGTGAAAGAAAGAAATTGATTGAAGACACAGAAGCTAGAGTTAGAAGTGAATTAAAAAAAAAATCGGAAAATATCTAATTTTCTTCAACAAAATTACAATAGTTAATGACCCTCCTCCAAAATATGAATTAAATTCTCTTTAAAAAAATGACTGAAGGAGGTTATGAGTTTGATAATCCTGAGTTTAAAAATAATGATTATGAAGAAGAAGAAACGTCTTTTCAAGATGACGAAGAGTTTAAAATAATATAAATAAGGAATTTGAAAAATCAAGAGATTTATCAGAAAATGATGCTAAAATTCGTAAAAAAGAAACTACAAAAAAAAATGATAAAACGATTTTATAAAAAAAAATGGTGAAACTATACGTAATGAAGAGGGTTTTTTTGTTGGGGAAGATGATTATGGAAGACCAATGTTTTTTTTTATAAAAGATGAAAAAGGTAATGATATTAAATTAACAATTTACAAAGGAGGAGTATTAAATTTTTATAAATTTGACACTCTTAAAACATAGCATGGTGTTAATTTTGTCAGGGATGTTTTAGGTGTAGATGATTATAAAATATCTGATAATTTAAGAGAAGCTAGAGCAGATTTTCAAGATTTTCAAAGAACGATAAAATCACCAATTCGTGAACTCGATAATATAGAAATTCCATTACAAGAAATATCTACACAACAAGAAGGACAAGAATTATTAGAAATAGCAAGTAATGAAGAAACACATGTGAAAGAAATAGAAACTTCATTTATTGAACAAGGAACATCTTTCATAAATGAAGAAACACAAACATATATGACAAAAAGAGAGATGGATGGTATTATCAGTGCAATGACATCAGTAAAAGAAGAGATTGCAAATGAATTAGCAAAACTGAATGAAACGAATAAAGACTTAGCAAAAGAAAATGCCAAATTAGAACAAGCTAAAGAAGACAATGATGAATTTCAAATAGATAGAATAAGTAGTCGAATTAGAGAGTTGGAATCTGAGAGAAGTGCAAGACTAGAAGTAATTAATATTAATAAAGAAAAACTACGTAGTCAAGTAAACAGAATTAAAGAAACAATAAATAAAGTGTTATACGAAAACAAAACATTAGGTGAAAGAATAAGAACATTATTCAGAGAACAAGGAATAACAATAGTTAGTGTTTTAACTGCTTTTGGAATGATTATTGGTGTTATTGTTGAGGCATTAGCTGGTGGAACTACTTCTCCTTCTCCTTCTCCTTCACCATCAAAAGGTGGTGTACAAGACTGGATACAAAAACAATTAAAAAATCTTGGAAAACTATTATCTTTTCTTGCAGGAAAATTAGCAGCTGCATTACCAGGTATTATAGGTTCTATTGTTTCTTGGTTATTGTCTGCAACAAAAGACGTAGTAAATTGGTTTGCAAACAACTTATGGGCATTGCTTATTTTAGTTGTTAGTTTATTGTTTACTGCTGCTAGAGATTATTTGAAAAAATAAAGTGCTGTAAATCCTATTACAATACTTACAAATATAATTGCTTGTTTATTATCTTCATGATCTTCATGTTCAATTTTTTTATTGGGTCTATTTTTGGTTCTTTAGGCTTTTCAGGTTTTATAGGTTCTTGTGGTTTTACAGGTTCTTTTGGTTTAAAATCAACATGATCAAAATTTTTATTATTTAAATCATCATTTAACTCAAGTGTTTGACTTTCTGTTGCAATTATAATTTTATTATTATAACCAACAATAGTTCCAATTTGTAAAACCATATCACTGGGAGACATATATAAACCAAGTCCATAAGCATAATCAACTTTACTTCTTGCGTATTTTAAAACATTTTGATAATTTGATATCTGAGTGGGTAAATCAATAGGACTATTAATAACATCTTGTACAGAATTGTTTTTGTGCATCAAATCCTGTTCCTACTTTTAAAATTTCTGTTTTTGTTTGAGATTGTGCACCTAATAAAGCCCATACATAAATTTTAATACTTTCATTAGTACGTTCAATACCTGCTCGTGTAAAACCTTCTGATTTTTCTAATATAAATGTTGTCCAAGCCATACTTATATCTTTTTCATGCTTAAGTGTATCACGAATATTAAAGAAAGGACCATCCTTTGTATGATTATGTCTATATTCACCACTTGGTTTATAATACATTGCAAAACTTCCTAATCCTTGAGATGATGATTCTAGTTTTTGTCTCCAATCTGTATTTGGAGAAATATTAAATTCATCGCATAATTTTTGATATGCAGCTTTGTCATAGGGATTCTTGTAATAACAGAAAGAAGAATCTGTTGGTAAAGGTGATTTAAGTTCTTTTAAAATTCTGGCAATGCAATAATATAAATGAAACATATAAAAAGACTTTGTAAGATTTGAAGTATTTTGTATATGATCATTGTAGGAAACACCACATCCTGTACTTGCACACCATACTGCAAAGTTTAACTGACACTTGAGATGATGATTCTAGTTTTTGTCTCCAATCTGTATTTGGAGAAATATTAAATTCATCGCATAATTTTTGATATGCAGCTTTGTCATAGGGATTCTTGTAATAACAGAAAGAAGAATCTGTTGGTAAAGGTGATTTAAGTTCTTTTAAAATTCTGGCAATGCAATAATATAAATGAAACATATAAAAAGACTTTGTAAGATTTGAAGTATTTTGTATATGATCATTGTAGGAAACACCACATCCTGTACTTGCACACCAGACTGCAAAGTTTAACTGACATTGCCACCAATCAAATGAAGAATGAATCCATGTATTCCATGGTTCGTTGGTGTGTAATGATGGGTTTTGATAGTTTTGAAATAAATCAGGAAAAGCTGTTTTAAAGTTCTCGTTTTGATTTACAAATATTGTTTGATTTACAAGATTTGTTTTTAATTGATGATCTTTTTCAGAATATCTAATACCTGGATTATATGAAACATTAGGATTATATTTAAATTCTTTTGTTATCATTTTTTTATATTAAAAATGTTTCATACTATTTCAAATATTGATAATACAATAAACTTAGAACAATACATAAATAACAGAAATGGAAATAAACGTATTGGTTTGAAATTTATAAGATACAGTATATGTTGGTATAATGTTTATCATGGGTTTATAAAGAAAACCGGAGAGACACAGCAAAGGATTATGAATGGTTATTATAGTTTTCAACAAATAGTGGATGAATTTCAAAAAGAAAATATTGTATTATCCGTAAATGAAGCAAATGGTATCGCTTCATTAAACACTACTACTGAGTTAAAGATAAGTAAGGATTTGGGAAATATGTTAGGATTTAATAATAAACGTAAATTCGAACCTAATGAATTACATTATGGAAACAAATTTGTGGATTTTGCTATCCATAAATCATTATATATCCATTTGGAACAAGTTAGCACTTCTCATAATTATCTTGACGGTAAGCCGAGTACATTATTGGCTGTTATCCCAGTCGAGAATAAAGAGTTTGGTGAAGTTATAACAGCGAGATTTGAGCATCCGGAATATAAGTGTTTAGTAAATGATGTTATAACAGAATTGAAATTAGAAATAAGAGATGAAAATAATAACAAGATAATTAATCATTTACCAATTAATTGTGTTTTAGAAGTTATATAATTTATTTAATAAAATGAGCATACTTGGTGTCAAGAAAAACGTAGAAAAAGAAATATTAAATATGAAGAGTGAGCTTCGAACAATGGATACTAAGGATAGAGATTTACGTCGGAGTGTCGCTGCCCTAACCATCAGAGTTTTAAATGTTGAAAATATAGTTAGTAATATTGAAAATAAACCAGACAAAAAAATAATAAGTATAAATGCTGGAATTGATGGTTCAATACATACAAATCAAAAGTTTAATTTTGGTGATGGTGGTGGTGGTTATAATGTAATAAACTTTCCAGGACAAATATTGGGTATTAGTTTAGTAAGTTTAAGAACAAACACAGATGATATAGCCGTTATGATGACTGTTAATAATAATAAGCCATATGGTTACGGAATAAGTTTGGGTGGTGGTGTCACAAACGGTTATAATAACTTTAATACACCTTTTGAAGGTAAGGCTGGAGATATAATAGGTTTTGTTAGTAAGAGTGATAATTCTGCATGTATCAATACTCTAGTATCAGCGGTAATTGAATTATTTTTATAACAAATTTAATCCTTAAAAATGTCGGCATACGGAAACAAATTAAATCCTTACAGAAAAATAAGAGAACCCCGTGCTGTGAAAGGTATTTACCTAATAAATATACTAGAAGTGTTCAAACAAAGCCATATTTGCAAAAGTTGTATGTATGCAGATACCAGTCTGAGACATAAATTCACTTAAAATGTTGTAGAGATGACTGCTAACATCCGATTTTTGCATATGTTCCAAGCATAGTTATTGTTTTCTATATCAAGAACTTAAAAAACAAAAAATCATAGCATTTACAAGTCAAATTATTTGTTTTATGACCCAGGGGGTAGGAAATTTTCCATGTTTTTTGCCCCAAGGGCCTCAAATTGTTAAGTTATTCTGCTGTTTTTAGCAATTTGGAATATTTAGTACATATTCAGGATAGAACACACTATTGTTAGTTTGGTTGAGATATTTTTGTATTTCTAGCTTGTATTATTTGATGCGGCGTGGTGACAAAAAATCAGATTTAGGTGCTACGGCTTACTTTTGGGTGATCGACAGGACACAAACACTCCATAAATAATATGGAGGAAGGATCGATGAGTTTCAATGACTGCGAAGAGTAAATATAAGCACTTCCTAACAATTTAACTTACATATATGCAAATATTATGAATACATTTTGTATTCAGGACTTTAAGTAAACTATGCATACTGTAAACTGTGAATTTATGCTGAGTCATCATATCTAAGGCCCAGGATTCTACCAATCTTCATGAAATATTTATAAATCTTCATATTTGAGTTATTTTTTTTAAAATCATAAAGCAAATTTGGTAAAATTCTGAATGTTCTCTTTTTTCACCCTATATACATGATATAGGTTGCATTTCTGTAAATATTGACAATGCAATTTCCCAGAGGAACTCCTCGTACGGCTAAAACTGTACCACTTTTACTATGAAGTTTTGAAAAAAATCAACGTTTATATGCCCTGAACTTTTCAGAGTTTGAACTAACACTAATTTTCTTAACTACACCTTCCTCGAATGAACAGTTACCAAAGATTTCAATGTAAACAATATGCACGTGTATATTTACTGGTAACATTCCAAAGTTATGTCTCTATGAGATGGAACACAGAGAGCATAACTTGGAACCAGTATGTAAACAAAATTAATTTTCTATGAATATTCTAAATCTCCCCAAAAGAGGCGTGGTTAAAGAAACAGCTGTATTCACAAAGTGCAACCTGTAATACAGTGGTTGTCATTTGTTGTTGTGTTACATAACAAAAATATTTGTTACATTGATTTATTTGTTCATTTGTGATTTCGGGGCCCTTTGTAGCTGACTATGCAGTATTGGCTTTGCTCATTGATGAAGGCGGTACAGTGCCATATAGCAGTATGGAACCTAAATCCCTGTTCTAAATCCATGTTCCTCGTGCTTTTCTCCAGATACTATGTGTGTACTGGAAACAACAGTTTCCAAACTCGATGTTTTTTTAATCATATATCACATACTTTTGTTTATCTGACTTATTCTTTATTTTAAGGTATGCTTTGAAGAAGAAAAAAAACCAGTTTGTGTATCAAATTTTTATTAAAGTAATATACTTCAACAGTGTATCAACTATATTTTCTTTTAAAAAATACAAGTAAATCTTAGGTGAATTTTTAATTAACCTTGATTGTAATAAAAACAATTAATAATTAATCAAAACATCTATTGAAGGAATAGTGATTTTTAAAAGTAGGAATAGGAGGAAGACACCATTAAGACACGTGCCTGTTTTTCTTTGATATACCGATTGACACGTGCCAAATAACATAACTATGATAACAAGAGTTACTGATTAAACAATCATTATCTTTTTATTTTAAGTATTTTTTTTCAGCTTAAGTTTGATATCTGTTTACAAAGCCTGCATATGGTACTATGTGATGTGTGCTTTACTCACTGTTGAAGGCCGTAGGGTGACTTATGGTTATTTATTTCAGTTTCAATTCGTTTCTTGTGACGATTTGTCTCATATCATAAGTTTCACCAATGTCCGTCAGTACTTTAGTTGTCACGAAGTTGGTTTCCATTTTCTGATTTTAGTTTGCCTCAACAAAACGTTATGAAACATATACACAATGCTTATTACCACAAAACAGAGATCAAGTTTGAATTTTGTTGGCGTCACTTTAACTGTTCCCGAATCATGCCCGTTTTGCGTTACTTTTCTTTGTTTGATACTTTAAAAATTGTTAAGACCGAGAACCCGATCAGTTTAGAACAGTATAGTTTACCTTAAATGACCTGGTTAACTGAAGAAATTTCTAAGAGTGACCAATTGATCTTTAAGGAAAACCTTTCTGGAGCCCTTTTTTCTGTCATACATACCATATAATATTTTTCAACTTTCATGCATTTATTTTTCTATTATTTCTGTTAATATAAAAACAGAAGATGTGGTATACTTGCCAATGAGACAACTCTTCACAAGAGACCAAAATGACACAGAAATTAACAACTATAGGTTATCATACGGCTTTCAATATTAGGCATAGCCCATGCCGCATAGTCAGCTGTAAAAGGTCCCGAAATGAAAATGTAAATCAATTCAAACAAGAAAACCTAGCGGCCTTACTTGTTACAAAAAGTGAACGAAAAACAAATATGTAACACATAAACAGACGACACCCACTGAATGACAGGCTCCTGACTTGGGACAGGCACATACATAGAGAATGTGGCGGGGTTAGATATGCTAGCAGGATCCCAACTATATACAAATTAATCCTCAAGTAAATCTGTATATAGATAAATTAGTAATGATTAAGAATTTGACATATTGTGTAGACACCTATAACTACTAGTATTGTTGAAGTCTTTATGTTGCCTGCTAAATGTCTTTAAGTGATTTTTTTCGTTTGAATGCTGTGTTATAAACGTATAACCTACATATCCTACAGTTTTAGTTCTATGTTGGTGTACTCTCAAAAAGGTGTATGAAAAATTATAACTGAATATAAATGTATTGCTTTTCCTCCCCTAAGTAATATGCTTAGAGAAAGATGAACCAATGAGAAATGTACCTCAATTTAGAAATTTAAATAAACAGAAAAAAAGGTTTCACTTTCCAATCTAAAACTCTCCCTATTTTTTACATTTTTCGTTCAATAAATTGTTAATATTTATGGACGGGAGCTCACTTTTAATTTGTATACGTTTTAAGTCACGGATAAATGTGATTTTATTCATAAAAAAGGGGGGATATTCCAGTTTTCAGACAATGCTTTGAGCATTGATGAAACTTTGGTGACGGGTTTATATCTATTAACATAACTTCCCTTTAGTTTTTCATGAATTTGTGATATGACATTGAGAAGTTATTAAACTTTTATTATTCTTTGAAAAAGCGACGGCGTAACATGCGCTCTTGACGCAGCTGTTTATTTTGTTTTTTTTGGAATTACACCCCTTTCAAAGTCTAGGATCAGTTAAGAGTACATTTGAACTTTGCAGTATATCTGAGGTAGTTAATGTACACCTTAGCTGTGCATGATCCTGATCTGTGAAAGATTCAAACAAAAAATACCCAACCTCCACTCCTCCCCCAAAATGCAACAGTGTGTATATTTAAATTTGTTAAGTCTTTTCATTGAGCAAAGACAGTCATGACAGTACTGAGAGTGAAACAAAGCAAAGCATGCAGTTATATTCCCATTAGAAACATGAACATTATTAACATAATTATATGTAATCGTACATAAACTATATTACATATCATTTGATTGTCTGTTATGGGTGATATTTGTTACCATGGCAACTGTTGTAATAATACTTAACGATTTTAGTTTAGAGCTTATATATGCTTCAATGCATGTATTTTCATAAAGGTTTGAATTCCCTAGACTGCAGAATTCAACAAATAATATCTATTTTTCTTCCAAAGGGAAAATACTAACATTGTGATAAAATTTAAGAGAGCCCCACGCAATGTTTTATTCATTGTGGGCAGGTAGTATTCAAACTTTGTTACTACAATGCTAGCTTTGTTTTACATATTTTCAATTTTAGAAAAACACACGAGAAAATTTGATAATTTCACAATACTTCATGATTCAGATTCAGATTTTTGTTTATTTTTTTTGGTATTTTATAACAAAATATCTAAAAGTCGGGGCTGAACTGCAATACTAACTAAGCTCTGAAGCTAAACCAAGTTATATCGATGTTATACATGTATATGAAATTTCTGAAAATAAAATCGATTCTATTCATAATCATGATTCTATTCATAATCAGGCTCTCCGACCAAACGTTATCTTTTCAAGAATCTACATGTATGATTTTTTTCTAAATAAACCTACCCCCCCTTTTTTCCAAACGTTCGGTTCTAACCCCAATGTTTCATTACATATTACATTTGTTGAACCTTCTGAAAAGAACAGACAAGACTGTGAGTGAAGCAAAGTATGCAGTCATATTCCAATTTGAATATAAACACCGTTTTCATATAATAAATGTATTTTTTTACATAAGTTTCTATTGATACATTTTAAAATAGATGTTGCTATGAGTAATATGTATTTCCATGGTAACTATTGAAGTCAGCAACTATAACGATGGTAATTTAGAGTAAGATTATGCTAAAATGTAATTTTTTTTATTAGTTATGAAACAATTCCGTCCATTTAAGCTCTAAAACTGCAATATTCTGCAAATAATAACTCCGTTTCCAAGGAAAAAAATCGGTTGCTATGGTGATAAAACTAAAGAAAGTCCCAATATTTTTTCTATTTAATTTGGTGAAGTGGTATCCAAACTTCATAACTAAAGTGCTAACTATGCTATACACAGTTGCCCTTGTCTGAAAAACACCACAGACAATTTGATAATTTCGCAAAAATCCCAAATTCAAAAAAGTTGAAAATATGCAGTTTTTGGAAAAAAATTTCAAAACATTTACAAATTTGGTTTACATGCAATCTTAACTAAAATGATGCTTAAACCAAGTTGTATCAATGTTTCATATGCAAATTAATGAAAAATGCTTGATTCTATTCATATTCAGGCACTGAATTGTAGTGATTTAGCTAATTTTTAAAAGATTTTACTATGCTTCACAACCAAAAAATAGAGTGTCCGTTACCATGGCAACCCCTCGTATTTTCCAACTCATATTTTGTTTTAGTAGTATTCAGTTACTCACCTTGTTCTGTGCATTTAGATCTATACCAGCATCAATAAGCAACATGGTGATTTCCGGGTTTCTTTGTCGTACAGCATTGTGAAGTGCAGTTTCGCCATCCTATACATAAATACATACAAAAGTTTTAACAAATCAGTGAATTATAACGATAGCAGATTATGTCAAATAAGAGATTAAAACAACACCGTGTCAATAAAATGTTATTAAAAAAAATAAACTGCAAAAAACTTATTATCATTTAAACGAATGTGTATGTGTTTGTGTATTATTGTAGTTAACGATTAACGTGCAGTGAAAATTAATTATGTTAAGGGCGGTGTTATTGTCGCCGTCATCTTGTTCACATTGGTTACGAAAAGATGTTCGGTCAACGTTGACTATCGAAACATAACCAACGTCATTATGTAGTTTTGTTGCTCACTCTATGCAATCCTGTTTTCTGTTATTCTATGTAAACCATATCAAATGTTATGTTAAATTATAAGAAACAGTGCAGTTTCAGTAGTTTCGAGTACTTATATCAGTGTGCTCTCATATAAGTTTTATTTGGTTTAAATTTTCAGTACATGTCAGTTGAATATTGTTTATGTTTTATGTTTTTGTCGTATGTTATTATCTCATCACATTTAAATTGTCGTTGATTGTAAGCTTCACCACTAGAACTGTTACAATTTGCGCTAGTGTTTTCTCGATAAAGTGTGACCACAACCTTAGGACATTTTATTTCAGTCAACAAACTTTTCCAATATCCTGCAATTTACAATGTTTGTTATGGAAGATTCTCATTTGTCGCTTTTCACTAATTTTGCAACCTTACTTTACTAAAGAGTATCCACACACATACTATACAACTAATTGCGTCTAGTTTGACATCACGTATGATGCAGTAAATGAATGTTTTGGTATTGCCGATAATTCAATATGATTGTAAGTTTAACTTATAATCCACTGACCTCATTCTCTATATTGAGATCAACGCCACCATCAATCAGCAACTTGATGATATCTGTATTTCCATGATCTACAGCAACGTGAAGTGCAGTGTTATCAAGCTGGATAAAAAACAAAATAACTATATATTAACATAATATGAAATAAAACAGGAAGCAATCTATTGGACTAAAGGAAGTAAACCAGCAAAGACTGGCACTTAACGTAAAGTCAAACTGGTACCCGATATCAGAGTTTTATACGAATTTGTCATTAGTTAATATTGCATGGTGCATGGATGCATTTAAGCTTGATGAATATACATAGATTGATTATTGTGTAGGGATCAGCTAAAGCCCGACTACAGCTGCGGAAGTTTTTCTCGCTGTGTTGAGGACCCAATGGTGACATTGATATTTTTATTTCACAGTACAGTATAAAAGGAGATTTGGTTTGATTGACATCGAGACCCCTATCCACCTACGTTTAAATGAAGTGGATGTAAAAATTTATAAGAAATCGTAGGGCCTACATCAATGAAAGCAAACCAAAAGGCACGTGGCGGGGTTAAACGTATGTATATGCTCTCAACCCTCCCTAAACATGGGACAGTTGTTAAACAGCACAGCAAATGAACATACTATACTAATAAATTCAAAAAGGCTTCAATCATCAGATTGGAGAAAAACACCAAACAAAAATATATAACTGACGTGTTGTTGATGCATCTCTTGTCTCTGTTAACAAAAAAAAAAAAAAAACACATTTTACGAAAACACGAATAGCTCATCTATGAATACAAACGTATTGATGACGGAGCAACAGTATTTATAGTCAAAATGTTAAGTCCGACATATTATGCTTCAAATTTCTTTTTTTTCGCCGATTGTCGAAGCTATAATTCCTACCTGTACAATCGTAATAACACTACATATTGCTGTTCGTTGTGGTTTTTTTCTTCTTCAAAACAATGCTAAAGTATGTTTCCTTAATGATATATAAAAATATAGTGTCTTATAAAATAGAAGGAATAGGTACAATATAACAGGCATAGAAAACTATATTAGCATGTGAACTATGAACATCTATCAAAGCTAAAGGCATATACGACTTTCCCGAATGATGAGGACTATAACACAGAAGATGATGACGCCGTCGATGAAGCGTATTTTAGAATGTCCTCCATCCACAACACTCACAAAATAACATTTAACAAACATGGACGCGTACATACGGTGTAACGTGTGGTTGTATATGACAAAATAGACGCTCACAAAATAGTTGGATTAATTTTGTTCATGTATATATGGTTCAGGTAACAGGTATTAATAAAATACAGAACTCTAAATTAAATATAAAAAGGAGGTAGTCAGTAAAATTTGAAGACATCAAAAGTTAAACATTGCTATTTAACGTTGCACATATAAGCACGTATTATGTTGTATTTTGGTTTTGTTTATTATTTATCAACCTTGTCATGTGCATTGAAATTAATACCAGCATCAATAAGCAACATGGTGATTTCCGGGTTTCTTTGTCGTGCAGCAAAGTGAAGTACAGTTTTACCATTCTGTACATAATGACATAGAACAGTTTAAACATATCAGTGAATGATAACGATAGCAGATTATATCCTATAACAGAATAAAACAACACCATGTCGCACTATTACAAGTCAATAAAATGTTATCAAGAAAGTATCATTAGTACATTATATTTTATGTAATTGGTCGACAATAAATTCAATGAATTAGAATCAGAAAGCTCATCATCTGTCGTGTTATTTCTTTGTTCAGTTCGCTAATGATGTAAGGTTAGTATGACTGAGGAAGAATTTTAGATATGATTTCTGACACACTTTTGTCATAATGGCCAATATAAATTCGATAACTAATAACATTAGACACGTGATACACCATAATAACTACGTTATAAATGATAAATACTAGTATTATCATTGAAATCAATAGCTTTGATGTTTTAATAATTAGATGATTTTTTTCGTTGAAAAACTTATTATTTAATAAAATCAGTTGAGTGAATAAACCATTTTCTTTGAAGTGCTTTTTTTTACTTGACGTGAAATCTCTGAATTGTTTTAACGGATAAAAGGACTAAATGTTGACGTTATCGACTTTAGCAGTTAATGCATATTATAAGGTTACGGTCTGCAATTCTCTACAATGAGTCAACATTACAGATGATTATTTTACTTATCTTAGATTTAAAGTTGGTATAGCGGTATGTTAATTTTAGAGACTTATTTTTAGACCGAATGGTTAGTATTCTACTTGTAGCTTCTACTTTCATCCCCCTTGCTTCCAGACAAAACAAATGACAAAATATATTTCCCAAATTATTCATCCTTTCTCTTTCATGCCTTTCATTATTTTCAAATTCTTGTCCTTTCATCCGAATCCGTGAAACTGTGATTTTCCAAAATTTATCAAAGTCAGGAATTTCAGCAAAAAATAACGAGGCGGAAGGAGACTTAAACTGTATCGGTAACTAATTATGGTTAACTCACATACCAAAAACCAGCCTTATATCTGAGGGCGTTTTGAAAAAAATTCCGCATAACTGGGATTTTCAACAATTTATCAAAGTCCAAAGCACGTAATTTTGGCAAAAATAAGCAGGGAACGAAACTTAAACTTGATCTGTATCTCATCATGGTTAACTCACATAGAAAAAATCAGCCCAATATCTGATGGCGTTTAGAACAAAAGTCTGTATAATAGTTTGGTGTGGAATGACGGAATGACGGTACTATTATTTGTCTGTGTGTCTTTTTGTACCAGCCATGGCGTTGTCAGTTTAATGTCTATCTATAAGTATGACTCTATATCTGGT
Source organism: Mytilus edulis (assembly GCA_019925275.1). Classification (NCBI taxonomy): domain Eukaryota; kingdom Metazoa; phylum Mollusca; class Bivalvia; order Mytilida; family Mytilidae; genus Mytilus; species Mytilus edulis. The sequence goes on from CM034358.1 coordinate 96,795,711, forward strand.
ATATTTCCTCAAGTGAATAAAATGTTTTTAAAAAATTATCGTTAGTACATTATATTTAAATGTAATTTGACGGAAATATGTTCAATAAATTGGAATCAAAAAGCTAATCATCAAACAAATAAAAAAAAGGTATTATTGTTAACAATTAATGTAAACTGAGACCTAATACTCCTTTGACATCAAAAGTGTTCAACTTCATATCGATCAATTATTGAATTATAAATTCGATAACTTATAGCATTAGACACGTGATACACCACAATAACTACTTTAAAAATGAATCAACATTAGAGATGATTACTTTACTTATCATAAGATTTAAAGTTGGTATAGCGTATGTTAATATTGGAGACTTATTTTTAGACCAAATGGTTAGATTTTAATGAAATATTGTTTCACACATATATAAGGCCACACCAATTTAATTCCTTGTTCGACGGACCCGCCCGCACTTTTTTTTTTCAAAACAGAACTTTTTTTATTTTTTTGTATATTCCCGCTTCCCGCATCCGGAAATGTAATCATGTCCATTTCACGCACCGTTTTTTGTAAATATTATAAAAAGATATCACTATTTGTTTTTAAAATCATAGTCTAACCTTAATATAACGAATTTTAAACCTACAAATGTATAAGCACCCCACCACACTGTGTAAATATCTGTGAGAATATATTTGTGTAAGCATGAAACAATTTATTCCACATAGATGTGCTCCGATGTAAAATATAACAGCGGAAATACCTGTACAGTACAATATATTGTTTTCTTTCCCCCTTACTTATATTCCATATCATAAATGTTCGTTGTAAAAATAAAGTACAAAGAACTTCTGAAGGATTTGCATCAACTGCAATTATATTGTATGCTGGCGAAACGAAACTATCTTTAGCCACTGCATGTTTCTGCACCTGTCCTGATTTATTCAGGGGCCTGTCGTTCAGCAGTTATCGTTTGTTGATGTGGTTCATTGGTATTTTCCCGTTTGTATATATACATTAGATCGTTGGTTTTCCTCTTTGAATTGTGTACACTAATAATTTTGGGGTCCCTTATAGCTTGCTGTTTGGTCTGGATCAAGCCCTGTGTAAAAGGCCGTACTGTGACCTATTTGTTATTATCAGGTTGGGAACAACTTTTCCAAAAAAGGGGTCCACTTACTTTGAATAATAAACTGTTCAAAGTAAATGTGTTAACAATAACATGGTTAAAGTCCAGGAATATTACAAAATTCTTTACATGTTTTGACAATTTAATACCAGATAGATATATAGATCTTTGGAAAAATATGAGCCCTTTTGTACTAAAATGTGTTTTTACATAACTTATATTCACCCCTCATAAAAGGAATATGTATAACATTAAGAGGTTGTTCCTAACCAGATTATGACTTGGAGGGGAATTGTCTCATTGGCAGTCACACATACATAGACCAGAGTTAATTATTCAATTATTTCTTGGTGAACAGGGAAAAATACTTCATCAATTAAAGAAATGTCAAAGAACAAGTGATAAATCAAGTTTTAATATTGTCAAAACCTACTATTTTATGTTTACAAAAAAAAAATATAATCGCTCGCCTTTACTTTTCATGCTTCGCCTCACAAATTTGCAAATAAAATATTTTTTTATTAAAATTTTTAAATCGCTCGCTCGCCCCAATTTTTGTAGACCAAAAATCCGTAGAACAAGAAATTAAATTGGTGTGGCCTAATGGTATGCCTCTAATTTTGTTTATAGCAATAAAGTAGTCGCGTAAGTAATTTCTTTTGAAAAAGTTATCCACTATAGATGTAAGCTATTCCAAGTTATAAGACTGAATTGCTGACATATACGTAAGCATGCTTAGTTTATGATTACGCTAAATTCCGTTTGAAATGTTTTTAACATGATTAATGGGCATATTTTAGTTTCCTCTTCCATTTGAGTTAAAAGAAGCTTTAAAAAAGTGATATCCAATAAATCAATTATGAGAAGAAGTTTATTTAGAATATGAAAAAAAAATATATTATATTATAACTAGTTACTGAATTACCAAAAAGTATATAATAAAAGAAAGTACATACAGATTTAAAAGAAACAACACATTTGATTCTAAAAAAACCAAGTACAAGCAAAAACTAGTGAATATTTAATGAATGATATATCTCATAATCAACATTATACATGGATGCATCACGCAAGTATTCCCCTTTCCCAAACTAACAGCAAAATTGAAATATTCGGTATTGATTTGTTTCATTAAACATGTTAAATGAATGGCCAACGTAGATAAACGTATCCTGTCTTAGTAAGGGATAAAGTCTACTTTGTTAAGGATCACTCAGATTCAGACAACAAATTATCTGAAACAGACAGTATCAAGATGCTTAATTTCTTGATTAACAAGATATTTGTTACGTTTGGAGGACTTGTTTTCAACAAACTGTCGGTTAACTAATAGAAACCAATTGTGCCCCTCTTCTTGCCAACTTGTTTTTTTTTTATTATTATGAGGCTGACTGCATACAGAAACTTCTCAGGAAGAAAAATAAGAAGTTTGGACAATCTTTTAACTTTACTATATTTTAAATATTCTATGAAATGGTATATTGATAAATGCAGATTGTTAGTTAACAATTTATTTGGTCTTGTGTTACCTCTACATTGCCAACATATTTGACAAATTTGGTTCCCCATGCATGATAAGCGCATATCAAACTCACATTGACTAACACACAGTCTAATTTATGTTGATGCATGGATCTTAAAATAAATTGTCGATGTTCAAAATGACAAATAACCCCCTATTTTACCTACTGAAAATCTTATTTTACAGGCATGTACTATCATTATCCTTTCTATATAGTTGGTTATATACACTATTAATTTACATATTGAAATATATTATGATATTGTAACACTGCTCTGATATTTTTTGTTACCTAAAAGCATAGAAAACATGACATATCAGACAACAATTTGTAATGCTCCTATTTATCATAACATTACGAATGAATTAAACACTTGGTTTGCATTGACCTGCACTCTACAATGATTGTCACATTCTGGCTTTATATCAGTAGTTTGCCTGTTATATTGTTAATGTACAACTTGCCTTGTTATGAACATAATTAAAGCTAAGAAGTTGTTAATTTTGGCATTACGGAGTTACTTCTCTTTCAAAAAAAAAAAAAGAAATCTGAAAGGATTCAACAGACGCATAAATAAATACGTGTGATACACGATTGAAATTAATTCATACAACAAAATTAAAATCTAAACAGTTGTTATTGTTTGCGTTTGTTTTCGGTATACACAAATAGAAGTATGCGATCTTAATACTAAATATTGAAGACTTGATCACTTTGATATGCCGCTAGTCAAAATACCACATGTGTAGATAGTCGGTAAGATAAATTCGTTACACTGTGTGCTAATGACCTAATACGAGATATATGGGGTCTTATCCCATATGGATTTTTTTTACCCCAAATATCTCATATTAGGTCACTAACACACCATGTAACTAATATTATCTGACTGTATACTTGTCAAAATTTTCGTTTGTTCCTTACTTAACATTATTATCATTTGATATTTTGCAGTACATATATTATCTTTTGTTATAAACAATGTGTTATTTGTGATAAACATGCAAAGAAGATAAATACAAACAAAAGCCAAGCTAGAGATACACACATACCTCAATGAAATGATTACTAGTGTGATATAATATACATATGTATTAACTATTCCAGATTCACAGAAACAACATAGTATTCAGCAAATGTGATGCCCTAGTGGCAAAAACAGAGACAATTTTAGGTAATAAAACAGATAATTTAACATGTTAAGGATATGGTTTTATCAATATAAACGTCTTCTGTAAAGAAAACAGGAGTTCGCAGTCAGTATATAACACAAGTGTCATTCAGTTGAACGAGATAATAGATTGTAAAAGAATATATTACAATGGTCAAGCTTTGCGATTAGTACGTGAAGGATCTCGTATCGGACCATAAATGTAATTGAAAAAAACATCTACTTCAAGAGATGGACGAATCATACCAAAGGAACAGTAAAACTCATAAATTTAAAATAAACTGACAACGCCATGGCTAAAAAGGAAAAAGACAAACGGACAAACAATAGTATACATGACACAACATAGAAAACTAAAGAATAAACAACACGAACCCCACCAAAAACTAGGGCTGATCTCAGGTGTTCCGGAAGGGTAAGCATATCCTGCTCCACATGTGGCACCCGTCGTGTTGCTTATGTGATAACAAATCCGGTAAATAGTCTAATTCGGTAGGTCACATTCATGAAAGGGAAGGGGATTGTAGTTACGACGTAAGGAACATATCCGATATTATTTGTGAAACGATTATTCCATAACGGTCAACCAACTCGTGATGCCGTCCGTAAAATTTACGAAGGGATGATTTCAACTTCACCATTTGGAACTCTTGGTTTAATAGCTTCCTTGTGAGCAGCAACCCTCTATCAAGAAAACCATGATAGGAAATTCAAGCACGGGAATATCGTGTCAATTGGGAGATATGTTCCCCGTATGCAGGTGGTGCTGGAATGTTGCTACTTAGAAATGAAAATTTAAAATATGTGAAAAAATCATTGAATTTTTAAAACGCTGAGCAAATCCGAAAAAAAACATGTCTGTCAAAATGATTCAACTTTCTCAACAATACTCTGCAATCAGATTTTAAACTGATTAGACAAAATAAATTGTACATCTTTGTATTGTTTGATATATTTACATAAAATTTAACAATTGTCAGTATGCTTTCGTCTACTTCTAAATTGATCAGTCAGACCTTCCTTCCTTGTTTTGCTGTTTTCAAAAATGGTTTAATCTAACCTACTGTTTAGCGATACGGCTACCACTCTTTCATTGATCTGATATTTATTAGATAAGATATATCATTTTTATAATTTTGATAGTTTTGACAATATTGATAGTAACGTGTGTTTCTGTAGTTTTGTTGCTCAGTCCGTTCAATCATTTTCTGTTCTTATATGTAAACAAAATATCATATCTTGTGTTAATTTCCAAACAGTGCAGTTTATGTAATTTTGAATTCAGAAGACCTAAAAACATCCGTGACAAATTAGTGACTTCTGTATTAGCAAAGCAGCCTACTCCATCGCCCGGTTGCCACAAACAATGTGGTCGAAGGAATTGTGTGTGTTGTAAAGCTGCCAATACAAGCAGTTCTTTCATCAGCTCCGTTACTTAACAAAATTATACCATCTACTATAATTCCAACTGTAAAACGGAGAACTCAATTTATATATTAACATGTGACACTTGTGGCATGCAGTATATGGGAGAAAATAATGGACACATTTAATATTCGGCTCAATAACCATCGTTCATCGTACAAAACCAACGAAAACTGTCCTCTCACAATACATCTTCGTTCAACGAAACATCGTTTGATAATGTTACTTTCCAAATTAAAGAAGTCAACACCGAGTGGGACACGACGGCGAGAAGGTGAAGAGAAAACTTTTGGATCCACCAACTCCACACTTTAGAACCTGATGGTCTTAACGAAAAAGACGAGAAAAGATACAAGAAAGACAAAGAATAATTTAAAACAAAGCATCGTCCATCCAATATTGGTCAATGGACGTTGCTTACATCAACTACCAATTATGTATTTTCAAGACAGCTAAATCCAAGTGCAACATATACATTGAACTGCAAAATTTTCCTATTTTCGAGGCAGCTAAATTAAAATGCAACATAGACATTTAGCTGCTAAATTTTCTTATTTTCAAGGCAGCTAAGTGCAACATATACGTTGAGCTGCAAAAGTTTCTTATCATCTACATCCGATTTCACCTGGATAGATGCACGCTTGACAAAGCTAGTTGGTCTAGCGAAATATTGCGTTTATTTTCATCATTTTGCATATATTTTAAACATTCTTATATTACATACTAGATAGTGTGCTAAAATTACATTGTTAGGCAATCTATAATTTTATTTGTGTAATTGAATTAATCTCTGTACTGATTAATCCACACTCCCATAGATTTTTATGTCATGGGCTGCTATTTATAGGCTATTATACATATATAGTAAGAGTTAAGATGAGTTGTATATACATTATGTACACAGCCATGTATCACCATCATTGATGGCGATCCGATGGATACATATGTTGTAGAGTTGTCACTGACTCAGACGTATTTATAAATATAATTATTTTCTGTGACTGTATATTACATAAATTTGTAGGATCCTTTACTATAGATAATTTAGCTGATCTGTAACAATAACATCTTCATGCCTTATATATCATGTACTGTAGTACGCCGCTAGATTAAAACTGACGAGGAAAGGTAAAACACGGCCAGCGAAAGCTCTTTTTTGAGAGCCCAGGTGGTCGTGTGGTCTAGCGGGACGGCTGCAGTGCAGGCGATTTGGTGTCACGATATCACAGTAGCATGGGTTTGAATCCCGGCGAGGGAAGAACCAAAAATTTGCGAAAGCAAATTTACAGATCTAACATTGTTGGGTTGATGTTTAGACGAGTTGTATATATATATATATATAATGATATAGATAAATGCAAGAAATCTAGCAACTGAGTTAAGAAAACACTGACATGTCTGTCCTGTACAGTCGAATTACGTCTGAGAATTATGCAGTGCCTATAATACTGGTAATCATGGTAATGTGAAGGCGAACGTCATAAGTATTCATGGGTATCTGGTTGAGGAATAGAGAATAGCCAGCGATAACCTCAAAAAAAGTTTATTTATTTGTATATGAAAGAGGTTTGAAGTACTGCATAAAAGATCAATTATAATATAAAAAATCAAACAAACAAATAAAGCGTGTATTTGTATACTATTACTGTAACTCACATCGTCTTGATAGTTAACATTTGCTCCTCCCTCTAAACATCTCTTTATTATTTGCGAGTCACCCCGACTAGCAGCAGTAAGAAGATCCTGTATAACATAAAACAACTGTTCGAATGTAAAAATAATTAATATGATAAATAAACAAAATCAAGAAATTAAGACACAACACTTAACATCGGGGCTTAAAAAAATATCCGGATTCTCCCAACTTGTACATGAAGAATCCTATCAGTACAAATCCTGTAAGAGGATGCTGACATTCTACAATGCGTATACTACCGATGTAAAAATAACCAAGGTATCTGTAACACTTTTGTCAATTCAAAACTTTAAACAAAAGGGGATTTTTAGAATTTTTATCTAAGTTTTATTTTATTTTTTGAAAGTTTTAAAATTTTCAAAGGTTCACCTAATAATTAGAACTTAAAAATGTAAAGATCGTTTATGAAATTGATTGTTAATATTTTTGATCAAACTTAATCAGTACAAAATTTAACTTGCATTTTTGGTTTATTTCGCATTTTATTTTTATTTTTTTAAATTTTGGATTATGATTTCAAAAATAAAAAATAAGCTAAAAATGGGGTACATGTTACTTAAAAAACGAACTTAAAGCGTAACGAAACGAAACATAACAAAAATGAACTAAATGTCTCCCCGACTAGCAGCATTGTGAAGATAATGTATAACATAAAACAACTGAATGCATAATAATTAATATGATAAATAAACAATATCAAGATAACTTTTTGCATCTATAGAAACAAATATTTAAATCGGCATTGACATATTGTTTTACTAAAATCTCAAAAAAAAGCTTAGCATATCAGATAAATAATTCAGAACTATTTGAGTTCTAAGCATTCACCATTCAGGACTAATAGTGAAAACTGACCTACTCACAGTAGGCCAAATAGTATGGTAGCTAAGGGTTAATTATGTATATATTTTGTGTTAACTTAAGGCTATTTAATGGCTAAAAGACGTGTTACATGACACCCCCTATTCACGCTGAATTTAAGAGTAGGATGAAATAGTTAGTAGCTTGGAGCCAGTATACTGTTCATAAATACAGAACTATACCTCTATACAAAACAAATCCCGCTTTCTTTAACTCGCTTATTTAAAAAAGAAGCGGATTTATTATCCATTATCGAGCTACATATATATGTTCGATGCATATTAATCTTACAAGGATTATAGCAACTGTTTTCTGAGGGAGCAACTTCAGAGAGTCAGAAATTTTTATTTAGTTTTTCAACGCTATCAATCAAGTATTATTGTTTAAAAGGCAACAATTTAATGTATATGGATGAACATTTCTTGAATTCATTTTTTTTTCTAAACCTGATTTTAGGGTTTATATGACTGTAAAACAATGGTTGGTGAAGAAAAATTCATATGGTGGTGTGTTTTTATTTCGCTACAGCTCTATGAGTGTACCCAATTTTGATGATTTTCCATTTTTCATTAATTTTTTTCCCATGTTTGGGCTATTATCGTGAAAAAATCAAAGTTCAACAATTAATATTTTTTCATAATCTCAAAAATAATGAAGTGGACCAATTTGAATAAATTGAACTAAAAAAATATAGGTAGGTGTTAATAGAAGAAAGTTTTATAATATTTTGATGCTTTTTCGTTGTCAATTTTGTGATTTTTTTATTTTTCTCTGTTTAAAGACCAACATGAATATTAATTAAACTTCCTTGTTATAAATTATCTAAGAAATTTGAAAAGAAAAAGTTATATGGAATGGTTATGTTTCTAAACTGTCATCAACGATAACTTTTTTAATAACACATAACCAAATTTAAATTTGCTCATATGTGTATACAAATTAACGAACGGACATCATTCACCAATCACATGTTAATCAATGTAGACACAACTAAGAAGCTGCAGTTTTAAATGCCTCACGCAGAATTGATATGAAGTTGATAAGCAAATATGTTGAAGTTTACATTGGTTAAATAGCTCAATGCATAACCCTATCTTTATACAGCCTTGTTTTGACTTTGTTAGTTGTCAAGAAGTCATAAATATTGCGATTCCTTTAAATATAACAGAACTATATCTTCCGAGTTTATTCCAATATTATTTTTATATTTTACAATAAGAAGCATAACTTGAACATTGTGTGTTCTTATCTTTAATTAGATTTTTCCTGTTAACATAAATAATAAAGGAAATCGTTAAACAACTCATATATATATATTCGACCTGTTAGTCAAATGCGTTTTGTTTAAATATACTTTTTCACTTTTGGTCTATTGAAAATGTTGTTTGTGCTGTATTTAGACCCTTCTACAACGAAACTGTTTTATATGCACATGTATACAAACTGCGGTTTTTATCCAACGCAATCATAGGTTTGAACGTAGTTTTCAATTTAGACTCGTTTATATTTGTTCGTTTGGGCTTGTATCATATTTTCCCTCCGGTTTATATGATCATTCATCCTATATTGACTCTTAAAATTCAAGAGTCTATCTAAAAATAAGGGTACATTTTATATGGACTTTCAAATACCGTTTCGATCCCTAACATCACTTAAGAGACATTTATTGTCAAAATCCGGATCTGGTGTACAAACAAAATATTGACACCTTATGTTTGGGGCATAACATCGTGGCCACAAATTAATTGTTTTCTGTTTAGTATTAAATTTATATTAAGATCCATTTTGTTACATCTTGTGATCAATTTTATTTGGCAATCGCCTATGGCGGTCAGCAGGTTAAGAACATCTGTTGTTCCACTTGTCAGTCAAATGCGTTTTAATTAAATATACTTTTTCACTTTTTTGGTCTTTTGGAAATTTGTTTTTAGTGCTGTATTTAGACTCTTATACAACGAAATTTGTTTTACATGCAGACGTATAAAAAGTGCGGTTTTTATCCAACGCAATCATAGGTTTGAACGCCGTTTTCAATTTAGACTCGTTTATATATATATGTATAATATGTTACCTGACTAATCTCAATACTGTTTGTTTCCATGCTTATTGTGAGATTTCTGAAAGAAAGATAATATTGTGCTTTACTTACATTTATAATTTTACTTTCTCCGATTTCACACATAACCATTTTTTTGAATGATGATAAATATGTATCAGACATATCAGGGCGAACAATAAAATGGTTATAGTATCAAATAATGGCAAGTTATTATTGTTAAATGATATCCTCCTCTAGTACCCTCTTTGCTTTTTGGTTTTTATTTCTTATTAGGTGAAAACAAGTGAAGACAGGTTAATGTTCAACAATATCGAAATGTGCTGTATGTTATCACATGTAGAAAATAATTATCGATCTAAATTAGTGTTAGTCAAACTGCTATATATATCCAACCAAGTTATTCATGTTTTTAATCATATTGTTTTCAACAGGACAAAATTTTATGAAACTAAACGAGTCAAATAGAATTGATATTCCCTTGAATAACACTAACCTAAGCAGATACAAATAAAATACTTGTTTATATTTATAATCATTAATGTTTGAATGATATGTTCCGCTTTATATCAACTCTTTAAACTTTATTGCAATTTATTTAGATGTTATAATGTCACAGTGTATTTGATTCTCTAAGGGAACTGTGTAATGAAATATAACATTGCAAAGGACAAACAGGGGTTAAGTTAAAGCGCATGTATCGTAAGATGATTCAATTTAAATTACTTCAAGTGTTAGACTACAAATGTAGCAAATCAGTGCGTGCTATTATAGATAATACGTTTGGCCATTTATTTAGAGATTTTCCGTTTTCTATCCCAGGTATTCTGTACTTTTGTAATTTTACTTGATGGCCAATCATTAGGTTTAGTCAGCCGTGATCTAAATGTGGAGGCGTAGACAGATCTGTTGAATTTTAACACGCGATCATCAAGTTAACTTGTAATGCTGGTATACCGACAAAATTCTGCCCACTTGACAAATCGTGAAGAAGTGTCGTGCTTGTCATCAGGTGGATTCCTCAGTAACATTTAAAAAGTAAAATACACACACATCGAACGAATGGAAAACAACTGTAACATTCATGCCTTCGTCTCCTAATGTAGACAGTGGTGTTTTATAACTAGCAAAACTTCTCATTTGTATGACAGTCGCATACGATTTTCTTCCATTGACAACACCGTGTGTCATTTTGTTGTCTTGTGGAAAGTAATGTCATTGACAATCATACAGCATCTTCTTATTTTATATTAAGGATGTACACCTATTATAGACTGTCTTGGTTGGTAATGAAGTTTGTAAATTGTATTACTCAAGAACTAATTACTGTAAATACACACATTTTTCAAAGAGTTCTGTTGGATTATGATATTTTTTTAAAAACTCATAAATAGTTTCCATTTCTATCATTTGCTTGGAAATAACTCCAGAACGAGATTTCAACGAAACTGACGTTGTAAGAAACCAAAAATATGATGTTCGGATATAACGAATTTCTTCATAAGTTGAAAGACTTTAAAAATAAATTTTCTGGTCTTTTATGGCAATTGTTTTTCCTTCTGTCCAGCTTATGTGTTTAGTCTACTAATGCAAATGTAATAGAATGCATAACACATCTTTCACTGGACAGAGTTATTTTTTTTCTTCTCACATTTACAGGCATCATAATATATGTTAATTACAGTATTTAGTACAAGATACGATTTGTTGCTGATTAGAAAACAAGACAACTCGTCCTTCTTTTGTCAGCATTGAAACAAATGTATTTTCTCCTTTGAGTTAATTAAAAGTGAATGTTACGTGCACTTAAACAACATGCAGTAATTTGGTTTAAAAACTATCATTTGGTCGTACAAATACAAACAAATAATCATTTTATCAATTGTTAAACTCAGTTGTTATTTGTGTGTGATGATCATACATGAAACATCAATCAATGAGAATTAATTCCGAGAAAAAATATTGATTATGTATGATATGACAACTTCTTAGATTTCAACTCAGGTTATGACCAATTCAATATTAAAACATCACTTTTTGTAATAACGGAAAACAATCCATTTCAAATTATGAATTCTTTTTTTTATCTAATATTTACAAAACCTATTATTTTATCAAACTCGGAATACTGAAGAACACTGACTCTACACTGAATTAAATGACACTCTCTGCTGACTTTAGCTTCAGATTAGAACTGGACAGCAGTGACCTGTATACTGAAAATGTACATAATGACTGTAAACAAAACTATTCCTTTTGCAGAAGGTCAGGAATTAAAGAGTGGTTAAGATAAACGTAAAGTAGTAAAAGTAGGAACGAGTGTCATTGTTGATGCATTACTAAACAATAAGCTCCCTACAATACGCTGCATACATACAACATATAAAAACACCATTGTTTTGTATGGACTTCGTAAATGACCAAAAATCCTATACCGTATATTTGGCTATAAAAGACACTGACTTTATAAGTATGAATGAATGCAATTGAATAAAATGACAATGAACTACGGGCTTATGACCAGAGAAAGGGACATGGTAATATTTCAGGGGTATACGAAGATGTGGTGTGAGTGTCAATGAGACAACTTTCCATCAAAGTTACATTTAACCATTATAGGTCAAAGTGCGGCCTTCAAGTTTGGATGAGATTAAACCTATCTTTACAGTGGACAGTGGTGTAACAGCACAAGTTTTAAGACACAACGATTAAAAAAAGGAAGATAACTTAGAGAGAAACAAGATATATCAACAAACAAATTCCTAAATTGGTTGAAAAGGCTGGAATGTTTACTGAAATTTTAAAACAGAGACAACTAGTTACCCTAAAAAACAATTTATCATGCAGTGAATATATCATATCAAACTATAAAAAAAAACAGAAAACAGTTGACAGTTACGCTCATAGATCGACAATAAACTGACAACGTCATTACTAAAAATAAAAAGTCAAACAGACAAACAACAGTACATATGACATAACATAGAAAACTAAAGACTAAGCATCACGAACCCTACCAAAAACTGAAGGTGATCTCTAGTGCTCTGGAAAGGTAAGCAGATCCTGCTCCACACGTGGCACCCGTCGTGATGTTTATGTTTACACATCTGGTAAATAGTCTTTTCGACAGGTCAAATTCGTGAAAGGGAAGGATATTATAAAACGTCTATCATCTCTATGTGAATAACAAAACATAAACTTTTCAGAACTGTAGAAACTGATAAGTTTTCAACGACGTACTAGAACAAACAGTTTGATGCTATTGCATTTTACAAGTGTCTTTCCCTAAAGATAGATAAATGTTTAATGAATAATGATTAATACATTTATCATATAAGAGACTGATCCTTTATTTCATTGGGGGACCTTGATTGAAAAAATAGAATTTCTCTTTTCTATTTTCCAAGTGCGACATTGAAGGAAAATAAATTCAAGTCCCCCCTTCAAAGAGACATGAATATTTCTTATCAGTTTTTTAAACGCTGTTGCATTGCAAACAGGATACAATTTGTTTCGTCAATTTTAACCAGAATGACCAGACAGGATTAACACCTGTTAGATTTATTGGTGAAAATACCAGAAAGATATATGATAAATTCCACTACACTGAAAAAAATTATATCCCAGGCATGTTCCTTCTCTTTGATTTTGAAATATTTTTTGAGTCCATCTCCAGGATTTTAATACAAGAAGTGTTTGATTATTTCAACTTTGGATAGATATTCCATAAAACACTCAAAACTTTCTACACATATACTAAATCAGCGGTAACATAGAATAATTATCCACCATTTTTTTTTTATCAATCAAGGAGGTTGTTTTGTTATGTGTTGAAAGTAATAGGATAGGAATCTTTGTTATCACACTTTGCTGATGACACCACACTTATTCTAGATGGTTCACAAGATCTTTGAAATCATCTCTTTGTATTTCAGAATCATAAGCGGAATGGTCTGGATAAGAACAATTAAAAAAAAACCAAAGGCAGTGTGGAATGGGAAAAAGAAATATACCAAAGATGCAATGTGCGTAAAGTGGGAATTGGACTGGGGATCAAGCAGATTAACGATTTTTAGTATCAAATATTCGGAAAACAAAATTAATTTGCAAACAATGTATATACAACTGTATTATTTAAGCCTCATATCTGCATCATCTGCGCAACGCATGTTTTTTTGGAATATTCTGTATGAAATACTATCGATTCCATAAGTTATGAATGTCGGCAATATAAAAGGTCTATATAAATATCAAAGCAAAGACTTATCAGAGCTATAGAAACTGAGTGAGGTTAGCTTTCAATGACGGACAAAAAGCTGGATGCTATTGCATTTTACAAGTGTCATTTCCCTTAAGGTTTTAGGTGTGCACAAGTTGAAAAAAGGAGTAGGAACCATGATCGTATAAGAGACGCATTCATATGACAGTTGTGCAATGTTTTGTAAGGTAAAGTATAGACTACGTTCATGTATTTCAATAACTAGTGCAGAACACACACTTAATTTAGAGTTTCGTAATGTCCATGAAATCCTGTATATATTGATACATCTTTCCTGTTTATAACTTTTACATTATTATCTTAATAGTAAGATACAAGGACATTATTATGTGATGCATGAAATACACCGGTATATATATGTAGATACACTTATATTTTTATCAACAGTTTATCCTATAGTTTTATTACATTTAATTCTAATAGTCTCTGAAAATCCTAGAAAAGATTACCCATGGATTAAATTATAAAAAAACTGGTCAACTAGACTTGCTAGACCTGGTTTTCCTGGTAACGACAGTACCCTGTATTTCATTCATAAATTTATAGATTCAGTAAGCTATATGTATTTCCCTGTTTACTAACTCATCCGTTGTATATTGAAACAAATAATCGACCATCAATAATTTTACGGAAGAAAACCCCAGAAGAAAAGAAAACAATCCTTGAATATGAGAAATATTATAATTATACAGGTTATTGAATATATAAACGTAACAATTGTCCTCTTTGGGTAATTAGTACAACTAAACGTGGGAATCATATCTTAAAGTTTGACAACTAAACATATTAACTGAACAGTTTATATACATACACACAAGTGGCGAACATCCAAGAAAACAAATCAAAATCACAAATAAAAAAACAAGATATACAAATATCTACATATCAATTTGAAAAGTAGAATATTTGAGATAATGTTGAAATTGTAGGGAAACACAATAAACGGGATAAATTGACCCTGCGTTGTCTTTAGTATAGAACAATAGTTATAGCATGATCGACTTGTTCGTTTTCATAGTATATGTTCTATTGAATATATGCTTTGAACTGTTATACGTGTAAGATTCCTATCTTGTAATGTTTTGTTTTTATTCCACCTATCGAAATATGAATGAATGTTAAGGAATTTCTTACTTTGCTCATAGCAGATATAACAAGATGTGGGGTGTGTGCCAATTCATATAGGTAAACTTATAGGTCAGTTTACTGTGTTCAACACGGAGCCCTGGCTCACATCGACCAGCAAGCTATGAAGGGATCCACACATTTGATATTGAAAAACCATTAACCATTTTTTTTCTTCATTTTTCACTTGACTGATAAGACACATCAAATTGAGTTAAATAAAATTGTAAAAATAATTACATGGTATTTTTTATACTTTTTCCACAACAATGTCGAACTTCAAATAACTTAAGTGTACAAACTATTTGAAGTTTCCTTAAAATCCGTTTATAACTTTCAAATTAGTCATTCAAGGACATATTTTGACATGATGAACTTTCGCAGGAAAACAAAACAGCCTATGACCAAAACAAATGTTTGCACAAGGACTGCATTCAGTGCTGGTGGTGTTCCAGTACGGGGTTGCGTCTTTTACCGTTGTAAGCTGGGTGTGCTTATTCAGCAGGGTAACATGTAGGAACAGACATATAGCGATGCTTTTCCTTAAAAGATTGTAGTCCCTTATTTTAATAATCCCCCACTAGTGTCAACATTGTCAAGACCCTTGCACATGGACAACAACTCCAGAACACACAGGGCAAGGATTTTAACCGAGTCCAAAGAGCAGCATGTCATTTACACCTTTTTTTCTGGCCTGCCCTGTTTCCATACATAAACACCATCAAACATGTCTTAATGCCATTGGCCAATTGCAGAGATCCACCTTTACAATATTTTGTCTATTTTAAAGTGGCATTTGTTGTTAAATGCAACAGATTTTGTCAATTAAAGTTTTGAAGGCTTGTACCGAGAATGATACGTCGTATTATAAAACGGTACCGGAGGAGAGGTTGTTACACATCCTATTGACTCAAATATTGACATTAAAGTTGCCGAACATACCAAAGATTATGTGTAGAAGTTTTAATAATATTTGGCGATTAATGTTGTTAAAAAAAAACCACAAGGAAACTTAAATTCTGAGTCTCAATTGTGTAATTTACACCATTGCTATGAACGAAAAACCTGCACGCATAGAACCTTAATTATTGACCATAATTATTTTTGTGGTTTGTTTATGGTATTCATTATAAAAATTGCTATCTGATTGGTTTTTTTTTAGGAATAATTGATTTTTTTAATTTAAAAAAAATCTATTCAATAAAAATAGGTGGTGCTTAGCTTTTTGGCGGACTGTATATATGGACAAGCAATTACCACACAACATCAAAAGGGATATAAATAGTTGTACGGTTTACTAGACTTTGTTTTGAAGACGCTTTTGTAGTGATCATCACTTTAATTGAAGACAAAATACTTTGACACTTTTCATGATATTGTATTGTTCTTTATACCTTAAAAAACAACAACTTTGAAGTCGTCAACAGAACCGGCATCCTCCCAATTTTAGTTAGTATTTCTCAACCTAAATTTAAATCATGTTTACAAAATAAATAATATGTCTTTTTGAAAAGTACATGCCTAATCATTTGAACATCTAAATGTGCTATAAACACACTCTACTTCTGCCGATTGTCTGACGGTTTAAGATAGTACTAGCTTCAATACAAATACTGGCACTTGCATTGACTATGTTGTCCCGTTCGGTATCATTCATCCACTTTTGCCTTATATTGATGATGACAATGACACATGTTAGAAGAATTATTTCTGGAGTATTTTTTGCGAAAGATTTTTCAGCTGAGATCTGTATATATCTGTTAAAAAAACTTATCATATATACCAGGTTTAAAGTTGTACATTAACGCCAGTCGCGCGTTTCGTCTACATAATACTCATAAGTGACGCTTGCATCAAAACAATTTACAAGGCCAATTAAGTACGATGTTTAAGAGCATTGAGGATCAAATATTCCTAAAAGTTTTGC
Source organism: Mytilus edulis (assembly GCA_019925275.1). NCBI lineage: Eukaryota > Metazoa > Mollusca > Bivalvia > Mytilida > Mytilidae > Mytilus > Mytilus edulis. The sequence goes on from CM034358.1 coordinate 96,812,882, forward strand.
CAAATACAGCTAAAGTAATCTTTTCCTGATGTAGAAAAGACGTAGTTTTTTCAAAATTTTAGGTTTTGTTAACAGTTAATTTATATTATGAACATATCAATGGTAACTCAAGTCAACACAGATGTGCTGACTACTGGGCTGGTGATACCCTCTGGGAAATAAATCTTCACCTGCAGTGGCATCGACCCAGTGGTTGCAAATAAACTCATCATAGAGACCAGGTTGGCATTTATTTCATTTCATATTTTTTTTTTTAAATCATAAAACTTAAATATAAATATTTAAGAGCGATCCGGAATTCTTGTTTGGACATTATTGGTACATGTAGCAGGCATACACTAAAGTTGTTTTCTAGATTATTATTTGGGCGAACACATACACAAAACAATCATTTTGTCAAATGTGAAGCTAAGTAAATGTTCAGTTTTATTACATTCAATTCTAAGAATCTATGTAAATCCTAGAAAAAGATTACCCTGGATTAATGTATACATAGCATGGTCAACTAGAATTGCTAGACATGTTTTTTCCCGGTAACGACAGTACACTTTATTTCATTCATAAACGTATTGATTCAGTAAGCTGTATGTATTTCCTTGTAAACTGAACTGACTCATCCATTGTATATTGAAACACACAAAAGACAATCAATAATTTCACAAAAATAAAACAGACGAATGGTTAAAAGTCCTTGAATATGTGAACTATTATGATTATACATTTTATTGAATATATAAACGTAACAATTATCCCATGGGTGTCATTTGCGAGACTAAATGTGGAAATCCTAATGTAAACAAAAAATTAAAATATATACATAACAGTTTATACATACACACAAGTGGCGAACATCCGAGAAAACAAATCAAATCACAAAAAAAACCCACAAGAAATACAAATATTTATATATCATTTAGTAAAGGAGAATATTTGAGAATGTGATTAAAAGGGTGTGCTAAATTGCTCATTTATAAAAAAAAGATAGATAATGGTTAAAGTGTAGAGGAACACGGTATACAGGGTAAATTGACTCTGCGTTGCCACAGTATAGAACAATACCCTGATCGACTTGCTCGTTTCCCTATGATATGTTCTAGTGAATATATGCTTTATACTTTGTTATACATGTAAGATTCGTATCTTTTAATGTGTTTTTTTCCCGCAAATCGATGTATGTTTCAAAGTCTTGTACTTTCTTACATCGCTCACAGTATATATAGGAAAATGAGTGTCAATTCATAAGAGTAAACCATTATAGGTCAAGTTGCATTGATCAACTTGAAGTCCTGGCTCACATCACAAATCAATTAACAGAGTAAAACAATTTAACGGGAAAACCAACGGTATAATATACAGAGAACAAAAACGAGAAACGAGAAAAACTTATGAACCACAGCAATAAACTACAACTACTGAGCATCAGATTCCTGACTTAAGACAGGTGCAAACATATGCAGATATATGGTCTTGGTAAGCACATACGGGTGTGTACATATACAACTTGTTTATCCGCACCAGGTTATATGCCTACACCACGTCAGACTGTTTTGCCTATACTTTGGTCGATGTCTTAAACTCGGTTTGATAAGGATTTGACAAGTATTCCAAGTATAATTTTTAACATCATTGTGTATGTTTTAATCAACGAATAAAAGGCAATAAATTGTTCACGTATTATTTAATTTCACATAAACATATGTGTGTACACATGCTTCAGAATATATTAGTTTAAATCAAACTCATTTATAACATGTGTTAACCCTTAACATAATGGTTTTCAGTGTGCAATTCAAGAAAGTATATTAACAGCTTATGTTATAGTTTTGTCACATATACTTATAGCAAATTACGAACCTTAGCTTTGATTATACACCAAGAACGGTCAACCTGTTTCGATGTGTCTGGTAACGATAGTACAATAATCCTGCCATCAATTATTAATTCAGAAAGTCTGAGTTTTCTCCTGATTATTTTACCGACACGTCCATGTCATACAAACACAACGTACTAAACTAAATCCTACTTGAGATCATCGATTAATTAATGGTTAAATAAATGTACTGAGTACACACTGGAAAATACTTCCTCATCATTTAATTTCCAGCCAGATATCTTTGTTATATAACGTCTTATTTATTTTGAATATACCTTGATAATACTAATGATTTGTAATATTATTGCTCATTGAAGAAATATATATTTTTCCCTGAAATAATCAAGCCAGTGTTTAAGATTTGAAAGGCTTAAACTCGATATCCGTTCCATTTCAAATAAATAATATAACAATGTGCATATGTTTTAATAGCCGTACAATTCTGCAAAATATCACTGGAGTCGTATTTGAGTTGTTTTGTCTTTTATCAAGCAAAACAAAAGTAAAATCCGCTTATTTACAAAACATGCAATTTGACCTTGAGAAAGGAACACAAAACAAAGTATACAACAGCATTTGTCTCAAATGACGAATATTTAAAAAAGGACGGTGTTGCGCAAGAAGATTGGGTTGCGAAACACTGTCATTCCACGGGTAATATATTTATCAGATTTACACAATAGTAATCGAATTTGTATTGCATGATTGTGTAAGTTTATGAGTTTTCCCCAAAAGAAGTTCAAACATTCATAATCTGATACCTATATAAAAATACGGAAATAAACACTCATTCAGACAGGAATTGATGTTTGTAGATTTTTCATAAGATTAAAGTAAATAAAATGTTAGAGCGGATGTAAGATAAACAAGGAAATATTTATTGTTAAAGTTTCAGTTATTCTATAACTGTATTTATTTATAAAGAAACAACTTTTAAATATAATATATATATGGACAAAAAATAAACAAACAACATCAAAGAGAAAATCGGGGTTGTCATTTTGATTTGATGGAAACAACTATGTAATGATGTCGTTGCCATAATATCATTTGATAAATCAAATACAATGAATTAAGCAGATTGTCAATTGGAGCTGGTCATTAGAAATTACACAATCGATATAGAGGTTATGCCAGCATGATTTAAAACAGGTTAGCACTGTCATGACAACAGCGATCAGAATCTGCCGAAAAATAAGCATCACAGTAGCGCATAGACTATTATATTATGATTATATATCTAGCAAATGTAGAAAAGTAAACTCATAACATTACACACAATAAAATTCAGTTTAAGAGAAGTCCGTGTCTGATGTCAGAAGATGTAACAAAAGAAAATAAACAAAATTACTAGTAGTTAACCTACATGCCATCTCCAGACTTCAATTAAACTAATTGAAAGATTATGTCTTCATCATACGAATATCGGGTACAATTCCTCTCGTTATGCGTTTAGTAGCATACCATCATGGCTTACATGAGAAGAACATAACCCCGTTCATGCAAACAACTTGTTTTTTTTTAAATAAATAGTTCCGATGCAAAGACCCCATCAAAGAGGGACGAAAGATACCACAGGGACAGTCAAACTCATAAATCTAAAACAAACTGACAACGCCATGGGTAAAACTGAAAAAGACAAAAAAAACAAACAATAGTACACATGACACAACATAGAAACCTGAAGAATAAATAACACGAACCCCACCAAAAACTAAGGGTGATATAAAGTGCTCCGGAAGGGTAAACAGATCATGCTACACATGCGGCACCCGTCGTGTTGCTAATGTGATTACAAAACCGGTAAATAGTCTTATTCGGTATGTCAAATTCATGAAAGGGAAGGGGATTGTAGTTACGACGTAAGGAACATATTCGAAATTATTTGTGAAACGGTTATTCCATAACGGTCAACCAATTCGTGATGGTGTCCGTAAAATTGACCAAGGGATGATTTCAACTTCACCATTTGGAACTCTTGGTTTAATAGCTTTCTTGTGGGCAGTAACCGTCTGTCAAGAAAATAATGATAAGAAATGCAAGCACGGTAATGTCGTATCAATTGGGAGATGTATACCCCGTATGCAGGTGCTGCTGGAATGTTGCTACCTAGAAATGGAAAGTTCACAATTGGAAAGCTGTAATCATCTCTTTTATCGTAAAGTGTTGTATTCAACCGACCCTCATTGTCAATTTCTAGATGTAAGTCAAGATATGAAGCCGACTTAACTGTATCTGTAGTATCTCCAATCTCCAATTCGATGGGATAGATCCGATCCACATGGTCACCAAATTCTGAATTATTTAGTGAAAGAACGTCATCTATATAGTGGAAAGTCGAGTTAAAGGATAATGTTAATTTCTTATCTTTCTTCCTAAGAAGTTCCTGCATGAAGTCAGCCTCATAAAAATAAAGAAACAAGTCAGCTAGTATAGAGGCTCAGTTTGTTCTCATTGGGATGCCGACAGTCTGTTGAAAAACGTGTCCTCCGAACGTAACAAATATGTTGTCAATCAAGAAATCAAGCATCTTTATAATATCGGTTTCAGGATTTTTTTTGTTTGAATCAGAGTTATTCTTTACAAAGTAGGATTTATTCCTCCCTAAGACAAGATACTTGTATCTACGTTGGCCATTCTTTTTTATGAAGCAAAGTAATAGCAACTCTTTTAATTTGTCATCTAGTTTGGAATGTGGAATACTTGTGTAAAGAATAGAAAAGTCAAATGTTTTAATATTGTTACAAGATGAAAGAGAGTTAGATTGTATGTACTCTAAAAAATCTTTGGAAGTTGTAAGTATCCACATCTGATTCACATCACCTCTAGAATAGGCAGTTTCACAATGACTTTGAAGCCTGTCTTTGATTGCTGATAAAATAGATGTTAATAATTTAGAAAGGGGTTTCGTGGAGCACTTGGAAGACCAAGCAATATACCGTTGTTTGTAAGAACACTTATGTAATTTAGGTATCCAATACAGTGATGGAAGATCCAGCTCTTCATCTTTGGTTGAAATACCAAAGGAAAAAAAAAAAGACCTATGATTATCCAGGATTTTCTCTTTGAAAAGTGTCGTGAGGGTATATGTTGAGTTTCCAAGTGAATTCTCTATACCTAATTCGTTCATCAAGCAATTAATGTAATGACTTTTTACAGACACAAACGATGTTATTTTTGTCTTTGTCTGCGGGGACAACAACATATTTATCATGGAGGTCGGATAGGTGTTTAGCAACATTTGGGTCTTTAAAGATTGACGTAGCATGGGCATTGATGGACCATAAGTGTATCAATATTAAAGCCAACATATGCAATCTTCAATGACTGACCTGTCATAAATTGTAACGCATAGCAATAAAAACACAGGTCCGCAATACGTGGTGTACAGTTAGTCTCCATTTGAATTCCGATGACATGACGATATACGGAATCTCCAAAGAGAACAAAAAAGGTGACTTGTAAAAATTCAAGGGCAGATAAATACGCATGCAAAAAAGTATTGCAACACCTTGTTTTTTTTAAACTTAAAAAATCAGCCGCTTGTTTTGGATGGAATATGATAAAATATTTGTAAAATAATATTGAAACATAGTTGATGATAACATTGGCATTTAAACGAACAAAAAAGGTTGAAAAAAAGATGAGTAATCTAACCACAATTTTTAAAACAAAATGAAATGCTATTTGTACAAAAAAGGCTGTTAACATCTGTTGATTCCAACCATAAATCGAATAATTTGTTGGTAGCAGCAACTATTTATGGAAAAATAAACAGATTCGAAAGAACCAATATAACCATGCAATTTATCAAATACCTCCAACGCAATTTTGATACTCCAAAAGTAATTAATTCCACTATTTTAAAAGGCCTTTTTTGAACAATTTCTTATCAGGTTTTTGATTGTATCATGTGAATTGGTAAGAAAAATAGAACATTTAGTAGTTAAACTGTGTAATATTCGGTTTCAGATAGCATATCGACATGTTACTGTGTTGATGTTGTCATTTGTTATTGTTTTTTGCCATGGCGTTGCAAGTTTGCACTCTAAAATGACTGTCCATTTGATAACATAAGCCTCTTTTTGCAAAACAAGTATATCCCGAAGTTAATGGTATAATAAATCAGGTATGGATTTCTCGGTATATTTCGTGCTACTAGTACTAATCTGTCGGTGAACTAAATGTTGTTCAAAAATAAAGGGGTATTCAGGAATAACTGATACCTCTGGTGTACAAACCAGTCTTTTTTTGTGTTTTGTGTCCTGTTGTTTTTTATGCCATTATTTTGTTAGTTTGTTGTCAACTGATTGTTTTCATGACTTTTTTTCGTATTTGTTTCTTCTCTTATAAACGTGTTTTTTTAGACAAATTAATAGTACTTTCAGTCTAGTAACAAGCACAGTTTAGGTATTAGGATAAATAGTAACAACGTCATGGTTTGCTGAATGTATAAATGAAAAAGATTACGATGTCAAGGGATATTCCTATCAACTCAGATTGTATCCATGATATCAATAGAATTAATAATAAGCTTATATTCGTCAGTTGTTGGGATTAAACTATTCTAAGCGGGAAAACATATTTCGTCTATCCTTCTGTACGCTCAACTTTCAACCCTATCATAACGACTAAGTTCTTCTTTACAATTAACTTAAATCAGGATTCATGTTATCCGAATATTTGAAAGCCTCAACTAATGATATTGTCATTGTAAGATTTCTTCTGTTCCAGCTATTGATTGCATCTTGAGACTTTCTAAAAATTCTTTCTGTATTTAATCTGTCGCATTCATCTTTGTTAAGTCCAAAATATACCCCTAGACTTTTAATAGGTTCTTCATTCCAGTTTATATTTTCATATTTATCTTTGAAACTTTTTAATTGGCCTAACCATATACCCTCTGTTTTAGATCTGTTCAGTTTAAGACCTGAGAGTGTTCCAAATATTTCAATCAAGTTTAAGGCATAGCTTATTTCCTGCTTACATTTTAAAAAAGAGTAGTGTCATCTGCTAGTTTTGAAATGTTCAGACTATGTGTTTTAGATTCTAATTTGATTTGAAATCCCTTAATACCAGTATCTTGCCTTATTCTATATGAGAGAATTTCTACTGCTATAGTAAAAATAAGAGAACTGCATGGACACCCTTGTCGTATCTCACGAGATACATTATAGGTTTCTGAAATCCAACCGTTGTTTAGCATACAGCCTTTAATATTTGTATATAATGTTTTAACCAATTTAATGAATGAGTTTGGGAGACCAAATTCTAGAAGGTCTTCATACATAAAGCCTCATTCTTATGACTCAAAAGCTTTTGAAAAATAAATAAAAAGTTATGCACCATCAATATGAAAGGTTTCAGCATAATATATAATGTCTTGGATTTGGCGTATTTTAAAACCAATATATCTATTTTTGATATAACCATTTTGATCGCAATGAATTATTTTTAACAGTATTGGTTTTAAACATTGAGCTATTGCATATGCTATGAGATTAGTATCTACATTTAATAGTGTAATTGGTCTATAGTTATCCAGTGACAAAGGGTCTTTTTTTTTTGTAAATTAAGGATCTTATACCTATTTTTTGTATGGTTGTTAGTTCGCCTTCTTCATAGCATTTATTAAAAACTTCAAAAGTAAATTCGTTTAAATTACTCCAAAATTCTACACTTAACCCATCTATTCCTGGAGATTTATTTAATTTCATTTTAAATATTGCCTTTTTGCATTCTTCTACTGTTAAGGGGCCCCTCAATGCTTCACTTTCTATTTCTGATAGTTTGTGATCAATTTTGGTTTCATTTATATATTGTTCATATCTTTTAAGTTCAGAGAAGTGCTTTTATATTCTTTCTATGTTTAGAATTTCTGAGTGTTCTGTAACTTTTTCCCCATATTTATCTTTAAGCGCTGTAATACTCTTTTTGGTTTGTCAGATTTTTCTAGGCCCAGTAATTATTTAGTGTTTTATCTCCTTCTTCTAATCATTGTACTTTATATCTTATTTGTGCACCTTTAACTTTATTTAAGTAAAGGTTTTCAAGTTTGTTTTCATTGGTTTTAATTTATTTTTCCATAGTTGGCTTGCATTTGTTTTTTCATTTAATTTTCTTAATTTTATTTCTAAATTTTTTATATCATTTTTATTTTCAGATGACCTTTGTTTGCAGTAAGTAAGAGTTGCGGTTCTTACCTCTGATTTAAACATATCCCAAAGTGTTTTCAAATTTTTGGTGAGTACTTGTTTTATTTTTATAGTTTTCGATTAATTTATTTATGAGATCAATATAATGTTACTCTTTAAGTATACTATTATTTATTTTAAAGAATCCCCTGCCTCTCTCTTCCGAATTGTGTCTAACTTGTAAAGAAATGGCTTGGTGATCAGTGTATGAGATCACTGCAAGTCGAATATCTGCTTTCATAACATGCGGTCTTATATCAGGACTTATTAAAACGAAGTCAATTCTACTGGCTATTGTTGTATCATTTCCCTTCTCCATGTGAATTGACTTGTATTTGGATGAAGTTCTCTCCATATTATCATTAATTGATAGGGTTTCCTTCATGTCACCTCCAATTATAAGAATACCTAAGCGATTGTTATCAATTATATTTTGAACCTTTTTGAAAAATGTGTTTCTGTTTTTTGTGTTGATTTGGAGCATATACATTTATTTAAGTAAAAATGTTGTAATTTATTTCTATGTTTATCAAAATTATTCTGCCTTCTGTATTTTGTATCTCATTTATTGTCTTACATTTTAAATTATTTTTCACATAGATTGATACCCCTCTTGATTGTGTGTTACCATAACTATGAAACATTTTACCAATAAACTCATTATTTATAGTTTTTTTTCATTTTTTTTCTATAAAATGTGACTCCTGCATGAACATAATGTTACTTTTTTCATTTTTTGTCCATAATTGTAATCCTTCTTTTTTTCTCTTTTTGGCCTAAACCTTGACAGTTTATTGATATTATACATGTATGTAGATTTTCACCCATTGTTAAGTTTTGAGTTTAAATGTTTTTTGACATAGATGAAAAACAAAGATATATATCTGTTTCATCTCATATTTACCACATATATTCATTAGTTTTTTATGATTACTATAAAAACAATAGTACATGATTATGTGTGAGATGAGTTCATGTAATAAATCAAATATAAACACAAACTTGACAGTGTACATGTACATGAACATAAATAAAACATAACACAAACAAACATAAGCATGCATGCATGTGATTGAACACATACTTTTATCTACCTGTTCATATATATTAAAATCTGCTTTTGATTCTTTAACATGTTTTGAGGCTATATTTATACACTGAAAAACACCAGATATATTTTGTCAATATCATGTATTTTAATTTCATGGTTATTTATTTTTAGGTCTGATGTTTTAACAGAAATATGAAATTGTTGGACCATGTACCTGGTGAAGGAAAATCAGTACTATTTCTATGGAGGAACATATTTGCTGATAATATAGGACTTGCATAAGATGGATGGTTGAATTTCACCACGGGGATTAAATTTAATTTTTGAAGTATTCCTAACATGTGGATTGAATAAGATATCGAAATCTTTTTAATGTGAAATGGAAAAGGACGAAGTAAGAATTATAATATGTGAACTAAAACTAATGGATAATTTGTTATAGAGCAAGCATATATCAAGGAGAGTTTATAGCTGTTAACTTTAGAGATCAACAAAAAAAAAAATTTTAGACTTATGTGATTATTTGAATTGGTATTTATCAAAAATCTTTTCTTTATCAACTTTAATTTAGTCGGATTTCTCTTATTCATTTTATTCTGTATTTCTAATTCGAGCAGCTAGTGTTTTCCTTTTAAACAGTTCTAGTATATGTATAATTATTATGTTTATTGTATTTATATGATTCTTTATCATGTTTATACCAGTAAAAAACATCATAATAAATTTGATTATCAACACAGCTTTCCGTATATATTTTATACCTGTGAATATTATTTTTGTGGTAGTTTCATCCCAAATTGACTTGTTCCAATATGTTATTTGATGAATAGCATATTCAGAATATAGACATTAATATATTTATTTTATTATATTCAGCAATTGGGTCGTTTTAAATTCAACTTCTTTTACAATATACAGTCTTTTACACAATTTATTACCGATATATACATTTTCATTTAAATTTCTTGTAATACTATTTTCAAGGTGTATATAATCTGAAATTATATCACACTCTGATTTATTATTTTTATTTATGTTTTCTTGACTAAAACAGAAATAGACAAACAAATTAAAAAAAATAATACAGTATTTACAATGATTCATACATTGTCATAGGTGTATTTTATATTTGGACAATTTTGTGTTTTGGATCGTTATGTGTTATTATATGTCCTAGGTTTTGATGAGCTAATCTCACGGTCATGTAACGTATCAGTTGCTGTGGTGGCGGAACGTTTGGCTGATTTCTGCTGAGGGGTTGTTCCGAGGTATTTATTTAGTGGACCATAGGTTGTTGATGGTGATTTGGATGTTTTTTTCTTTTTCTTTTATTTTTCATGTATTGTTTAGGATGTTGTTGATCTGGTTCATCATACTTCAATTCAGATGAGTTTTAGTCTGGAACCTGTGTGTTGTTTTTATCCGTGGAAAGTTCAGCATTTTTGCTGATTTCCTCAGTCTGTGTAATATCTAACAAGTTTTTGGTAGATTGTGAAAAAACAATCTCCTCACCTTTCTCGGATTCAAATTCACTTGCTCCATCTGACTCTTCGGACGACACATCTGGGTCAGCTTGACTGTTCTTATCAAACTCAGCTGTGCAGTCCTTAGAGATATGACCATTTGTACCGCACATCTTGCACTTCCATTCATTGTTACAGTCTGATTTTGTATTACCTTTTTGTAGGCATTTAGTACATTCAATTTCAGCGTTTTGGTTTGTTTGACCCTTGTAGAAAATGAGTCCACGGTATTTGCCAATTTTGACGTTTCTAGGATTGTGGTAAGGAAGGGTTCGACATAGAAGATCCTGTCACCTGTTTGACAGTTTGTCACGAATCCATCAATCCGTAGTCTCTCTCTTTGGTAGATTAGCACTTGGAGGTGCCAATTTTGTAGGTATCTTATTAATTATCCGTCATCAGCAGATAACGGAATATTCTTTATTCTTATTAAAACTGTGGTTGGGCTTTCTTTCTCACATATTTTGGGTTTCTTGGTGTCAACCTCGATACGAACTGTGATGGAGCTAACCATAAGAGTTTCTCTGTCTTCTTCACTGTCATACCCCTCCAATTAATCTCTGAAGTCCATTTAGATGGTTAGCAGGTATTGTAAGATCTATGCATTTGAATACTGTAAATTCAGAAATTATTGCTCGCATTTATTATTGCAATTTTATCATTTTAGACTGAAATGCGATTTTAATTTTTACGATTTTGAGAAAAATCCTGTTAAATTCATATAAAATATTTCAAAATGCGAATTTAAATTATTGCGTTTACAACTCAATATTTTTTTCACAATAATACAAACATCGCATTAATTTCTGAATTTACTGTAGTTCGGTATGTGTAAGATAATTGTTTTTATCAGGTTTTGAGCTACCGAACATGTCTGATTCTAAGATGAAAACAGGCTTGACGTTGAAATATCCACCATCAGGTTCTGCATTATCTTTATGTGTGTTGTTGGTATGTTTAAGCGCCCACTCTGACTTTGTTAATTCATACGCCAACATGTGTGTACGTCGTTACTATATGGTGTTAATATGAATAATATACAAAAGTCTTTTGAGCCTTTTTTTTTTTATAGAAATTCATTCATAATGAATGGGAATAATTTACTTTGAATTATTGAACCATAACATTAAGTTTTAACTCTTCACATTTTGAAGAGTCAAAACAAATTTCTATGGTTCAATAAATTCAAAATAAATAATAACCATTCATTAACACGATGAACAGACAACACCATAATAGATCATAAACACGATAAACATACAACATTGTAATAGATCATACACACGATGAACAGACAACACTATAATAGATAATAAAAACGACAAACAAACAACATCGTAATAGATCATTAACACAATGAACAGATAACACTATAATAGATAATAGACACGATAAACAGACACTTTCGTAATATATCATAAACACGATGAACAGACAACACTATAATAGATAATAAACACGATAAACATACAACATCGTAATAGATGATAAACACCACGAACAGACAACACTATACCAAATAATAAACACGATAAACAGACAACATCGTAATAGATCATAAACACGATGAACAGACAACACTATAACAGATAATAAACACGATAAACAGACAACATCGTAATATATCATAAACTAAACACGATAAACAATAGATAATAAACACGATAAACAGACAACGTCGTAATAGATCTTAAACACGATGAAAATATAACACTATAATAGATAATAAACACGATAAACAGACAACATCGTAATATATCATAAACTAAACACGATAAACAATAGATAATAAACACGATAAACAGACAACGTCGTAATAGATCTTAAACACGATGAAAATATAACACTATAATAGATAATAAATACGATAAACAGACAACATCGTAATAGATTATAAACACAATGAACAGACAACACTATAATATATAATAAACACGATGAACAGACAACATCGTAATAGATCATAAACACGATAAACAGACAACACTATAATACATTATAAACATGATGAAAAGATAGCATCGTAATAGATCATAAACACGATAAACTAACAACATCGTAATAGATCAACAACACGATAAACATACAACACTATAATAGATCATAAACACGATAAACAGACATCATATGCCTGTTGGTTTGGCTGTAAGAAAAATCGGATGGCGTGATATAACTCGATACAGACTTATAGTAAAAATATATGTAAAACGTCTGATAAATAGTCAACGATGTTTTCCACGAGGGCAATATATCGTTACATGTAGCGATATATATATGGGTGTTGTTAAGACGAATAATATAAATACATGTATATATATAAAATGTATTTTCAGCCTTTTATCACCATCACTTCTGGTGATCGGATGGATAATATCTGATGTAGAGTCGTCAGTGGTTCAAATGTACCTCTAATATAATTCTTTCTGAGAATGCATCTTACATTACTTTGGAGGATCCTTAACAATTTATAATTAATCTGATCTGTGAAAATAACATCTTCATGCCTTATATAGCATGTAATGTGTAACGACGCCAGATAAACACTGACGAAGAAAGGTAACACGCGGCCACCGAAAGTTTTATTATTAAATAACCTAGGTGGACGAGTGGTCAAGCGCGTCGGACATGGTGTGAGGCAATTTGGTAGCAATAATATTTCAGTTGCATGAGTTAGAATCCCAGCTTAGAAAGAACAAACATTTTCTTTAGCAAATTAACAGATCTTACAATGTTGGGCTGTTATTTAGACGAATTATATATACAAAAGGTGTAACCGGCATTGTGTCACCATCACTGGTGATCCCATGGAAAGAATATATCGCTGAGGTGTCACTGGTAAAAGTACTTATCGATCAGGAGGAAAAAGTGAACATCATCAACAATATCGACGAGGAATAAATGAAAAAATAATATTAATTTAATGAAATTGAAATTAATGAAGAAGACACCTCTATGTTACATTTAATTGTTGTATACTGTGAAAAATTGATTGTACAGTAAAAGGCTTCGTTTATAAAAATACAAATATTTGTATCTCAACACAGACTCCACATGTACATACAAGGCAACAACATTCTTATACTTTGTGTTTTGTGTTTATATATCTCATCACATTTTTCAAATAACATGCAGCAACATTCTTATATTTGGTGTTCTGTGTGTATTTATCTCATCACATTCTTAACATAGCATACAGCAACATTCTTATACTAAATGTTTTGTGTGTATTTATTTCATTACAGTCTTCCCATAAAAGACAACAACATTTGTATAACAAGTAATCACAGTCTTCACATATCAGAAAACAACAGTATTATACTTAATCGTATGTATGTATGTATCTAATCATCACAGTTCTCACATACTCAAGACTGTCGGAATGTTTCGTAAACAGGCAACGCCACTCTACTTGGCATTTTTTGTATATTTGTTTTATCACAGTGTTCACATACTAAAGAATGTTGGAATTTGTCGCAACACTGGCAACACCATTCTTATACTTGGTGTTTTGTGTGTATTGATCTCTTCACAGTCTTCACATGACAGACATAAACATTTGTATGATTGGTGTTTTGTGTATATGTATATCACCAGAGTCTTCACATAGTTTACAACAACATGCTGATCATTTGTGTTTTGTGTATTTTCATTTCAGCACAGTCTCTAGACAACGACATTATTTTACTTGTGCTGAGATACAAACAAAACACCAAGTATCACAATGTTGTTTCCTGTGTTGTGACTCATTCCGACAGTCGATAGTATGTGAAGACTGTGAAGAGATAAATACACACAAAACACCAAGTATAAACAAGTTGTTTCCTGTGTTGCGACTAATTCCGACAGTCGTTAGTATGTGAAGACTTTGATGAGATATATACACACAAAACAACAAGTATAAGATTGTTGTTGTCACTTATGTGAAGACTGTCCTGAGATAAATACACACCAAACATCATGGATCAGAATGTTGTTGTTACTTATGGAAAGCATAGGCTGAGATAATTATACACAAAACACAATTTTGTAAGAATGCTGTTGCCTGTTATGTGAAGACTAATGAGATAAATACACACAAAACACCAAATATAAACATGTTGCTGCCTGTGTTGCGACACATTCCGACATTCGTTCTTTTTTAAGACTGTGATGAGATAAATACACACAACACAAAGTATAATAATGCTGTTGTTTTGTATGTACATGTGGAGTCTGTGTTGAGATACACATATTTGTATTTTTATAAACGAAGCCTTTTACTGTACAATCAATTTTTCACAGTATACAACAATTAAATGTATAAGAATTTTGTTGTTACTTATGTTCAGATTGTGATGATATAAATACACAAAAAACACCAAGTATAAGAATGTTTTTGTCTGTTATGTGACGAATGTGATGAGTTACATACACTTAAAATACCATGTATAAGAAAGATATTGACTGTTATGTCAAAACTCTGGTCAGATAAATACGAACATAAAACTAAGTATGAAAATGTTGTTGCGACAAATTCCGACAGTTTTAGTATGTTAAGACTGTATTGAGATAAATACACTCAAAACACCATGTACACGAGTGTTGTTGCCTGTGTTGCGACACATTCCAATAATCAAGATTTTCTTTTTCTGTTTTTCTTTTTACGATTTGCAAATATATCGTGAAACCTTTCCTGTACCGGATTTTACTTTCAAACTGGCTATCCATGATACATTGGCTATAAAATTGATACATGTCCTTTAAGTATGCGAAATCTGTCACAGTGCTGTCGTCAGAATCAACATCTTTAAAAGAGTCTGCAGTCAGTTGCCAATGATCAAGTATTCAGCCATACATATGCTGATATATAATGGCCATCTTTACATCATTCGTAATTATAAATTATTGTACGTCCCTTTCTGAAAGTTCACTTCCACATCAGGTTTCTTTATTAAGTTAAGTATCATGTTCAGAAATAACATCTTTATTAGTGTCTGCAGTCAGTTTCCAATAATCAAGTATGCTATTTCTCAAAAACTGTGATTTTTTTAGGCTTAAGATCGTTTAATGTCTTCAGTTACCAGATTCGTATATTTTGATAATTATGTAATGGCCAACAATTTTCAATCATAAATATTAAAAAAAAAAAAAAATATATGCACTTAGTTTTTTTTCTGAATTTCTATGATATCAGACAGAGCTGCTAATTGATTAGATTTTGACTCACACTTAAATAACATATTTTTATTTTCAGATATGGTTGACATGTGGATGTACAATAGAAAAACACATAAAATGACTTTCAAGTTCATAGCTTAAGAAAGAAACCTGATGTGTTCAGAATATGTTATAATTTAAAAGATGGCCATTACATATCAACATATACGAATCTGGTAACTGAAGAAATTAAACGATCTTAAGCCTAAAAAAAATCACAGTTTTTGAGAAAAAGCATACTTGATTATTGGAAACTGACTGCAGACACTTATAAAGATGTTATTTCTGAACATGATACTTAACTTAATAAAGAAACCTGATGTGGAAGTGAACTTTCAGAAAGGGACGTACAATAATTTATAATTGAGATCGCCCTGTTTGTATCGGATTTGTGCTGCTCAGTGTTTAGTTTTCTTTGTTGTGTTTTGTGAACTATTGTTTGTCTGTTTGTCTTTCTCTTTCTAGCCACTGGGTTGTCAGTTTATTTTTGACTTGTCAGTTTGAATTCCTCTTATATATTTTCTTTTTTTTCTTTTTGACTGCCTATCGCGAAACTAAGTTTTTCTATACATGATTTAGCTTACATTAATTAACAAATCAGTACTGCATTAAAGAAATCCAAAATGACAGTTGTAAAACAATTGATCGAGAACACCAGACTGGAAGGTTGCACATTATACCGAGATTTGATAAAATGTTTTACCTTTGCGACTAAGTTGACATCGGTGACGAATACCATTATATTATACCATGTAAATATTTCAAAGATGGTAGAAACAAATATTTACCACAATATTGTAAATCTGATGTAAAAGTTATAAAATTCCAACACATATATTCAACCCGAAACTGTGTTGATCTTGAGAAATTCTGAAGACTTATTAAATGTACTTCTGTGAAAGTCTATCCTCCTGGTAAAACAACTATTGTATATGTGTGTAGTTATCTTTTGCCCAAATTTTTGAGGAATTACTTTTATGATTATAATAAAACTTAGAATGGAAATTGGAAATGCGTCTAACAGAAAACAACCCGACCATAACGCAGATAACAGCCGAAGGCACCTATGAGTCTTTAATGCAGCGGGAAACTCACACACCCTGAGGTGTCATTCAGCTTGACCCTACACAAAAATGTATACCAGTTCAGTGACAATGGACGTCATAATAAAGCCCGAATTATACACAAGAAACAAGAATTAAAAACGATGCAAGACTAGCAAAGGCCAAAGGCTCCTGACTTGGACCAGGCGCATAAATGCGGCGGGGTTAAACACAGTAAAACTCAGTTCAAGAGAAGTCCGAGTCCGATGTCAGAATAGGAAATAAAAGAAATAAACGAAATAACAATCCTACATAAATAACAACAGACTTCTAGCAGTTATTGACATGCCAGCTCCAGACCTCAAATAAACTGATTGAAAGATAAACATATATCAACTATAATCCTTGAATATATTAAAAGTATATTACTTAAAAACCAAGTTACATTGAATCATTTGTGTGTGTGTGTACATATCCCTTTGAATCATGCGTTCATTTATTACCTGGTATTGTTAACAATATTAAAATTTCGTGTATATATAAATTGTTTCAGTTCTTTCCGGTTGGTATCCTTTTCGGTCCTTTTTATTGTTGATTCTTTTCTGTTTGCAAATCGTCGCTCTCTTCTGTTCGGCCGTAAAAAAAGAGGTGCACACGTGTAATTAAAAAGTGACAGAAACAATGTTTAAGTTTGTCCTTTTAATATAATTCTACAAAGGAGTAAATAATGATACAAACGTTGATGACGTCGAGGTCCCATGACAAACATGTGCCAATGGGCTGATAGACAGAACACATTCAGGCAATCAGAAAGTGTGTTTTATAAATTAATTGATTGAAAAGGTAAGACTTATCATAAATACTAAGGATTTTCTTATCCCAGGCATATTTTAACCTTAGCACAACGTTTTGGAATTTTGGGTCATCAATGTACTTCGACTTTGTACTTGTTTGGCTTAATTACTATTTTGATCAGCGCGTCAAGTCTTATGTAGACGAAACACACGTATGGTGTATTAAATTATAAGCCTATTACATTCGATAACTATCAGCATATGGAAATATCCTATTGTAATGTGTATTTGTTTATTTCTCTGTCCTGAATGTTTTTGCATTTATTTGTACTGTAGTCCTGTCATGTAATGTTGTCATTTTAGTGTTATAATTAAACATAAGTTTGTAAACCGGATTTGTTTTTTTTTCTCTATCGATTTATGAATTTTGAACAGCGGTATACTACGGTTGCCTTTATTCGTATTTAACATTGCCATAAATGCGGGAGGTTTGGCTAGCTGCAAAACCAGGTTCAACCCATCAATTTTTTCTTTAAATGTTCTGTACCAAATCAATTGGCAGTTGTTACCTTATAGTTCGTTTTTGTTTGTGTTGCTCAATGTAAAAACAGTTACTTTTTATATAAATAATATCCGTATTTTTGTTTCAGTCACAAACTACTGGCTACTGTTCAAATCGTAACATACAAGGCTCCTTAACTGGAATACGCTTGTATAACGCTACACTCGAATAACCGATAAGGCCAAATATTGAAGGGCAAAATTTTGTCCTAGAGATTGACACGAGATTGAACGTTACTTTGTTACATAGCAACGTACAATATCAGAAAATGTTAACAAACAGAACGGTGTGTGTCCCTATGCATAAAAAAGCATTGATTTAATTAATGCTTAAGATAAATCCCTATTCTGAATTCAAATAATATATTGCATTACTTAAAGGGACAAAAATATCGAAAAACATATCAATTTGACATAAAACAAATTCCGCTTAACTTATACATGTTATAAATGATGTTGGCACTTAAACGTGACGTCATACAAAATGGAAACTTTTGAACTGATCGTTATGGTTTTGACAATACATTTCAACCTGTAACAAAATTGTTCAATAACATTGCTGGAATGAAAAAGTTTCTGATTTTCAAGATGTTATATTTATCTTTGATTTTGTATGCTTTCTTAAAATAAAAATGATTGAAGATCACAAAGGGACCGACAAACTAACCTTATATCTTGTCTCTTTGATACATTCCCCATTTCTATTCTCAATTTTATTATAACTTATAAAAATCTAGATTTATAAAACCTGAAATTTTCGTACTTCCAAATGAAGTAAAGGTGATAATATCTATTAAATCAAATGTGTTCCACATAATGAAATGCCTGTATCAAGGCATAAACATGACATTTGTTTTTCATTCGTTTGATGTGTTGGATCTTTTGTCTTTGTTAATTGATAAGTGATATTCAATTTAGTTTTTTTTTTTTTTCGACTTTTTACTAAAGTTAATATTTGGTTTATGGATTAGTAAGATACCATTCAAGGTCTGTTCTTGTAATTAACTTACAGGTACATAAATATCATCAGCAGGAATACTGGGTGTGTCGGTGTTACTTGCTATGCATGTACCATCAGCAAAAATACTGTATGTGTCAGCATATCATCAGCAAGAATACTGATTGTGTCGGTGTATCATCAGCGGGAATACTGATTGTGTCGTTGTATCATCAGCAGGAATACTTGTTGTGTCGGTATTTCTATCATCAGCAGGAATACTGGTTGTGTCAGTCGGACATATCATCAGCAGGAATACTGATTGTGTCGGTGTATCATCAACAGGAATACTGGTTGTGTCGGTGTATCATCAGCAGGAATACTTGTTGTGTCGTTGTATCATCAGCAGGAATACTTGTTGTGTCGGTGTTTCTATCATCAGCAGGAATACTGGTTGTGTCAGTGTATCATCACCAGGAATACTGGTTGTGTCAGTCGGACATATCATCAGCAGGAATACTGATTGTGTCGGTGTATCATCAGCAGGAATACTGGTGGTGTCGGTGTATCATCAGCAGGAATACTGATTGTGTCAGTGTATCATCAGCAGGAATACTGGTTGTGTCGGTGAGAAATATCATCAGCAGGAATACTGGTTGTGTCGGTGTATCATCAGCAGGAATACTGGTGGTGTCGGTATGTCATCAGCAGGAATACTGGTTGTGTCGGTGTATCAACAGCAGGAATACTGGTTGTGTTGGTGTTTTTTGCTTTGCATGTATTACAAGCCATGAAAATTAAAAATCGATCAAAATAACGCGATCAGATTTTTATTACTCATCGACTAACTTATCAGACGACTATACTGTTATATATAGTAGAGGTTCTAAAAAGTCTATGTCGCTCACCGTGTTCGATGTGCTGCAGTGCAAACTCCAATTATACTGGTATACAGAGTAAAGGCTCTAAAAGAGCATGTGTTGCTCCCCTTGGTCTATGTGCTGCAGTGCATAGTAAACACTCTACAGCATTACAGACAAGAGTATAGTTCACGACACAACTCTCTGTTTTATTGATGATGACTTGTTTGTACATCTTACTTTACTAAACACTCTACAGCATTAAAGACAAGAGTATAGTTCACGACACAACTCTCTGTTTTATTGATGGTGACTTGTTTGTACATCTTACTTTACTAAACACTCTACAACATTAAAGACAAGAGTATAGTTCACCACACAACTCTCTGTTTTATTGATGGTGACTTGTTTGTACATCTTACTTTACTAGACATTCTTGCTGTTTACAGTTATCTTTATGTATTATTCAAAGTGATAACAAAAAAATGCAAACGATTCTTCAAAATACCAATTTACGGGCAACAAACAATATATTTTTGTGATTTAACATTTTACTGTTTTTGTTATTTTTATTTAGAGCTTTTATTGGCACTACATTTTTGCTCGTGATTATTCAAAATAATCCCGTTTATTTATCATCTTCAAAAACTATAACAAAACATATATACTCATTAAAGAGTGGTCCAGTAATCATAATGAAATGATTTGTTCTCAATTCAGGACAAGATATGTCAGCCAAGCATTGCTCCTTCAATAATCATTATTGCATAAATGCTAATGTTAGGATAGATATACCTCAAAATGAGAACAACCATAAAACATCACATCAAGCCAAAGAGATTGTGATGTAATTATAACATCTTAAAGGAAAACCAAGTGTATCTCCATTTTCCTTTTTTTATTGGCTTTGTCTATTTACCACTGTTGGGCGGCCATCCTTTATTTACGAAATCATAAATACCCACAAGCCAGAAATCAAAGAAACACCAATATTTATTTCAAAGTTTTTATTATAAAGCAAATGGATATATATGATGTCTGTCAAGCTATATTTGTATAATAAGTCAAATAATATAATATTACAGGTAATGAGTTATAGTTCTTTATATTTCGACAGAATAAAAAAAAAGGCACACAACTGTCTAAACAAATATACAAAACCCTTATCATGAGGTCCAGGGGTTGATCTTGCCATTTTGAAAGGGGGTCCTAACCCAGGACAAAAAAAGGGGTAGGGGTCCAACTAAATGTCCCCACTCAAATGCATTGATCATCCAACACCCGGAACCACCCCCTTGATCCGCCTCTGAGGTATGTTACACAATGATAATACAAGTACTATTGGATGAGTTGATAAATATTCATTTAATTATTAATAGAATTTACTCTATCCAGCTACTTAATTTCTGCAATGGCACAACTTGCTGTTTTATGATATGATGTTTAAAATGTGTTTTTCAATTTTAGATATAAAAAATGTAAACTACAAATTATGATTTTGTCATGGCATCTTAAATTGGTTGACTGCATTGATTAGTTTTGCAACAGATGAGTTAAAATATATAATTCAAATTTCGTATTCACAATCTTTTTTATCTCTTCTCTCTGTATCATCACTTAGGTACTGACGTTTATCATCACCTAAGTACTGACGCTTATCAGCCATGGTGAAATAGCAGAAACACAAGGGCAATTTCTACTAGCACTAGTAAAAAAAGGTAAGTCTGGAAAAGTCATATGTTCGTAAGACTATATTAACAGTTGTTTGTCTTTTCCTTTTTCTGTTTGTTTTTGACATAATGTTTTCTATGTTTACGCTTTGTCTTTTGTGTTAGTTATGATAATTTTCTTAGCCGACAAATTTGTTAACAATAACAGTAATTAGAGCAATATGCTTAAAGTGATTACTCTACAACTATATTTGGTTGGCTTTCTTACTATTTTGATATGAGCGTCACTAAAGCATAATGAGTCTAATGAAGACAAAATGCGAGTCTGGCATATCAAATTATCAGACTGTTATCTTTGATAACTATTATCCCGTCAAATATACAAAAGGAGAATTACAAGGATAATTTCCCTTAGTTTGTTTCATATCACAACGTAACTCTTTTCCTTTATCATCACTTTTGACTTGTCCGTCAGTTCTGTTACTGTCACCAAAACTTCTCTCTCACACTAGATTGTCATGCAACCTTGTAGTTAATTATGAAATACAATTTAGATGATCATATCTGTTTCATTATTTTCATTTATGAGTTATGCCCATATATTGATTGGCCTAAACATACTACTGTAACAGCTAAGCATCGCCATTCATCGGAAACGACACACAAGAGTTTCACGAGACTTGTAGATATTAAGTAGTTTGTAAATGTGAATATCCTGAAATAAGTTTTGGACTAGACGACTCTTCTAGGAGTTATGAGTCTTTGAACATAGGAATCTGATGATATGTTGTTTGCCAGGTGACAACGTTGGATAATCATTACGTATTGTGACCTTGATTTGTTATCTTCAACTATTTATGGTATTTCATTTGAACATTACAGTTGAGAATAGAAAAGGGAAATGTGCCAAAGAGACAACAACCCGACCACAGAGCAGACAACAGCAGAAGATCACCAACAGGTCTTCAATGTAACGAGAAATTTCCGCACCCAGAGGCGTCCTTCAGCTGGCCCCTAAACAAATATATACTAATTCAGTGATAATCAACGACATACTAAACTCCAAATTGTACACAAGAAACTAAAAGTAAAAATAATACAAGACTAACAAAGGCCAGAGTCTCCTGACTTGGGACAGGCGCAAATATTATTGTCTGGTAAACCATATATTTCCGTAACACAATTATAGCTTATTGATAAGAAGATCAAATAATAGATATACGGATGTAACACTCAATCATGTCAATAATGAAAACAAGAGCTACTACATGAGAACAAATAATTGACAAATTAACTAACAAAATACAAAGCAAAATATAAAAAAAAACTATATTGTACACAACATTATATATTCCTTTGCAATAAAAACATCTCAATATGCATATACATTTACATTGCTGAATTATTGTTTCTATCATTTAAATATTCCATAGTTCTAATAATAAGCAACACAAACCCCCAAAAACAAGATCATCAAAGACAAATAAGGATGTCTTGTGTTTATGTTTCAAAGCTTGTTTTGGTATACTTACATAAAGTTACTTTGTACATGTAAGGATGCAAAGAACACGAAAAGTATAGCACAAATACTTTGGAAATTATACAAAAGTGTTGGTTGTAATTCCGTCTAAAATCTGAGTTACCTGCATGGTTATTGCTTTTTTGCGTCACGTTTACATGGACGTCTTTTTATGTGCATTTTCTTTTGAACTTTACAGAGGGACAAGTTTAGGACCAGAATAAACGCATACCATTCCACTCTCTCATTGCGTCTAGGACACATTGATTGACAAAACACATTACAAGTGAAATGAGAATGGCCATAGTTCATTTTGATTAAGTTATTAATGAGCATATATCATATAATATATCAATGATGATAAGTAAATTAGTATTTCAAAAGTAAAGAAAATAATAAAAAGGCTTTAAGTCTATATACAAGATGAACACAATATCACAAGTAGAAAAAATGATAAACAAGGGCAATTCCAAAATTATTTACCAAACAAAAAAACTGTTATGTTAATAAAAAGAAATCTATGTAAAAGAATTTTCAAATAAAAGATGAACAAAATGTTTTATAGAAACTATTTTGAACTGAGCATCACTGATGATTGTTATGTAAACGAAACGCGCGTTTGGTGTATCAAATTATAATATTGGTACAAATGATAACTAATTATAGTATACGTTAAAAAGTTAATAAGAAAAACATGGTGCCACCGAACTTGTTTTCTTACTAGAAGTAAACAATGCATTTTTCTTTCATTCATTTAAAAATTGAATATGTCTTTTTGTAACTTCATTGGGGGTGTGAAAGCGTTGACCAAAGTACATTTTGTATGTGTGCACGGTCAACGCATTTACAACCCTATGAAGGTACAAAAAGCACACAATACTTATAATTACATTTTTTAGCTGGGACCATGATAACACGATTTTTATCAAGTTTTTATTTTATTTACCTATGAACTTTATTGTGGGACATGGCGTCATCGTGAATGATAATTTTTATTGTGAAATGAAGTTGGTTAAGGAATAACGCGAGACTGCAGTGTGGCCAATCAGAAAAAACGGATTATAATGAAACATACATCTAATGTAAGTATTACTGTTTATGTTAACTCCGCTTAAATGGGTAAGTTGAAAATTGATTTAAAGAAACAAAAATATTTGGCATTTGTTGAAACAAAAATGAAATATATCACTCAATGTTCTTACATTGGTTTCAAATCTGTCTTAAAATTTAAAACGGACTAGACCGATTACGTACTGTTTTTTTTATATATATAATCCAAGATGGCGGTAAACTGCATGCAGCTAATCTAAATTTATCCATACTCAGATGATTTCTATACAATGTTTTGAAAAGCGTGTTTTTAGATGCATTCAAGAAAAAATCAAGCTAAATACAAAATCAAAAAATGTTAAAATAAATCTGATAATGTGTTGTCAACTATTTTTACATTTTTTCCAATGTTACTGAATGCACGTGCGATTTCTCGCAAGGTTGGTTTCAGATTGTGCATCCTACAAAACTTGAATCTCCATTCTTCTAAGATCTCCCGGTTCAGTCTAACCAAATCTTTTTCATTTTGTCTGTGGCTGATCTGTTCCCAGATATTAAAGTCCATTCCAAGCTCTATTAGGAACGGGAGGGAGTTATTTCCTACCAATGGAGCCAATCGGTCAATGTGTTCTGCTGTAGGTACCTGATCCCACTTCTCAGGTTCCATGTCTGTGTTGGTCAAAGATAGAAAAATAAAAACATACGTGCTACATGTTAAGAATTTGAGTAGAATATTTCGAATATTTCGACAAAATAAAAAACTATTGATGTAAACACGAATATAAGCTACTGGTCTTATTTTTGAAACAGCAATGTGTATAATAAATTGTAACGTATGACTGTTGTTTCAACTCTAAGACCAAAAAACCTCTAAACGAGATTTATTTATTTTGAAAGTCTTATAGAAGCAAAGTACACAAATGCATTACATGTGATTCTATAGAAGACTTAAATTGTAAATTATATCACCGATCAAATACCAACAGACATATCATGGCCATTTTTTAAACAGATCAGTACTGACCAGAGCTAATAATGTTGTTTGTATAGCAGCTTGTTTTATGTAGATTATGTAACTTACAATATTATTATTTATTATTGGAAATCACTGAAAACTTAAAAACTAATGTGACGAAACATCACGTCTTTAAAAAAAATCTTAAATTTTTCGCATTTATCAAAACATTGTATAAATTTACAATACTGCTTGCCAAATGTTCAATTTAGTAGAATGTAGTATATTTCCGCTTGTTTATTGACCCTTTTTAAATGCATTTGTTACATCGTTGTACATGTAATGAAGGTGCCATCAAGTACACGGATACATGTATCTTAACATTGATTCTTAATATAAAGGAAACTCCATACCTACAACCATGTTACATAAAAATTAGAACCTGGTTTTATCAAACATTTCCGACATAAAAAAATGCCGTTGCTCAGTCAGAAATATGGCAGTTCTTATTCATTCGTTTGATGTGTTAACGCGTTTAATATTTATGGACTTTTCGTATTGAATCTTCCTCTCAGTTCTATATTTTTGTGTTCTTTTTGTTCATTACACTTATCCTCGTCCCCCAGTGTACCACCAGCCCAGTAGTCAACACTCCGGTGTTGACATGAATATCATTTATGTGGTAATTTTTATAAATTTCCTGTTTACAAAACTTTGAATTTTTCGAAAAACTAAGGATTTTTTTTTCCCAGGAAAAGATTACCTTAGCCGTATTTGGCACATTTTTTTGGAATTTTGGATCCTCAATGCTCTTCAACTTTGTACTTGTTTGGCTTGATGGATATTTTGATATGAGCGTCACTGACGAGGTTATGTAGACAAAACGTGCGCCTGGTGTACTAAATTATAATCCTGGTACTTTTGAGAACTATAAGATAATGCTGTGTTTACATTACTTACCAAAATAAATAGGCGTGCCTTTCACAAGCTGGAATAATAAAAAAATATACCTTTTACACAACTTTCATTATATAATTAAACACATTTTTGATGCACAAAACAGTAAAAGTGTATGTGATATAAGCATGCTTAGTACTAATTAAAAACATTAAAGTCATCAAAAAAGAGACAAACACATTCTTATAATTACTTATATGTGTATATAAACATAGTTTCTATGCTGTCTATTAGCAAGATGTGTTTCAAATTATACTTTAGTTCTGGCAATTTACATATCAAATTATACTTGTTTGTCTAAAAGGTGTAGTTCTGGTTTTTTCTTTCTATTCACGGGGAGTTTTTTTTTCTCTAAAGAATATAGGAGCCTCTGGCTTTTGTTAGTCTTGTATTATCTTTAATATTTAGTTTCTTGTGTACAATTTGGAGTTTAGTATGGCGTTCATTATCACTGAACTAGTATATATTTGTTTAGGGGGCAGCTGAAGGACGCTTCCAGTTGCGGGAATTTCTCGCTATATTGAAGACCTGTTGGTGACCTTCTGCTGTTGTCTTTTCTATGGTCGGGTTGTTGTGACTTTGACACATTCCCCATTTCCATTCACAATTTTATTATGTTTCTGCTTGTTTTCTCTGGTAAGTTTTACTTTAGAAAACCCTTTAGATCACACATGCATCTATGCAGATTTATCAATCACGTACGAGAGCTGTTATCATTATATTGAATTGATTAATCTTGTCTAATTTGAAAGCCTTAATATGAATTTAATAGGATGCATACTATTATAATCTTAAACTTACATTAATATTTATAATATTGACTTCGGTACCGTCAGTATGCGTAATATATACGATATAAGAATTTCTTATGGATTTGTTTGTCATAGGCTAATATTTTCAGGCTAAAACTGTTATAAAATCACTTAAAACAAAGTGCACTGATTAGACAAACACTGTTTCTATATGTTGAGATTCATTATAAATGATGTACCTTGCAAAGTATGTGGATACTTGTTTTTCCTATTATCTGTAACGCCGCTTTGACGTCTTCAAATGTCACCACCATGCTATCTCGACATTGTCTTAAAATTTCAAAGCATGCAGTCTTTGGATCTTCAGTTTCCAATATGGTTTCAACTTCCCTGTCCGACATTCCCATATGTAGTGCCATCTCTTTAGCTTCAAATGAACTGTACAATAAGGACAGACGACGTAAGTGTAGGTCTGATGGTGTCGCTCTCATGAAGTCTTTTTTAGTAACTGTATCGAAAATACTGCATATTTATAAATACCAACATGGTTTTATTAACACAAAATAACCCTTGAATTATAAGAAGAGATGCATCTCACCAAAACACCAAAAGGATAAACAGATTCCTACTACTGTGATATAAATAGCATTATTCCGAAACTGAACATAATGTATAAAACAACATTAAACAGGGAAAACTTATACATAATTTTACCACAAAATTGCTTTCAAACTTAAACTAAAATGAAATATATTATATTCTTTAAATTCATCTTCTCCAGTGAGAAGTTAATACCTATCAGATTGAAAGACGGCTAATTTAATGTCGGTGTCATTTGAAACTCTTATGGATAGTTCTCTCATTGTCAAACATATCACATCGTCTTGTTTATATATTACCATTTTTTTTTTTGCACCCGTTCCATGTCAGAAGCCCGAGGTATTTGTTAGATAGCACTTGATGAGTTACGACCTCCTACACGCCATATGACTTCATTTTGAATATTTTTAAAACTCAAACTTTGTTGGCCAAAGGCACCTTAGTTTTCAAACATTTGACAAGCTATATGACCAGTTATGTTACGCAAAAACCAAGCATTTACAAAATAAGGTTATATTTGCTTCCTGTAGTTGAAAGCAAACTTTATTCAAACTTTATCATTGCTTCAAATACGAAAGTATGAACAGTTTTTCATTTAATAGCGTCAATACTGATGCAGAAGTTACTTAGATATGCAAGTCAGACTCATCGACATTAAAGATGTTCTTTATCTTGTCACCAGAAAACAAATTTTGTGCTATCATACAAATGTTGTATTTTTTTAATAAAAAATGTAACTAGTTGAGAGGTTCTTAATGTGCGTAAATCAATTGTACTGAAAAAAGTTATGACATCAAACTAGAAAACAAGTTATCCAACAATCTAAATACAACATGTACAATACCTGTGCACCCTGGTTTACACTTCACTTCATCCTGAGAAGAAAATGAAATTAAGTTGTATTACAAGACAACTATTTTTTACATCATTTCGGTACATACGTATAAACATATTTCTCTAATTCTATTGAAATTTATCCCTTTTCGAACCCATTGTATAAAAAAATTTAATCAACGTGTGGTTGCTGGTGATCTCAGAAGATCATTGGATGATTTTAAGGGTCATGACCTTTTTAGCTAACTGGATGAACCAAAATATGATAACAGGTGTTAATGAAATTGACAACTTCGTGCAATGTGAAAGGCACTCGAAGGGGATTTTCGGTAAACAAAAAAAGAAAATGTCTTTTTAATCATTAGAGAAACAGATTCTTACATAGTTACTCGTGAATTATCGGATTTATCCAATCTCGATAGTTAAATTATAAATTGTAAAGTACTCGCCGAGGCGGCTCGAACTTTAAAATTGATAATTTAACTATCTCGATTGGATAAATCCGATAATCCGCTGGTATCAATGTAAGAATCTATTTATACAGAAAACTTTTCTTTTTACCCTCAAATAGATGGGATTAAAATTAAAAAAACGATCGTCAAATTTGAAAAAAAACTTGTTTTGTATTAGCATATATCAGTGTATATACCGTTTGAAATTAAGAATTAATCCTTTCCGTATTTTAATTCGTTTTCGATGAAAAAACCATTTATAAACTTTTCATGTTTAAACTTGTATCTATTTAACAGGCATGACAGATAAAGTCAAACTTGAAGAAAACCATGTCTAGCATTTCAGCCAAACAAATGTGTTTACATTGATCATCGTCATTATCATTAAGTTATTGTTTCCTGTTGGTTAGCTGACAAACATATCATTGTTTCTCTGGCAAGACAATTTCACTCGGAGTGTAATGTTTAATATTATATAATTCTCAACAATAAGCACGTTTATCGGTGTAAAATTTAAATGTCGTATAGAACTATGAGTGTATTTATATAAGTGTGTTGCCTGTAGTTCACACTAATCGAAACTTAGAATAACATGTACTACCTTTTCTGCAATCCATGACATGATTGTGTGTATGCTATGTTCAATGCCATGCGAAGGACATATCCACACTTGGTCTTTGTCAGTAAGATCGTTAACTTGCAGGAAGCATGGGTTATCTGGTGAGTTACAACACATTCTTGTCACAAAAGATGCATCGCTTGTTTGACTCTGATCACTACTTGTTCTAATATACAGATCACTTATTTTCTCTAAGGCTGATGTTAGACATTCACAGATGCTGGAAGCTACATCTCTCGCTATAAGTGTGTTTGAAGTGGCATGAACAAGACGAGAAATAATTATCTCATCTTCACAGGCAATATACATATCCAAACATGGATCAATGGTGAATACCCCCGACCTATGGAATAACATTTCTTTGTTGGACTGCCCGTATGTCTTCACCGCCCAGACATAAATGCAGTAGCTTATAAATCTGAAGGATAATGCAGGAGGTATCATAAATGATAATGATTGAAAGGCTATGGCAATACTCCTATGTGTGAAGCCAGCTGACTGCAGGTATCCAGAATCATCTTTAGCTCGTACCATACTAGCAACATAGTAAAAATCAGCAGGGATACGCATTCGGTTAGAATTGTATCTCATCGGTTCTACCAATATATCCAGATGGGTCATGACATTTAATAGATAATCTTTGTGTTGGTAAAATGTTACATATTTCTTTCCCTTCCAAACGTCTTCTATTGCTTGTTTGGGTACCACCCCTGTCTTGCCCATTGCATCCCATATTTCTTCTCTTTTCTTGTCGCCTTCACAAAATTGCCTGTCTGTAACAATTGATTTAAATGCATCGATAAGGAGGGTTGGAGACAAAATAATACGGTCGTCCAATTTATGTTCATCAAAGTACAATAACTTGCCAATTGAGTGCTGAAATTTCAGAAATATCTTCAACTCAGCTTCTGACAGTGGTCTTATCGGCTGCAATGAGTTTATTTTCCTCAAATGCTCTAGTGTAATTAGAGGAATTTTTCGTCTGATCAGTGATGCAAATTCTAACTCTAAAGGGATAAAGCATTTTGGGAGGAGTTCTCCCCATGTTGGTTGCCTCTCTGATTCGCGGATGATAGCTACCTTAATTTTCGCCATTTCCGGGTCATATTTGTCTTTAGCATTTACAAATATTTTATCACCAATCACCAATTGTTGCAACACTGGATTTTCGTGAAACATCTTGTAGATTTCTTCAAATATGTCGTGTCGTCTTTGTTCAACTTCATTCTAAAAATACAAAACACTATGTTCCAACCTATATTTATATTAACCACTCACTTTATTATCATAAAACTATTCATTGAAGGCATGTATGTTGCGAATATACCAAACAATTCCATTATATCAATCAAGTATATAAAGTTATATGTTGACAACTTTCTTGTTAATTCGAACTGTTGATACTATTTGTAATACTGTTTTTTTTTGGAATATCTACTGATTTTCACTTCGTCATACTACATTTGTATGAACATCAAGATTATTCTCCTTAAATCTGTACAGGGAAGTTTTAGGTAACTTTGATTTTAAAGTTTTATTGTTGATATTTACCCCTTATGTATCTAATGTTAAATTAGGTGTTTATATGACAGACCTTTCTTGGAATTCCTAATTATTGGAATATTTTATATATTTTGATCTTCAGTGCTGTACAAATTTGTATTTTTTTCACTTTCGAACTTTTATATCTGGGCGTCACTGGTGAGTCTTGTGTGGACAAGACGCGTTTTGGTCGTATTGAATTTTAAACCTGATGCCTTTTGTTATCTATTCATCATGTTTTTATTTGTCTAATGTGTTCTATTTATTTGTGTTGTAGTCCTGTAATATTATGTTGTCATTTCATTATATTTAACTTTGCCATTAAAGTGCGAGGTTTGGCATGCCATAAAACCAGGTTCAACCCACCACTTTTATTTCCCTTTAAAAGTGTCCTGTACCAAGTCAGGAAGATGGCCATTGTTATAATATTGTTCGTTTCTGTGTGTGTTGCATTTTAACGTTGAGTCGTTTGTATTTTCTCTTATTTTTGAGATATTGAGATATGACGTGGCACGGTACTTGTCTATCCCAAATTCACGTAATTGGTTTTGATGTTATATTTATTATTCTCGTGGTGTTTTGTCTGTTGCTTGGTCCGTTTCTTAGTGTGTTGCGTTTCGGTGTTGTGTCGTTGCGTGTTCTCTTATATTTAATGCGTTTCCCTCGGTTTTAGTTTGTTACCCCAATTTTGTTTTTTGTCCATGTATTTATGAGTTTTGAACAGCAGTATACTACTGTTGCCTTTATTTATATACAAAGAAGTAGTATACCAAAAACGACAAAGTTATTTTTGATTTTTTCGAAAGTGATTATTTTCTAAGGGTTAAATATTTCGCAGTGGTGTCTTGCCATAACTATGTTTGGAATTGTTTGTTTGCTTTGAGGCCTTGAATATTTGTTTCTAATATTTTATTAACTATGTATTTAAATTCAGCATGTTCAGGTATCGCAGATCAAATGTATTCGTTCATAGTGTATTAGTGTACGTTTTTTGTTTGAGTTAAGCCTTCCAATTGCTATTTTATCGTGTGTTTTTTTTTATGTTGTAATGTTATACTATTGTTACAGAAAAAGGGAAAAGGTTTGATACCATTAAAACGTGTAATCCCGCTGCAAATGTTTGCACCTGTCCTAAGTCAAGAATATGATGTACAGTAGTTGTCGTTTGTTTATGTAATTTGTTCGTGTTTCTCTTTTCTCGTTTTTTTCATATAGATTAGACCGTTGGTTTTCCCGTTCGAATGGTTTAACACTAGTAATTTTGGGGCCCTTGATAGCTTGTTGTTCGGTGTGAACCAATACTCCGTGTTGAAGGCCGTTCATTTACCTATAATTGTTTACTTTAATCAATTGTTATTTGGATAGAGAGTTGTCTCATTGGCACTCGCACCATATCTTCCTATATCTAATAACTGTTTAGTACTTTGCTCACTGAAATTGCGTTACTTCTGTTTCTTAGCCTCATACAATCGACATTTAAAGACACTAAACAGATATTGTTTTTATAGTCTTCCCTTCTTTCCTAAATTATTAGACATTATCAAAAGTTCCAAGGGTCCATCGTTTCAATCGTAAGGAATCTACTATAACATACTTACAGCTTTAACTTGATCTTTATGTGTTAAAACAACCAGAATTTTTGGAAATCCCTGGATACTTCCTTTACAGTATGTTACAATGGTGTTGATCCAGAATAGAAGATAATCTGTAATGATTAAAAAAAAAACATCAAAATACACAAAAGGAAAAGTATGTTAGTGATTTGAATGTATACGTTCTGCAAAATATACTGTTAATAATATTTTTGAAATACCACCATTTGATTTTCACCAATAGTTCTTCGTTAAATTTGCACTTTTGCAAAAAAAATTATGCAGACTATTGTCATTCTATCTAATACAGAAATGTTTGGCATGAGACACTTTATATCCTATCCAGTGCTATAGACAGACATTACATTCCCATTACACATTGCACCTTTTTCATTTTTATATTTGTAGAAGTTAAAGTAACCATTTTACCTCAAGTTTCAAAAATAATGTATAGAAACACCAAATAAAAGGTGCGTTGTATTATCCAAGATGTGTCATTATGACCCAGACTTATTCTACTACAATGAAATGAAGGATTCTAACATGACGTCCTGCAAACGCTTTGAGTACACACCCGTGGTAAAATATAAATATATTGTCAGGGCTGTTCTAATCGTACTCCCACGTCATATGCTTTTTTTTATGAATGAGATACCCGACGTAGTAGAACGACAATGTAGGAATATGACCATATTACGGGAAAATAAACGCTTGCCAAACCAAAAATCATCACATCAAGGAAAACGTAAACAAACGATGCTAAAATGTGGTATAAGCCTTTTTTTTAAATATATAAGACATTATAAGTAAATTTTAATGTAAATTCACCCAAAACTATCTAAATACGTTATTGTTAAAACTTTAAGCATGTCACAAATTCAGTTTGCACCGTTCTTTACGCCAATTTAATATTGCGTTTATTTAGGGGAACGGCAAATATTTGCCTGCACCTAGGGCGCTTCGATCCAAAACAATAGCCGTATTTGTCCTATTACAATCACGTTATATTCCATCCCCATGAATTATTTCTTAATTAATGTCTTTCAAATCTTTATCAAGAGCTTATTTTTCTACCCTTTTTGCTATGCAACCGGATCTGACGTACTATGATTGAATACAATTGTTTACCTTTAATAAAACAAGTCACCTTTTAAACATTTAAAAACATATATGTATCTAGGTTACAACTGCTTCGTAACACCATCTGAAAAACTAATGCCAGTTTATAAATACCTCTTGAGGTTTTTTGTCCACTTTTTCCTGGAAGGTACTGTTCATACGGACATGGATCATCAAGTTTTCTACTTCCATCCAATACAATAATGTATATAGCTCTGTATGTCAGAAATGTCTGATGAGTTGAATAGAAAACATCCTGGCCACCAAAATCCCAGATAATTATAGGTGCTATCTTTCTGTTGTGTAGCTTCTTTTTTCCAACTTTTGAAGACTTCTCTAAGAAGCTTTCCTTTGTGATTGACACTTTAACTTCTTTGACTTGTTTGGTAATGCCAAACACACGTTTCAGATTTGCTATAATTCCAGGTTGAGTAACAGTTTCTATATGGAAATCACCAGTGAAATCTGACTTCAGAACAGCATAACGAGAATCTTCCATTGGCTTATATTCATCAAACGAAGCTTCGTTTATTTCTCTGTTTTTTGTAACATCCGAAGTTTTGTTTTCAGTTGTATAATCTTTTACGACTAGATCGTTCCTTGTGCCTAAGCAATCGGTACTCTCCCCATCTAAATCAAATCTAACTGATTGCCTTTCTGAACTACGGAATGCGCCGTGTACATCTGCCTCATATATGTAATCGGTGTCTACTCTTTCTGATTTCTGTCCTGC
This sequence comes from Mytilus edulis, assembly GCA_019925275.1. Taxonomy (NCBI): domain Eukaryota; kingdom Metazoa; phylum Mollusca; class Bivalvia; order Mytilida; family Mytilidae; genus Mytilus; species Mytilus edulis. The sequence goes on from CM034358.1 coordinate 96,847,308, forward strand.
AACATGACCTGGTAGTTTCTTTTCCATACTAGTTGCCAAACTATTAGCACAACCCGGTACGGTTTGAAACTGAGGCTCGGGCTGTTTTTTGGCTTTCAAAGATTCTGTCACGAAGAGTTCAGTAGATGATGTGTCGTCACATGATTGTGATTCATTCGATTTATGTTTCAGCTCTTCTTTGCTCGTCGACAATGATGCGTCCTGTGTCTCATCTGATATATTTGGTTTGGTTGATATTTTATCTGCTAAAGGAACATTTTGTTTTTGTTTTGTTTTGTCTCCTCGTAAAAGGGATCTGCAAACTGTGATTTCTTCGAGTGAAAAATCTAAACATAAGATTATCTAAAACTATTCATACTACATAAGATTTTTTGGCAAATTTCAATATAAAAGAACCATTTGATTTTTTAAATGTTGGATATGCATATTTGTATAATTATAAAAGTAATTTTTCAAGTGAACATTCTTCCATTTTTAGGCATTGCTGTATAGCTTTCGTTACATTAAATTTAAATAATAAACAATTTTGATACTAGTATCGGAAATCTAAAAAAAGATCATGTTAAGAGATGAAGATAATAGCTTTATTTTTACGACAAACACATGATTTTAGCTTCCGCAAAAAGGAAAATAACAAAAAGACCGAAATCTAAGGACAATACTAAGAACAATCAAAACTATTAAAATCTGAAAATCTCTTACCAAAAGACCAAATCATAAACCCAAACACATAAACCAATGACAAACAACGGTCATATTCTTGACTTGGTACCATACTTGGGGTAATTGTTTTTTGTAATCGTTATTCAGCTGTAATTCATTACAATTTTTCAAGTAATCAATGTAATCACAAATCTGTTTGAAGTAATTTAATTTTATCAATTCCTTTTCAAATTAGCCTGTAATTCTGAATTTCTTTTTGATTACATTCTGATTACAATTAAAACAAATATAAAACAGTGTTTATGGTCAATAAATTAACTTTAAAAAAAAACTGTATTAATATCATATTTGTTACCGCCAATACTAAACTCAAATTTGCTGATAATATACCAGAGATGACATGCCTTTTGGTGTTACTTCGAAAACTTGTGTATTGCTTGTATTTTTTTCTATGTGTTTTGTCTATGTTTAGGAATTAAAGGTACCAGTATTATAATTTAAAACGCTAGACGAGCGATTCGTCTACACAAAACTCATCAGTGACGCTCAGATTGAAATAATTTTAAAGTCAAATAAGAACAAAGTCGAAGAGCATTGAGGACCAAAAATTCTAACAAGTTGTACCAAATACGACTAAGGTAATCTATGCCTGGGATAAGAAAATCCTTATTTTTTCGAAATGTTTTGTTAACAGGAAATTTGTGAAAATGACCATATAATATATATGTATGTCAACACCGAGATGCTGACTACTGGGCTGGTGATAATCTCGGGGACATTTGATGCATTTATGCCTTTTTATGTTTCTTTGTTACATATATGACGTGGCTGTGTACTTATACATTTCGTCATTGTGTTATTGTACTTTAGTAAACCTGTGTACTTTACTATTTTTGCTAATATGATTGATCTTTATGCCATTTCGTGCTTCTTTGCTACATATGTGTATGTGTTTTGGTGATTAAAATTATAACACAATGTTGTCTGCTATATTTTTGACAATTGTACCTATTATATGTGTTTGCTTTGTGCACGCATCGTTGTCAGTATAGTGGAATTTGATGCGACTGTCATACAAGTGAGAGTTATAGCTAGCTATAAAACCGAGTCTAATCCACCATTTTCTACATAAGAAAAAGCTGTACCAAGTCAGGAATATGACCGTTGTTATCCATTCGTTTGATGTGTTTGAGCTTTTGATTTTGCCATTTGATTTTTAAAAAGAGACGATGTAGTATGATTGCCAATGTGACAAATCTTAGCAAGAGATCAAAATGGCACAGAAAATAAACAACTATAGGTCACCGTACGACCTTAAAAAATGAGCAAAGCCCATACCGCACAGTCAACTATAAACGTCCCCGAAATGAAAATGTACAACAATTCAAACGAGAAAACTAACGGCCTTATCTATGTAAAAATGAACGAAAAAACAAATATGTAACATAACTACTGCATTACAGGTACAGTTTTTTAAATTATTTAACCTTTTCTTAAGCTTAAATATGCATCTATATATTCATTTTTTTGCTGATTAACTTTGTCTATATGCCTTTATATGCGTCTATGTAACATATAAGCTTGTTATTATAGTGATTAGTATTATAAGATATTGTTGACTGCTGTTCCCTTATTTGCAATATTTGTACCTATTATGTATGTATGCTTTGTTCACAAATCGTTAGTAATTTAATGGAACTTGATTCGACTGTTATACAAGTAAGAGGTTTAGCTTACTATAAAAAAAACAGGTTTAATAAACCATTTCTACATAAGATAATGCCTGTACCAAGTCATGAATATTACAATTGTTATCCATTTATTTGATGTGTTTGAACTTTTGATTTTGTCATTTGATCAGGAACTTTCCGTTTAGAAATTTCCTCGGAGATCAGTATTTTTGTGATTTTACTTTTTCGTCTAGTGTACCTTACACAGAAAGGGATCAGTTCACTTATGTATATGGACAACAAAAAGTGGCCAAGGCTTTTTATTTCAAATCATGAACATATTTTACTGTTAATAAAAAATGAAATTAATGAAATTCTTTGACAAGACTACCATATTAACCTTACACTTATATAACCATTGAAAGGGAATGATGCACAGAAGGAAACGCCGATGATATAAAGCATGTAAATATTAAAATATTGAGCTATGCATGTATAGATAACTATCTTCTGTGTTTAAAAGTATTCGAGATTTTATATATCTTTAAAAAAAGTCAAAACCCTAAAACCCAACATGCATAGATCATTAAAGATAATTAAGGACTGATAACACTCCAAAGATAGTACAAAATATGACCAAAACTGTGTAATGCATCAACGCTTCAAAGCTTTTTTACACCAGTTTTTGAGCATTTTAATGCAAGTACTGACGAACGCAGGCTGTTGAGACTCTTGGACTTACAGCATACATGCAGTGGTATCCACCAATTTCACGATGGGTATGGTTGTCCTGCGAGAGAACGTTTTGTGCTGGTGATTTGGTCCTGTCAGGGCTGGTGGGTCCTGATTCTGTGCTGGTGGTTTTTTTTACATTGTATCAGAACGGCAATAAAACGACTGTGTTGTTGCTTAATTTTTCTCTGATGCGTCATAAGTACCATGCAAATTATATTACAACAATATTATATTGCAAAAGTCGTGCAAGTTCGTTAAACGGAATTGTCCTGACGCGGTGCTGGTGATAAGAAAAACGGTCCTGGTTCTGTGCTCCTATGTCCTGGTTCTGTACCTTTGCATTTTAGTTAAAAGTGGCATATATTCAAGAGTATTGATGCTGTACTATTATTGACTAATTAACTGTTGTCTGCTTTCTTGAAAATGACATTGTTGTGAATCTGTTTACTGTTATTATGAGAGAAAAAAATTCCCCTATTTTTTTTTTTTTTTAAATTAACTGTTATCTTATTTATTGGCCTGTTAATTGAACCCTTCTTTCCCCCTTTTAAGATAAGAAAATGTGTTTACGATTTTCGGGATTACGATCATTTTGCAAGATCACCAAAATACGTTGTAATTTATACAATACTTATATAAAGTAGATGATGTGGGATATTTGTTGTCAATGGACAAATTTCCATAAGAAACCAAAGGAAGTATATCTTAACAACCATACGTCATCGTACGACCTGCAGCAATAAATAACCCATAAAATAAAAATGTAAAGGTTTTGCATAAAAATGGAGAGCAAAAATATAGAACAAAGGACTTTCTGAGCGTTTGAATCATATGTCTTTAGCAACTTAAAACACATTTGTTTGTGAACAGTAAAGTGCTGACTATAAGAATGACAATAGTATTGCGTTTTTTTTTTTTGTTCTTTTTGTTGTTTTTTTTTGGGGGGGGGGGGGAGAAGTAAAAGCGACGTTACAGTGGAAGTTTTGAACTTGGAATACTTTCCCGTAATATTTAAAAGTTGTATTTTAAAAGAAAAATGTATCTTATAGCTATTTAGAATCACTTGCTGTATCTTTAAGATTTTTTCAACATAATTTTTTGTCTGAACGTTTATCAGGATTTTTTTTCTCTCGAAAGTTTGATAGAACACGAAAAAAATCACTACTTTATGAAAGGACAGACTAGAATAAGCCAGAGAATGAAGACAAGATAACCTAGAGAACAGTAACAAAACTAAGATTTCTTAGCTTTTTCATTTCAAAATTCCAAAATAAATAAATATTGTTGGTAAAGAATTACGGGGGAGGAAGTAAACAATGTGTCCTACTTTTCTATATATTAAAATATTTTTATGAAAAAAAATCAAATGTGCCTTAATTATAATGGAAAATGAGTATTAAAATGGAAAAAAATACCCAACTAAAATATACTTTTATTTTAATATTGGTAATATCACTAAGCTTTCAAGTTCTGTGTGTCAAACACACCAACTCGATAGTAATGACTCCTTGCTAAGATTTTTCACTTCATCCATTTTTTTTCTGCATTTTTTTACATTGTGAATTCTTAGTTTTATTTTATTAAAATGTAGCTTAATTTATATTTAAAAACACTGAATCTAAAGCCACATACATTTTTGTTTCCATCTATCCCTTTTCAGGACTTTAACAATCAACGTAAACACGCCTGGACAGTAAAATGCGTACTCGGCTGTCAGTAATCGGCCATTTTTAGACACCCTCTTAAAAACACAAGTCGGGGGTGGGGTTTAGAGATGCAAATTGAGTACTTAGATCAATATTTTATCTTTTCGTGTATGGTTTATGACCGCTTCTGTGGCCTGTCAATTACGAAATGTGCAAGCTGCAATAGTATCAAAACAGCACAGACAATGAACAATAGAGATATAATTTTGTACATATCTCAAGGGGAAACTTCTTGCAAAGCATTATTGTTTATTATATAGTTCATTATTGTATGTAGTAGAAAAGAAAATTTGGTGAAAATGAAATCACTATTTTTGTCGAAAATTCACAGACCTTTGCACAGAGGTTTTTGTAATGAAAACCATGGGATCAACACAAGGGTACATCATCCTTAGAAATCTATTTGAAAGTATTTGAAACTAACGTTTGCTTTGTTAATTGTTCCTTCAATTTCAAAAAATTAAATATTTCGTAGCTTCATACTACCAATTGAGTATAAAACAAGCTTATAAGTTTAAAAGAAGAAATTCTTAGATTAAACACCTACATTTAACTTTAAAAGGTCATAACAGTTTTAAACAATACAAATCTACACACACACAAAACTGGTTTAATTTCACCTGGTTACATTGTATCAACCCGAATCGCTATAAGATCATATATAGGTTCACCTGTGTCGAGGGATCGTGTGAGGTTCACTTATCGACTTGGCGTCCGCAATTACAAAAAGATCTTTTCTGAAATTACTTGTTTAAATGTTACCAAATGATTTTTAAAGAGTGAATCTAGGAAAAACAATATTCATCAACAAAAATGACCACTGTCTGTTAAAATGTATTTGAATTTTAGTTACAGCCGATTCCATTGAGTATATAAAAAAGAAGATGTGGTATAATTGCCAATGAGACAACTATCCACAAAAGACCAAAATGACACAAACATTAACAACTATAGGCCACCGTACGGCCCAAACAATGAGCAAAGCCCATACCGCATAGTCAGCTATAAAAGGCCCGATAAGACCATATAAAACAATTCAAACGAGAAAACTAACGGCCTTATGTATGTAAAAAAATGAACGAAAAACAAATATGTAACACATAAACAAACAACAACCACTGAATTACAGGCTCCTGACTTGGAACAGGCACATACATAAATAATGTGGCGGGGTTAAACATGTTAGCGAATGGATCCCAACCAAGTATGTAGGCAAAGGTAATATCTTTGGTTAGCTTGCTTGCTATTGAAACCTTGAAGTCATTGTTATGTAAGGTATACTACCCTCCTTTCGAAGTAGCCTGGTCCTACAGACAGAAAGATGTGTCATTTGTCGGACTAGTCTACTCTTAATGTAGGGTAGTTTACATAACCTATCAATGTCTTTTCTGTTCAGCAAGCAAGATAACCAAAGATATTTCCTTTGTCTACACACTCATTGAAATCGGCTATAATATTGCAAAAGTTCAAGCAATTAGGGCAAAACTTACCGAGTAAAAAAAAATCAAAATGTCTATGTACCTTGCACATTTCAGAAAATTCAGATCAGATAACGAAACTGGGTCCAGCAACATTTATAAGCAATTTAAGATTTTGACCCTCACAGTTTCCATTCACCACAAATATTCTTGTTACAACGAATCATTTTAGATACACAAATACCAGTTGCAGCCTTTTGTTTATCTAATAATATATGTATACGGATAAAGTTATGAAAGGCAGCAGGGTCACCAGGGTGAGAAGTATTGTCATCTGAAATTAATGCTAAGCATAGATCTAGAAAGCGACAGATAATCATGACATTAAAAAAGCTTTCTTCTGTTCGACTTTTTTCATACAAATTGACACATAAAATGAATTATATAGTATTGTGGAATTTTTAACTTGTGTTCAATTCATTGGTTACACCTTTTACTAGGATAACAATCCTGTCAATTATGAGCTGGGTAAAATATTTCAGAAAAGAAGATGGAAATGTGAAAGTTTCCGTGCGTCAGGTGCAATAGCATACCAACTGCTAACATGCCTCGCCAGGGTGGAAGCGAAAAAGTCCACACCAATTTAATTTAAAACCTTTATTCGTTCCAACAAAGTTATTGAGATTTTGTTGAGGATTTAACCATCTACGACAACAAGAATTTTTTATAATAATTTACAGCTCTTCTATAAATATATACAAAGCAAACCATTGATTAAATTGATTGCTTTGATTGTTTGGATGTTTGTAAACGACAGGTAAGTAGTCTTTTTATTATATACTATAATTTGTTTGGACAATAAACATTAACTTCAATTCCTGTCAGTTTGTATTTGTCCAATCAAATCCCAGTATGTGTTGAAACTCCGCCTACCTATTGTTTGAAAACATCCAAGCAAACATAGCAAGCAAGTCAATCAAAGTTTTTTTTGCATGCTTTTATAGGAGAGCTGTACTATATAATGCAAAGAAGCGTTTAAGTCTTTTGCCAAAAAATACTATCAATTTCTTTTTGTCCTCTGTAAACTTCCGTACCATGTCCTTCCATTCGTGATTTTTAAATTGAACTGTAAAATATTTCTTGGTACCTTCTTAATTCCTTTATAAGTCTTATGCAAACATAATTATGACAATAACTGTTGTGAGCACAAGATTCACTGCACACTTTTGAAGTTCTGCTTCATCAATCATTAAAATGTGAACTAAAGTTTTGAGACTTTTCGATCGACACGATTGGGATTTTTGTATATGAGAACATGTTGTTTTCTATTAGCTGAAAATGCGGCTTTGAACTAGCTTTCAGTACCTTCGAGCATTCGTTGTTTAATAATGTGTGTCTTTGTGTTATTATTTTATGTGATAACTTGTTGTGTTGGTACACCACTGTAACAATGAAGGAGGAAATGAGCAGGGTTGGTTGGGTGGAAGTGGGAAGGGGTATGCGGGGCGCTAACAAACATGTCTATGCGGCATGGGCTTTGATGATTGTTGAAGCATCAATGTAAGGGGCATCTAATATCTTAATAAAACTATTCATATTTTAAATACTATATATTGGTATCTGATATTGGACGAAAGATGTTGCCCTTTTATGTAATTATGTAATACAAGTTACGATCATTTGAAAACACATATTAAACAGCCAAATGGACGCACAGGAGCTAAAATAGGAGTCATAGATCCTATTGACAACAATTATCCGCCCAATTTTATTGATTTTGAAACATTTGTTTCAAATATGACCAACTTCTTATCCAAAATCACCAGCACCGTATCATGACCCACCAGCACAGTATCAGGACATGAATAAATTGAGAAAATGCTAAATTTTAATAAATTGTTTTTTCACAAAATAGTTTTGTCGTGTGGATTGCGGTATAGGAAGCGGACTCTATAAGCATTTTTGTTTTATTTTTTCAGTTCGAGATTTTCTGAAAATGAGCATTTTTGTGTTACGCTTACTGAAACAGTTTAGAGGGTAATCTTTTTAATGGTTTACATATGAACCCACAAGAAACAAAATTGAAAAATCTCAACTGTTTTCTGCCATTGTTTATGAGTGAAAACGTCAAAAATCATCATTTTCATCTTTGCTTACATTTTTTCATTGATCACCGTCCCCGACGGTATCACCAGCCCAGTAGTCAGCACTTCGGTGTTGACATGAATATCAATTATATGGTCATTTTTATAAATTTTTTGTTTACAAAACTTTGAATTTTTCGAAAAAACTAAGGATTTTCTTACCCCAGGAGTAGATTACCTTAGCCATATTTGGCACAACTTTTTGGAATTTTGGATCCTCAATGCTCTTCAACTTTGTATTTATTTGGCTTTTTAACTATTTTGATCTGAGCGTCACTGATGAGTCTTATGTAGACGAAACGCGCGTCTGGCGTAAAAAATTATAATCCTGGTACTTTTGATAACTATTTACACCACTGGGGTCGATGCCACTGCTGGTGGACGTTTCGTCCCCGAGGGTATCACCAGCCCAGTAGTCAACACTTCGGTGTTGACATGAATATCAATTATATGGTCATTTTTATAAATTTTCTGTTTACAAAACTTTGAATTTTTCGAAAAAACTAAGGATTTTCTTACCCCAGGAGTAGATTACCTTAGCCATACTTGGCACAACTTTTTGGAATTTTGGATCCCCAATGCTCTTCAACTTTGTATTTATTTGGCTTTTTAACTATTTTGATCTGAGCGTCACTGATGAGTCTTATGTAGACGAAACGCGCGTCTGGCGTAAAAAATTATAATCCTGCTACTTTTGATAACTATTTAAACACTTAAGTGTCTATTTCAATTGATTCAATTAGTTTAAGTAAACGATTTCAACTAATTAAGTCATTAAAAGCGCTCCAATTCATGGTTTAATCTGAAAATTCTATCAAATATGCCAACAACTTCACTTTTCAGATGGTTTTTGTCAAAAATGAAAGTGGCCGAATCCGTGTTCTTCCTTAACCTTTATATATGTTATGTATTATCATCATAATAACTAACATTTCTATATTATGAATGAACACGAATTCGGCCATTTTCCTTTAAAACGGAAACTGTCTATAATTTAAGTAAAATGCTAAAATTGTTAAAATTCCAGTAATTAAACATGACTTTTTGCTACTAGTACCCAATATATGTGCATTGTATTGTTAAAAAAGCCCATACTTATGTAGCAGATGCATTCTACTTTCCAGTAAATAACTAAAAGATTACATTTTCACAATTTTGTAAAACTGCTATATTTTGGGGCCAAAAAGGGGTCTTACTGAATCTACTCCTTTACCTCTAAAAAATGAGCTTTTTTACATTAAATAATCCTTGTTATGCTCAGAGCCGAATTTTTTCAAAATTTAAAAATAAAAAAAACTAAAGCTTGCTTAGCCAAAAAAGGACAATTGATATAGCTGAGGTGGGAAAGGAATCAAAGATTTGTATGAAAGACATGCATTCTTTAAATTCAAATAGTTTCGAAATTTGTTTGAACGTAATGTTTGACACTCAAATGTCAGTACAGCATACCTTACACCGAATTTATGGCTTAAAGCCTTTTTATGTTTTTACCTTGCTGTCCTCCAAGCCATTCCTTCGTTTCACGATCAAAGTAGGAAAGGCCATTGTATAATTCTATTCCATCAGTTGACTTTTTGAGTCTAGTTGGACCTTTACCGACAAGATGTCTGGCAATAGTTGTCTTCCCTGTACCCTGTTCTCCAGCTAACATTACTCTTGACTCAAAATGAGAATAACTTTCTTCACCCAATAAACTTGAAAAAATGTGGGCTGACTTTTTATCCAACTTTTTAATTTCAATTGGAAGACCTAAAAAATGGAATAATCACTGTACTATTCAAATTGTACAGATAAGTGAAGTTTTACTGTTTATCGTTTATCAAATAGTTAACCATTATACTGCATGTGTTTTGCTTAGTTATATTTTTTGTACGTCTATTCTTCTTTTCCTGGAAACATGTCAATCTCCCTAAACGTGTCACTGTAAAACCATTTAAATTCAAAACATGGCTAGGTGCTAAAGTGGTCCAAAACCTGTTTTTTTTTTTATAAGAACGCCCATTCGGGTCAACTATGAAGTAAACAGCCAACTTTGAATTTGCAGAGTCTCCCGATCGTGTCAGATTTCTCGAAATTTTGCAAAACACGAAGACATACAAATCAAAATTATCAATCTGAAGGTCAATGCGTCATCTTTAATACATTACACGTATAAATTCTGTTTATGTTCTGATTGAGATTGTTGCACAATGATGACTGTTGTAACCCTATTTTGACAATTTCACCTAGTATGCCTGTTTTGTTCACGCATCGTTATAAAAAAGGGCATTTGATGCGACTGTCATTCAAGTGAGAGGTTTAGCCTTTTACAACCAGGTTCAATCCACCATTTTCTACATTTGAAGATGTCTGTAACAAGTCAGGAATATGACAGTTGTTGTCCATTCGTTCGATGCGTTTCATTATTTGATTTTGCCATTTGATTAGGAACTTTTCGTTTTGAATTTACCTCGTTTTATGTTCAGTTATTTTGTGATTTTACTTTTTTTATTACGGATACTAACAATTTACAACTAAGACCTAAGACTACAAACTGCGTCCACCATTTATCAAATGCGATTCGAAATAACATAATGTTGATAAATATTACCATTGGTTATTGCTTTTTCCTTGAAGTATACTTTGTTACTATTTCTGTTACTATTATAGATGTTGTTCAACCTTTCACGTTGACTTGAAATTAGAAATACTGTTGATAAGGCCTTTTTCGATTGGCCTAACAAGTCCTTGTCAATTTATAGCATCCGATTAACAGTGCTTATTTCAGTTTGCACCAAGACCAAAAACGTACAGATAAACATGAATTGCACCAAGGATGACAGTACTTTCTTGATGTTTGAGTAGATCCAGATCTACTTCTGGAATACTTGTTGTTGTTCATGGCAAGCACAATTATCGATGAAAGTCGGATCCGGTCACAATGTGGACATTAAATTGGACACTTCTTGTAAGGAAAGTGCCTTTACATCATGCAAATTAAAAAGCCTATATTTGAGTGTGAATTCGAATTACTATAAAACGTGTCACGTTACTTTTCTATTCCAAGTTGATGTATTTAGTTTTTATGTTATATTTGTTATTCTCATCGGATTTGTTCTAATGCTTACTTCGTTTCTGTGTGTGTTGCATTTTAATGTTGTGTCCTTGTTCTCCTCTTATATTTTTTAAGCGTTTCCCTCAGTTTTAGTTTATAACCCGAATTTGTTAACGATTTATGAGTTTCGAACAGTGGTATACTACTGTTGTCTTTGTGTATGTATGGCAATGAGGAACATCCTTCTATCCAATATACCCTCAACTGTTACTGGCAGTCAAACTACCTTCTGTATTAAATGGGAGTAGAATGATTGTCGTCACAAAATTTCGAAAAAAAATATACTGTAAATTCAGAAATTATTGCGTGCATTTATTATTGCGATTTTGTCATTTTACACTTGAATGCGAGTTTAATTTTTACGATTTTGAGAAAAGTCATGCTTAATTTAGTTAAAATATTACAAAATGCGAGTTTTAATTATTGCGTTTACAACTCATTCGCATTATTCGCAATAATAAAAACCTCGCAATAATTTCTGAATTTACAGTATTCAATTTCCGAAAAGGTAATTCATATTTTCCCGCAAACAATAAAGCCCCAATTCCCTAGGTGCAAATCCCGAGCGTTTTATCTATAATTATGACAATGTAAATAGCAAGTTCATTCTGCAGAAGAATTTCAAGGTTTAAACAATCGAACCACTACTTGACAAGATGATCAGATACGTTCACTAGCTGACAACATAGACAGTGCTGATAACTGAGTTGATGATACTCTTTAGATGAAACTTCCATCCTCATAGATATCGACCAAGTGATCGTAAATATAATGATTTTATTAGAATACAATTACGCCAGACGCGCACTATGTATAAAGTTCGTGTTTGACGCCCGATTTTAAAAACAATTGATGATGATGTAAGTTTTGATACACTAGTTATTGACAAATACATACAAACTATTAATAAATAGTTGTTTCTTATTCGGGACAAATCAGTCAATAAAAAATAAAAGTTCAAAGTACTTACCAGGCAGGCGTGATTCATAATCCTGCAAAAGAAAATAAATACTATATGTGTGCTTCCTTTGTTAAAAGCTATGCCTTTTTGTATAAGTGAACATACTAAACATATTTATTTGAAGAATATGCATTCATTCATTAACAGAAGTAACTGTATTTACAATTCATACATTACCTTAAATAACTGTCTCATATGCAATGAATAGGCTAGCTCGTTTGGCTTTTCCCCCTGTAAAACACAAAATGGTTTTATGTTGATAAAATGGATGTAACTGATTTAAACGCTGATAACATAAAAACGAAATAACTGATTGATATGTGTAAATTTCAGGTTTGATGTCCATATTTTTGCTAAATAATTGTTTTAAAATTTAATGAAAAAAGAAGAAAACAACACAGACTCCTAACTTCGGACATGTACATACATTGAGAATGTGGCAGGTTTCATCGTGTATATCGATGTCTTTAAAATCAAAGACAAACTGTTATGAATAGGATGTCTGAAATGTGAACTCCTAAGTTTGTCTTTTGACCGTGTTGTAACAACATGCAAAACACGACTGGTTTCACATTCGTAGCATCATATTCTCACCATATCGGAACATCTGAGATCAACCCCGATTTGTTGGATTTGGTGTAACTTGGTCTTATTTATTTTCTATTTTGTTTTGTGTAATATGCCCTCTGGTTTGTCTTTTTGGTGATTTTTTTTGTTTTGCCATGACAATGTGTTTTCGACTTTCCTTTGAAATCGCCTGCTTCTCTCTAACGTTTTGTTTGTATTTGACCGTTTAACTAGTAATGCAGTATTTCTTTGACACTTCAGATTTAAAACGACTGATATATGGAAAATAAAGTGCATGTACTGTGAATTGATTCATAATATTTACACTATTAGTAAACAATCACTGATATCCTGTTTGCACTGAGTCTTTTCAATGACCTACATAATTGCGTTACCGAATTATGTTGTCGTCACTATAAGGTAAATGCATCGCTACAAATGTACATTTCAATCTTTAAAAGATTTGTAATAACCTTATAACTCTTCTATCAACATAAGTAAAACAGATCTAAGGTTGATATTGATTGATTAGAAGTCCTTCGTCAAACATTTCATTATGACACAGTTTGATTGTAAAATAAATCACAACAGTTTTCTGCGATTAAATGCTACGTGTTTGAATAGTTCAATTACATAACCATTATAACAAATATTATTTAACAATATGATCCAGATGTAGACAGGTTGAGTATAGTTTTGAGTGAAGACAAGACACATATCGATGTCAATTCGTTTAGAGTGATAACATGCGAGTGAAGTCGTTAAACTTGTATATTTAGAATTTCTGAGTTTTGACAAACAATGTTTATTCGTGACCAATAACATGTGTTTTCATTTGTGTTTGTTTTTGGTTAAGTGTATCTTTTTAATAAAAGACGCATTCATCTGATCAACAGTTTTAGATATTGTTGTGTTTGTAATACATCTTAATCATAAATCCTATACTCATTGTATTTATAATTGTGTAGTTTAGGAGAAACATTGCTTTTGTTGTATAATACAAAATATAACTAAACATGTCTTTCTTTCAAATATGAACACTTGATCCAACGTCAAGTCTATGTTTATATTTTTGCGTTGCAAACAGTCATGTATTTGACAGTTAATGACCTCTTTACACTTAATCCTTTAGATATTTACTGGATAATAATTTAGTTTGTTAGTCTTGAACTAGTTACGAGTACTATTATATCGGTATTACGTTTTTTGTTTCGTTTTGTAAGCTGTTGTTTATGTTTCTTGTCAGTCAACTGAATTAAATTCAATTGATGTTTGTGTGTGTTATATTTTATTTGTTGCTGTTACAACACTGCTCTAGATTAGGGTGAAACTTAAACGCTAGAAAATATGTTTAAGCCCGTCATACCAACTGTCTCATGATGAAGATATGGTTAAGAGCCTGCTAATAAGAACAAAATACTGTGTATTTCCCTGTCCCAAGTCAGGAGCCTATAACTCGATGGTTTTCCCGTCTATGTGGTATTGTGCTATGGTGTGTGTTTTGTTTTTATTCTTGTCTTTCATTTTGGAGTTTTGCTCTGCATGTAGGGTGTTTTGATGACATTTGTTTTTTCGTTGATGAAAACATTGTATAGTGATTAAGACTAATACGCCTTGATGACTGCTGTATCTTAATTTTTTACATATTAGATTATTAACTCTGTTTGCTTTGCTTACACTTTTTGGTCAATATAATGGAATTGTATGCGACTGTCATAAAAATGATAGGTTAAGCTGGTTTAATCGACTGCTATCTGCATAATGATACTCGTTTACCGAGTGCGAACAATAATAGTGTTTTTTCAGTCGTATGAGGCTTTTGAGCTTTTGATGTATGCATGGGGACTTTTCATTTTTAATTTTCCCTGGAGAGGTATTATTGGTATTTCAATTTTTACGTTGCTGGATGTTTATTGTTTTTGATTGTGTGTTCGATTTTTACACAAATTAACCCGTTTGAAAACATGTTTTCAAGTCCGTGACCTCCGTAGCTGATTTTATTGTAATGACTTTTGCTTATCGTTGATGGCTGTACGGTGAAATATATCTTTAATGTAATGTTTTGTCATTAACAATCTTACCACCTCGATAGTATCCGGAAAATGATTTTTTTTTCTGATACCTTGATTAACACATGGGCGAACATTCGAGGATCTTGACATTTAGAAAGGCTAAGGAAAATTGACTATTGCGATCTAAATCATACTAATATTTCTAGAACAAATCAACGGCTTAAAACTCGAAAACAAGCACACGGACTCTCCATGTTTTTCTGCTTTTTTTTAATTTATTTATATACTTACAATTTATAACAGTCTTTTAAAAGCTTGTTAATTTTTTAACAGAGTAGCGAACATCCTTAAGGAAGTAACTAACATTGCATGGAGATAACTCTGTAACATCAGCTTAACGTTTTAATTACGTTGTGTTTTTAAGGAAATATTAAGCTTCTCAATGATCAAAATTAGTGTTTGACAAACTGCTATATAACCAGTGTGACTTCTCTGATAAAATGGTTGGTTCGAATTTTTGGATTTTTTTTATATTTTTGTCAAAGGGTCAACGTCAGTTATTTGTCAAAATTTTATGAAAATAAAACGAGCCTAATACATTTTAGTGAAGGTGTTGTGTACCACCTTAAAAGGGTCCTCAAAGTCTGATTTATACTTCCAATTTTATCAATGTTTTCTTTACAATCAATGGTCATATTACAATCATTGTGGTGACTGATAAGTTTCATACACCGTCAACACATTTCTTAACTCTATCAGCAGGAGGTCTGACACAATGTTGTATCATGTTTGTTAAATTAGTTTAACCAATTCATTGTAAGGATTAATACAGTAGGCAAAAAAACAAAAAAATATATAAAGGTCAGTATGATTATTTTCGAGACATTAGCCATTAAAATTTAGAGGGAAAATGTTTCTCTTGATTTTTCATAGCTTTGTCATTGACAAGTTAAAGTTCTCAAAAACTATAAAAAAATAAATAAGATTTTATAAGACTTTTACAAATGGCTTATATTCAAACCTGTAAAAGATTTATAAAAGAAAAATTGGGGTCATTGGGCAATGTTTTTAAACCATTTAAATAGATGAAACCAGAGGATTCGGAAAATCTGACAAAAAAAGTAAAATATGACAAGCAAACATCCTTAAATGTTAAAACGATTTTTGAGATGTGTTAGGTTAGTGTTAGGTAGATCTGCAGCTTATATGGATCACTATCTATATCAACGCCATACATGAATACACCGATTAGTTTTAGCAGATGCTACACTACCTGTTTACTTAATATATCTAATTATTAATTACAAAAACGTATATTTAAAAGAAAACACAAATGACTTGTACTTATACTTACGTCATTATTTCGTATGTTTGAATCACAATCTCTGTCTAATAAACGGGTAACTATCTCATGGTTATATACTTCAACAGCTGTATGTAAAGCAGTATTTCCCTCCTTGAAGAAAGAAAACATCAAATATTAAAGTGAACAACTATGTTTTAGTTAAATTCATTCGCATATGTATGTTTGAAACGAGTAAATTCTTCATTCATGTAATTATATTGTTGTGGTATTTTCACACATTGATGATGACTGTTTGTATATTACTATTAAGTTAAGACAACTTACGTCTCCGGATAGAAACTTATCTATGTTCTTAGCTTTTAAAAAAAATAATCTGAATTTCATTGATGGCATGACCTGAGACTCATGAAGACCTCAATAAGATGTATACCAAAGTTTTCTGTCAATTCAAAACGATTAATTGCAGACCTGTTTCTTTATCATTATGAGTAACACCGTATGACCAAATTCAGCAAAGACCCATTGAAACAACGGCTTCTTCCAAGATTTAATAACGCTTTAAGATGTTTCATTATATTGGCTGTCATTAATGTCGATTTTAGTATGTACACTAAAGATATTTGTTTTGCCAAACTGATAAAGCTTATATTAACAATGAACACTGCATTCTTCTTGATCTTAGTTTCTATATCTTTAACGAGAAGCTTAAAACCAAAATTAAAGATAAAAAGGATGATTTTTCATTTCCTTTTGTTAATTATTCTTTTTGAGATGGCGACATTCCCATGTCACCAATTTAACGATAGAAATTAATGCTATGACAAGTTACTGAACAATTATTACAAAAGGGTTTTTAATAGCACACAATAGTCAAAACATGTATTTATCTATCTGTTGTAGTCTTCATCTCTAGTTCAGCGAGTTAAATGCATTCAACATAGTTACCAAATTTTTAGTTATTTACTGAGAGAACATTATCTGCATATCGGAAACTACATGTAAAGTTATTGGATATTGCTAACCTCTCTTTTTTTCTGAGAAGTTGTCATATTTCGCAATCAAACCACATGGTCTAATTTTAATACTGCTGTTTAATTTTTGGAATGTATTTGACTTTTAAATTCCATAAATTAATGGCAACCTATCAATTAAAAAAAACGTAACATCACAAAAAAACTGAACTTCCAGGAAAATAAAATCGGAAAGTCCCTAATCACATGGCAAAAACATAATATAAGCAGACATTTGTCAGCTTATGTATAAAGTACAAATGATAAAGGGTCTGGGAATGATACTCAACAATATTGATAAATATTTAAAACGTTTTGATCTACAGTCATTGTCAGATCAGCAATACTCCGGTAGAACCTGTATTGGGGTATACACTAGTAGCAATATTTGTAGTATTTTATAGACTTGCCATCGCTAAATTATGGATTGATGTTACGCAATTGCAAGTCTTGAACTACTAGCATAATTAGATCATTATTTTGATTGAAGTTAGTAGTGTCAACTCTGTTATCATTACCCTTGTATAAAGCATATCCTTAATACACCGTTTGCATTTATTCGGAAAACAAAAGGGTCAATAAACACCATTGTCCTTTATTAGCGATATATAAAGTTGAATTCTTTGATTTAACTTTTTACCCCGTGAAGGCTACAGATTGGACCTCGTTATTTTAGTATTATAGATATGACAAGGTTATACACTACTGTTGCCTTTATTTATTCATTTGGAAAACAAAAGAGTCTTGAATGGTGACATTTTTAATCAACACCATTGTCCTTTTTTCATGATTTTAGCGATATATAAAGTCTTTTTACCCCATGATGGCTAACAAATTGGACTCGTTATTTTAGTATTATAGATATTAGATATGAAATGGTTTGTAGTTTTGATCAACAAAATATATAGAATGGTTGGAGTACTTGTAGTTTCAGCTATTTCCTTACCAAAAATATGGATTGAAGTGAACAAAACTCTCCTTTTCTCGAGTTATTTACATTTCAATATACTGATTATCTGAGCATTTAATCTAAATTTGGTGTCCAACACGATATCATTATAAATACCCATGCAATGCTACGACATTTGTATCTATTAAAGTAAAGAGACATATATTTCAGTGTTTTATCATAAATAAGAATACACCGGATACATTTATTACTTTTACATATTATAAAACATTGTTTCAAAATTAATACAACAAAAATACAGGCACATTTCACAAATCTAGGTAACAGTTTATATTTACTAAATCAAATTCAAAAAAAGGTACCCATAAAACACGATTTTTTAAATTATCTGGCCGTTTTTACCAGCAAATCTTTTCTAGAAGGAACTAATTAAATAATAAACTACATCATAGACAGGGTTAAATCGAAAACGTTATGAAACGATTGAGCAAGAAAATGAACATACTTATTAATCTAGTTTCATAAGCTTACTGTTTGCAAAAGTCTGAATTATTTGAATTACTTCGGATTTTCCTTTCCCAGGCATCAGGCGTATAAGGCGTATTTTGGGTGATAAATGCTTGTCAACTTTGTACATGTTTGGTTTTCTAACTATTGTGCTCTGAGCGTTACTGATAAGTCTTGTGAAGAGGAAACGCGTGTCTGGCGTATTAAATCATAAACCTGGTACATTTGATAGTATTAACGGTTTATAAATATTGCTATAGTATTTATTTTCATTAAAAAATAATTGTCAAAGATTCTTGGTACCAAAATGGCTTTTTGTTGCTATAAAATTAATTCTTTAAGTGACTCAAATTTAAAAAAAAAATCTTCATTTATAAAGGCTTATTAAAAATTTCCCAAACAGTAACAACAATATATTTAATCAAAAGTAAGTATTTCAATATTTTTCTCTTTTATATTCAATAAATTGTCAATACATTATTTTAGACTTTGTCCTACAATATTTGTAACTTTCAATAATTTGAGTTATTGTCCGCTTACCCTTAAAATGAACCGTAATATGTAACCCTTTCGCTTATGATTTGTCATAAACTGATTGTATTAGTAATAAAACTGTTAGAGGTGTTGGTTACACGTTAATATGAACGCAATTAAATGACAAACAACAACAAAGGAAAATCAATTAAGAGGTAAACCTATATTGTCTTGAACAAGAAACAGGTGTACACAGTATATATAAAGTTATAAATCGTCACGAGTGTCTATAAAATTTTGAATACAGAAAACCAAAACAATGAAAATCCTCCACTCAAACGCATGAAAAAGGTCATGTACAACAACATTGACTTACAGTTCAAACGTTTTGAAATCTAGTCAACTTAGCATTATACCAGCAGCTCCTGCATATGTAGTATTGATAGGTATATATCATTTTACAGTATAACTTGGCACATATGTAACTCTCAGAAACGTGTCCCTCCCCACAAACGTGTCCGATTCCCCAGAACGTGTCCACCTAACGTCACTGAACTGCAAAACATGTCTGGTTGTAAAATAGCGCCTAAGCGTGTCATTTTTATAAGCACCCACAAGTGCACAATACCCCTAATGTGCCAATATTTTTTTTCCTTAACTGAAATTATTTTTCGTGTCATTATATTAAAGAAATACGTGGGTTATTTGGTTATTGGTGTTTCATTAATCAGTCAGGGGCGTTACTTGAACAAGTTACTTTTTTTAATTACTTATATAAGTATTTTTTTATTTTGAAAATAATAAAATTACTTAATAGAGTTATTTTAATTTTCAATAGAAACTTACACTAAATGTAGTTTTCATGATTTTAAACAACATTTTATATCATAAAATAAAGAATTTATCAGATTTGAGAGGAGTAAAGAGATAAAGGGTTACTTTGAAAATGATGACAAAAATATTACCTGAATAAGTTATTTTAAACATTTTTGAAAAAAATAGCAATAACACTTATCTAAGGCACATATTTAATTGATTTAGGTTACAAATTATAAATAACTTCAGGTCTCAATTAATTCACAAGTATCTATCTATTTATATCAGTCTACCTTCAAGATTTTAGAGGAAAATGATAATTTAATAGTCACAAGACCAATCTTTGACCCGGAAGAGTCGCTATGAAAGATAAGTGCGTCGGAAAGTTAATTAGTGTTTCAGAAGAATTAGTTTTTATATATCAAGGGAAAAATAACCAGATAACTGTGAAAATTATTTAAAGCTATTAAAATTTGTATTCTTGGACACCTATAAAATTAATATTCAGAAAAATAACTTATATAAGTTATATTTGAATTAGCCTCGTTTTCACATGTAGGTGAAAAATTAATTTAATTAATAAATTATCCACAAGTAAAAATATGACTGCTAACAGTGCAATGCTCAAACGACAACTGACCATTCTATCAAAATTATATACAGATGATTCTCTGACATGTCTGATAACACCTATGCTGTCATCAAGCTGTTTCCCATCTATGATATAATACCTATCTTTTAATATCTAATTAAAACAGAACTGACAAGCTGACAAGCTAACAAGCTGACCTTAACATTAATGAAAACAAACCAGCGGAAGTTTAATCATGGGAATTTATCAAAATATGTATAAACTATAATTTAATTTTATTTAAATTACCATTTATACCTATAACTTTCAGAACAATAGAAGTCTCATTGAACACTGCACAGTCTAATATACCATACCAATAAAACAGTAGATGTCTTCTAAAGCACATTAACAAGTCTTCTATACCCTACCACAAGGAACAATAGATGTCTCCTAATAAATGCTTCCAATTCTTATATACCATACCACATACAAATGTAAATGTCTTTAAGTACATAAATAAGTCTCAAGAACCATACCACATAGAACAAGTAGAAATCTCTGCCTAAAACCTAACAAGTCTCATACATATATACCATACCACAAGAACAGTTGATGTGTCCTTATAGACAATAACTAGTCTCATGCATCATACCACATGTATCTATATTTTTATAGATGCTTAGAGTAGAAAAGGAAAAGTTCAACTAGGATGGAACATATATCTTGCCGTACTGGATACTGATATCATACGCAAAACTTTATAATGTGCAAATGTCGGAGCACCGATTGACAGTCTCCCGAATGACAAAATTAGAAGAAAACCGTACAGTTCCGTTGCCACCCTGTGTACTAGTAAGCATTTACATTCACCATAGCAGAACGAATGCCCCATTTTATACTGCCGGTTAAGAAATAGACCTAAAATAAGTTGTTTTTTTAGAATAAGATGGTTTTTTTTATAGTGACCTTTAAATTTGACCTTTTGTTGATATTTGTCCATTGACAATCTTCTTATTTTTATATCGTACTAGAGCACACCCGCGAAATCGCGGGCATTCAGAGCGTAGTTTAAAGTATGCAAAGTGTTGTTGGAAGAATTTTGTAAAATGTTAAATGACTGGAGAATTTCAGCAAAAGTATCATAAGTCATAGTTTATTGGGGACAGGAAAATGCTTCTTTTATATACCTCCTCCTTTATTTCCAATATTCCAATTTTTTTGTTTTCTATCAATTTCAAAATGAACATACATTTAGTATGTTATGAACATTCAAGTAAGGAGCCTGTAATTCAGTGGTTGTTGTTTGTTTAAGTGTTACATATTTATTTTTCGTTCATTTTTTTTTGTACAGAAATAAGGCCGCTAGTTTTCTGGGTTGAATTGTTTTACATTGTCAGTTCGGGGCCTTTTAAAGCTGAGTATGCGGTATGGGCTTTGCTAGTTGTTGAAAGTCGTACGGTAACCTATAGTTGTTAATATCTGTGTCCTATTGGTCTCTTGTGGAGAGTTGTCTCAACATGGCAATCATACCACATCTTCTTTTTTTTTGTAATCAATGAATTTGTAAAAGATTTAATGACTGGAGAATTTCAGAAAAAGTACCAAAGTTCACATGAATATTTTTAGCGCTTATCAGTATATTATGAACATTCATTACTATATAAATATAGTGTATTTACGTTCAATTCGAAGTTTACTAATCGGTCCATAGTTGTCATTGATATAGTATAGAGACCCTCTCTATTTTTAAAATAAACTCTGTGACTGCCGTGGACAGTAAACTTGAAAATGATAGCAGATAGAATTCTGAAAATACACTGTATTCTTTGTATATGTATGTTCAAAGTATACAGAAAAACACAAACCGGAAGTCTAATCTGACTTAAAATTTCGTCCAATGACGGGACAATAAACGGATGCCTTTTTTCTCGTTTTTCTCCAAAAATAACTCAATCTGAATAATCATATGAACGGATGACAAATGGCACTATGCACTGTACCTATCGGACACAGAGGTGTGTTGATTATTTTATTGCGGAAAGAAGAGAAGCGACACCCAAAATGAGGTCTTCTCGTTTAATAGTATAGATAGGGATAACATAGAAATATGACAAATCTGACAGAAGTTCCCTTGCTTAGACAGAGTGTTCATACAGCTGGATGTATAAATACGAAGCCTCGTAGTATACAAAAGAGGGATTTGGCACATACCAAGCATACATTATCGAATCATTTTCTTATGGTAGTGCATTTATCGATCTCCTCCTACTTTGCATAACTTTCATGATATTTATCATCTATATGTTTTCATCCGTATTACATGTATGCTTGAAATATTTTTCAGTGAAAGTTCAGTATGCACACATTAGATTGTTATTATGTGCAATCCATATTTTCTGGCTATTAATTATAGCTGCCTACGCCGTATCGATTTTTGTCATTGGTGAAGTCGGTACGGTGACCTATAGTTGTTATCATCTACATAAATCGGTCTCTGGTGGATAATTGCCCCATAAAGATTATACCACTTCTTCCTTTTTTATATGTATATTTCACACATCTCTTCAACCCTTGTAACTATAAATGTGGTATACAATCAAATGCCTCGCTGAGTGCAGCCTGATACAACCACAGAGGACTAATCCTGAACAGTTGGGGCAAATTTGGACCCAATATTTAAGCTCGATACTATCTGAATGTGGATTGTGATCAAATTTATATATTAATATAGGTTTCTGACACAAATTAGTGTGATTAAAGCTCTTACATGTACAAATCTATCGCACACTATTGTCAGTGTGCAATTGAAGATTTCGTCTTGAAACTTTTAAAAAATTGAAATTTTAATCCCCTAAAACGATCGTGAACAAAATCCTCCCCACTCAATCCCAGCCTTTCCTTTGTAGCACAATTCCAGACAGATCCATACACATAAACACAAATCATTGTCTGGAAACGAGAAAAAATCTTTTTTCTGACCTTTTTCGGCGCTTTTCACTTTTCACTTAATCAAAAGTTATTGTCTGGAAACCAATGTGTCTTCAGACCGATGACTACATCAAACATGTACCATTATACGATCCTAGAATATGTTTTGCAGTCGTATACAAGGAAAATGTGGTATGATTGCCAATGAGACAACTCTCAACAATAGATACAAAAAGAGGGACGAAAGATACCAAAGGGACAGTCAAACTCAAATCTAAAACAAACTGACAACGCCATGGCTAAAAATGAAAAAGACTAACAAAAACAATAGTACACATGACACAACATAGAAAACTAAAGAATAAACCACACGAACCACACCAAAAACTAGGAGTGATCTCAGGTGCTCCGAAAGGGTAAGCAGATCCTGCTTCACATGTGGCAGCCGTCGTGTTAATTATGTGATTACAAATCCAGTAAATAGTCTAATTCGGTAGATCACATTCATGAAATGGAAGGGGATTGTAGTTACGACGTAAGGAACATATCCAATATCATTTGTGAAACTGTTATTCCATAACGGTCAACCAACTCTTGATGGCGTCCGTAAAATTGACGATACAAATGATGCAGAAATTAACAATCATAGGTCACCGTACAGATATATCCTGCAGTATATAGGCATATTTGTTTTTCACTCATTACTTTGTACATAAATTATGCGGTTAGTTTTCTTATTTGAATTTCTTTAAGTTTTTCATTTGTCATTTTAATGCCTCTTATGCAGAATAGGTTTAATTTATTGTTGAAGGCTGATTTGGAGACCTATAGTTATTTCTGTGTTATTTGGTCTCTTGTGGAGGGTCTCATTTAAAATCATATCACATCCTCTTATTCAATATTTCAGTTTATACATTCAATCATCATTCCAATACACCAAATATAGTAGACCTATTTATTACACTATGTAGCATATACAAATGGCTTTCCTAGTGCATGTACATGTACTGTTAGTATTAGAAAAACACATACTTTCAAAACTGTACTTTGACAATAATATCCATAATCAGGTAACTTCAACCTTGATCACTTATCTATGAATTTAAAATGAGGTTGAGATCTTTGTTGCAATCTGTATCAATTTAAGTGATATCTTATTTTACAAAACAATATTTATCTGATTTTATGATCAGTAATCTGGATCTTTATGACACTGTAAATTTAGAAATTATTGTGATGTTTTAATTAATGCAAATAATGCGAAAGGGTTATTATCTCAATAATAAGAACGCGCATTCTGATAACTGAATATTAAAGATCTTTGTGCATAATTTTTGGTTATAACAATAATTGAACTAAACATGTATTTCGGTACTGACATGATTTAACAAACTTTACTAAAATTGTCCGTTTATAAATTTATTAATTATTAAGAAACTAAGGTTTCAACTCCCTCAGGCAAAGTTGGCTTTAGATGAATTTGGCTATTTATTTTAGGTATTTTTTGACATACAGCTCTTCAACGGTTTCGGTACTTATACATCTTCGGATTTCAAATGTTTGGCTTTGAGCGTTCCTGATGAAGGTAAATCCAGAAAAGCGCTTCGGACGCAAGAAATTAATAACGTGTTGTTTTCAATGTTTTACATCACTGGGTCGATACCTCTGCTGGTGGACTATCAGTCCCCGAGGGTATCATCATCTCGGTAGTCAGTATTTCGGTACTGACATGATTTAACAAACTTTACTAAAATTGTCCGTTTATAAATTTATTAATTATTAAGAAACTAAGGTTTCAACTCCCTCAGGCAAAGTTGGCTTTAGATGAATTTGGCTATTTATTTTAGGTATTTTTTGACATACAGCTCTTCAACGGTTTCGGTACTTATACATCTTCGGATTTCAAATGTTTGGCTTTGAGCATTCCTGATGAAGGTAAATCCAGAAAAGCGCTTCGGACGCAAAAAATTAATAACGTGTTGTTTTCAATATTTTACATCACTGGGTCGATACCTCTGCTGGTGGACTATCAGTCCCCGAGGGTATCATCATCTCGGTAGTCAGTATTTCGGTACTGACATGATTTAACAAACTTTACTAAAATTGTCCGTTTATAAATTTATTAATTATTAAGAAACTAAGGTTTCAACTCCCTCAGGCAAAGTTGGCTTTAGATGAATTTGGCTATTTATTTTAGGTATTTTTTGACATACAGCTCTTCAACGGTTTCGGTACTTATACATCTTCGGATTTCAAATGTTTGGCTTTGAGCGTTCCTGCTGAAGGTAAATCCAGAAAAGCGCTTCGGACGCAAGAAATTAATAACGTGTTGTTTTCAATATTTTACATCACTGGGTCGATACCTCTGCTGGTGGACTATCAGTCCCCGAGGGTATCATCATCTCGGTAGTCAGTATTTCGGTACTGACATGATTTAAAAAACTTTACTAAAATTATCCGTTCATAAATTTATTAATTATTAAGAAACTACGGTTTCAACTCCCTCAGGCAAAGTTGGCTTTAGATGAATTTGGCTATTTATTTTAGGTATTTTTTGACATACAGCTCTTCAACGGTTTCGGTACTTATACATCTTCGGATTTCAAATGTTTGGCTTTGAGCGTTCCTGATGAAGGTAAATCCAGAAAAGCGCTTCGGACGCAAGAAATTAATAACGTGTTGTTTTCAATATTTTACATCACTGGGTCGATACCTCTGCTGGTGGGCTATCAGTCCCCGAGGGTATCATCATCTCGGTAGTCAGTATTTCGGTACTGACATGATTTAACAAACTTTACTAAAATTGTCCGTTTATAAATTTATTAATTATTAAGAAACTACGGTTTCAACTCCCTCAGGCAAAGTTGGCTTTAGATGAATTTGGCTATTTATTTTAGGTATTTTTTGACATACAGCTCTTCAACGGTTTCGGTACTTATACACCTTCGGATTTCAAATGTTTGGCTTTGAGCGTTCCTGATGAAGGTAAATCCAGAAAAGCGCTTCGGACGCAAGAAATTAATAACGTGTTGTTTTCAATATTTTACATCACTGGGTCGATACCTCTGCTGGTGGACTATCAGTCCCCGAGGGTATCATCATCTCGGTAGTCAGTATTTCGGTACTGACATGATTTAACAAACTTTACTAAAATTGTCCGTTTATAAATTTATTAATTATTAAGAAACTAAGGTTTCAACTCCCTCAGGCAAAGTTGGCTTTAGATGAAATTGGCTATTTATTTTAGGTATTTTTTGACATACAGCTCTTCAACGGTTTCGGTACTTATACATCTTCGGATTTCAAATGTTTGGCTTTGAGCGTTCCTGATGAAGATAAATCCAGAAAAGCGCTTCGGACGCAAGAAATTAATAACGTGTTGTTTTCAATATTTTACATCACTGGGTCGATACCTCTGCTGGTGGACTATCAGTCCCCGAGGGTATCATCATCTCGGTAGTCAGTATTTCGGTACTGACATGATTTAACAAACTTTACTAAAATTGTCCGTTTATAAATTTATTAATTATTAAGAAACTAAGGTTTCAACTCCCTCAGGCAAAGTTGGCTTTAGATGAATTTGGCTATTTATTTTAGGTATTTTTTGACATACAGCTCTTCAACGGTTTCGGTACTTATACATCTTCGGATTTCAAATGTTTGGCTTTGAGCGTTCCTGATGAAGGTAAATCCAGAAAAGCGCTTCGGACGCAAGAAATTAATAACGTGTTGTTTTCAATATTTTACATCACTGGGTCGATACCTCTGCTGGTGGACTATCAGTCCCCGAGGGTATCATCATCTCGGTAGTCAGTATTTCGGTACTGACATGATTTAACAAACTTTACTAAAATTGTCCGTTTATAAATTTATTAATTATTAAGAAACTAAGGTTTCAACTCCCTCAGGCAAAGTTGGCTTTAGATGAATTTGGCTATTTATTTTAGGTATTTTTTTACATACAGCTCTTCAACGGTTTTCGGTACTTATACATCTTCGGATTTCAAATGTTTGGCTTTGAGCGTTCCTGATGAAGGTAAATCCAGAAAAGCGGTTCGGACGCAAGAAATTAATAACGTGTTGTTTTCAATATTTTACATCACTGGGTCGATACCTCTGCTGGTGGACTATCAGTCCCCGAGGGTATCATCATCTCGGTAGTCAGTATTTCGGTACTGACATGATTTAACAAACTTTACTAAAATTGTCCGTTTATAAATTTATTAATTATTAAGAAACTAAGGTTTCAACTCCCTCAGGCAAAGTTGGCTTTAGATGAATTTGGCTATTTATTTTAGGTATTTTTTGACATACAGCTCTTCAACGGTTTCGGTACTTATACATCTTCGGATTTCAAATGTTTGGCTTTGAGCGTTCCTGATGAAGGTAAATCCAGAAAAGCGCTTCGGACGCAAGAAATTAATAACGTGTTGTTTTCAATATTTTAGTCCTTTCGTGAAAAATTGTAATAATTTCTGAATTTACTTTTATAGGTAAATAGGTTATCAGTTATATGTAGCCTGGTTAGTAAAACACAAGTTGTTTTGTGTGGTTGCTGTCTCATTATATCCAGAAAATATAACTTTTGAAATAGAAACAGAATAGCATCTGGATTGTCAACAAATGCCAAATGATATAAAATAATTCAAGTGACCATTTAGGTCAGAGGTTACAGATGAAACAAAGCATGTGCCTTTACCACAACTGCCACTTGGTTTTATGATTTCCAATATTTCCAAATATCATTAGCTGCCTTCTGTATTAAAGACAACTGCATATCATGAATCATGTTTTCACTACAGGCAGCTGAGAAAATCATTAAATTAAAAAACAGGTCTTTAAAAAAAAAAATTGAAACATTTTTGATTTTTATTCCTCATATCATATGAGATCAAATTTATAAGGCATTTATTAACATTGTTAATTTCAATATACTAGTAAATGTTGAAATGTACACATGTTCAATCCTTAGCTGATCAGTTCTTTATATTTTTTTCATTATTTCTATACATCAATTTGCTTCTTCAGTGGGTTTTTTTACAACACTCAATAATCAGTAATCATTATTGGGACAGGTAGATAAAGTACGACATTTTGTGATCTTGTATTTTTTTTAATGGATTTTGCCAGCAGTAAAGCATACAGTTCTAAACTATAATTGATCTTTGGCTTCTTGAGAGCATGGATTTTGACAACACATGGCATATAGACACCAAGTGTAGATTGATTCCCATATGGATTCTGACAGTGTATGTACTTTGATTATTCTATACATGGTGATGTAGTTCCAAATATTGTTGATCTTGGCTTCAAATATTGTTATCAAGTTTCAGCAGTTTACATCTAGTTCCCAATTGCAATACAAGATGATACTGGCTTCTGGTGTAAATTCTGCCAGACTCAGTACTTTGCCAATAGTTTCCAAATAAAGTTGAACATTCCAGGATGTTTAAAAAAAAATACAAAACTTGGAAGAGTGTTCAAAATGCATTTGCGAATATAAGACCTCGGGCACTGCTTTTTTTAATAACGAAATATACGTTTTGATCGAGGACAATATCGTTCATGATTCTTCTATATACTCTTGTTTATATTTACGGCTTACTTACATACCATTTTGAAATCTAAAATGTAAAAGTGCACCAACACTATCTATACACTTCAGACAAAGCAAGCAATACTTTTTTTTTATTCAGGAAAACATTTATTATTTATTGTTATTCCCCTTGGCGCTTTATTTTCTACCCCGGGCGCTTTTTTTTTCTCCGGGCGTTTTTTTAGTAGGACCGTGTGAACAGACTTACCTGTGCAGTTTAAGTAGTTTTAAATGTTTTTAGATATATAAAAGTTTTAATTTATTTTGCATATCTAAAAGATATAATCGTTTTTGGTGAAGATCTGCATTTAAGATATTTTTTCGTCCTATGCTTGAACTTGTATTTATTTCATCAGTTAGGGAATTGTAATTTTTTTTATTAAAAAGAAAAATACCATACCCCTCCTGCCTTTTGAAGTTAAATGATCATTCCCTAAACATTTTCCATCTGAACTTATTATTTTATTTCAGACAAAAACTATATGTCAATGTAGCATAGGACATGCATGACATATTTGCCACTGGACGTTAAGCAACCAACAACCAATCAATATATAGAACATTGTTTTTGGTATAAAGCTGGAATTTAAGGATAACGCCTTCCTCACATTATAGATATAGGTGACCAATCCCCTCAAAAATTAGCTTGGTGTTTTTTTTCATTTCATAATGAACGTGATAAATTTCATGAAGAACGCTGGAAAAATTATCGTCACCATCATTCTGTTAAATGACATTATTATATATGTTTCCGTAATGATATATAAAAAATTGTGTCTTATAAAATAGACGGCATAGGCATATTATAACAAGCATCGAAAACTATATTAGCATGTTAACTATGAACAACAATCAAAGCTAAAGGCTAATACGACTTTTCCGAATGATGACGACTATAACACAGAATATGATGACGCCGTCGATGAAGCGTTTTCTAGAATGTCCTATATCCGCAACACTCGACATAACATTTAACAAACAGGGATGTCAAACTGTGTAACGTGTGTTTGTATATGACAAAATAGGTGCTCACAATATAGCTCGATTAAATGTTGTCAAAGTATATATGGTGCAGTTAATTAGTAGTACGAAAATACAGAACTCTAAATTAATATAAAAAAGTTGGGGTCAATTCAATTTGAAGAAATCAAACGTTATACTATGTTAACAAACATTTTTTTTTTGCATATATAAACACGTAGTACATAGTTTTGTGCCAGTTTTGTTGACTTTTTACTAACCTCGTCCCGTACATTTAGATTAATACCAGCATCAATAAGCAACATGGTGATTTCCGTGCTTTCTTGTTGTGCAGCATCGTGAAGTGCAGTTTCACCATCCTATACATGACATACAATAGTTTTAACATATCATTGAATGATGACGATAGCAGATGATGTCAAATAAGAGAATAAAACAACACCGTGTTAATAAAATGTTATTAAAAGAATAAACTGCAAAAAACTTATCATCATTTAAACGAATGTGAATGTGTGTGTGTATTATTTTAGTTAACGATCACCGTGCAGTGAAAATTAATTATGTTAATTGCGGTGTTATTGTCGCCGTCATCTTGTTCAAATTGGTTACGAAAAGATGTTCGGTCAACGTTAACTATCGAAACAATACCAACGTCAATATGTAGTTTTGTTGCTCACTCTATACAATCGTGTTTTCTTTTATTCTATGTAAACAATATCATATGTTGTGTTAAATTACAAAAACAGTGCAATTTCAGTAGTTTCGAGTACTTATATCAGTGTGCTCTCATATAATTTTTATTTGGTTTAAATTTTCAGTACATGTCGATTATTCAATATAATTGTAAATTTAACATATAATCCACTGACCTCATTCTTTATATTGAGATCAATGCCACCATCAATCAGAAACTTGACGATATCTGTGTATTCGTAATTTACAGCAATGTGAAGTGCAGTGTTACCACTCTGGATAGAAAAACAGAATAACAATATGAACATAATATGAAATAAAAGAGGAAGCAACCTATTGGACTAAAGGAAGTAAAACAGCATATGTATTCCTGTAGTTTTGTTGCTCACTCTATGCAATCGTGTTTTCTGTTATTCTATGTAAACCTTATCATATGTTGTGTTAAATCACAAAACAGTACAATTTCAGTAGTTTCGAGTACTTATATCAGTATGCGCTCATATAATTTTTTATTCGGTTTAAATTTTCAGTACATGTCAGTTGAATATTGTTTATGTTTTATGTTTTTGATATAATCTCATCACATTTAAATTGTCATTGATTGTAAGCTCTATCACTAGAATTGTGACACCATAACCTTGTGTTTTCTCAATAAAGTGTGACCACAACCTTAGGATTTTTTTTAATTTAACAAACTTTTCCAATGTTCTGCATTTTAAAATGTTTATTATGGAAGATTCTTATTTGTCACATTTCACTAATTTTGCAACCTTACTTTACTAAAGAATATCCACACACACACTAGAAAGCTAATTGCATCTAGTTTGACATCACATCTGATGCAGTAAATGAATGTTTTGGTATTGCCGATAATTCAATATGATTGTAAATTTAACTTATAATCCACTGACCTGACTCGTTATATTGAGATCAATGCCACCATCAATTAGCAGTTTGACGATATCTGTGTATCCCTTATAAACAGCAATGTGAAGTGCAGCGTCACCCAACTAGATTGAAAAAAAAGTACAATTTTAACATGATATGAAATAAAACAGGAAGCAACCTTTTGGACTAAAGGAAGTTAAACAGCATAGACTGGCACTAAGCGTTAAGTCAAACTGGTACCCGATATCAGAGTTTTATACGAAATTTGTCATTAGTTAATATTGCATGGTGCTTAATATAGGATTTCTCTATATTTTTCTATAAATTAACTTTATCTTATACTTAATGGAAAAATGAAATAAAAAAATGGGGTCACCGTGCATTTACGCTCACAATTTGCATTCGAAAAAAGCATACATTTTTGTTAATGTCCTTTTTTTCTGTTGAACTAATAGGAGAAATATTGGTAATATCGAAATAAAAAAAAGAACTAAATAACAGAAATTGGTTAAATTTTACAATTATTCAGTGTATGTACAGCCTTTTCGAAAACAACAATAAAAAATATAGGTCACCGATGAGTTAAATTAAGGTATTTCATTTTTTAGCCAAATAACATGGCATTTTGGCACCAAAGGGAGATAATTTGGAGCTTTTTCAATGATACCTAAATTTTAAAAGTCACCTGGGGCCAATATATATTGATTTTTAAAAAAAAAAAATTTTACCATAAGATAAAATAACAACTATTAAAGGTCATTAATAAAGCTTGTAAAGAAATATAAATGTTTAATTTTTTTCTGAAAATCTTATACCCGCGAGCCTCCTTAAGCTTAATGAATATACATAGATTGATTATTGTTTAGGGATCAGCTAAAGCCCGACTACAGCTGCAGGAGTTTTTCTCGCTGTGTTGAGGACCCAATGGTGACATTGATATTGTTATTTCACAGTGCAGTATAAAAGGAGATTTGGTTTGATTGACATCGAGACCCCAATCCACCTACGTTTAAATGAAGTGGGTGTAAACATTTATAAGAAATCGTAAGGCCTTCAACAATGAAAACAAACCATAAAGCACGTTACGGGGTCAAACGTATTGATGAGCTCTCAACCCTCCCTTAACTTGGGACAGTTGGTTAACAGCACATTATATTAACATACTATACTTATAAATTCAAAAAGGTTTAAATCATCAGATTGGAGAAAAACACCAAACAAAAATATATAACTGATGTGTTGTTTATGCATCTTTTGTCTCTGTTAACAAACAAACCATACAGATAAACGAATAGCTTATCTATAAATACAATCGGTTTGATGACAAAGCAACAGTATTTATATTTAAAATATTAAGTCCGACGTATTATGCTTCAAATTTCTTTTTTTGCGCCAATTGTCGAAGCTATAATTCCTACCTGTACAATCGTAATAACACTACATATTGCTGTCCGTTGTGTTATTTTATTCAAAACAATGATACATCGCATTGACTAAGTTTATATATTAAAAGACACCATTGATTTGTTTGATGTGAAAACTTGTATGATTATAAAAGTACTGGCATATTCAATTTGTTTTATCTAACAGAAACAGAGCGCATTACTTTCCTTAAATTTGCTCTGTATTATCAACGAACATGACGTTCTCCTCAGTTTTCTATAGTATTTCTACAATTTGTAACTTCCTCTCTGAGATATATCTGTGGAGTTTTTAATTGTCTTAATATAGATATAGGTGACCAATCCCCTCAAATATTATCTTTTTTTTTTCATTTCATAATGAACGTGATAAAATTCATGAGAACGCTGGAAAAATTGTCGTCACCATCATTCTGTTATATGACATTATTATATATGTTTCCTTAATGATATATAAAAAAAATGTGTCTTATAAAATAGAAGGCAAAGGCACAATATAACAGGCATCGAAAACTATATTAGCATATGAACTATGAACAACTATCGATGCCAAAGACTAATACGACTTTCCCGAATGATGACGACTATAACACCGAAGATGATGACGCCGTCGATGAAGCGTTTTCTAGCATGTCCTCCATCCGCAACACTCGACATAACATTTTACAAACAGGGATGCGTCAAACGGTGTAACGTGTGTTTGTATAAGACACAATAGATGCTCACAACATAGCTCGATTAATTTTGTCAAAGTATATATGGTGCAGTTAACAAATAGTAATAAAATGCCGAACTCTAAATTAATATAAAAAGGGTGAGGTCAATTTAATTTGAAGAAATCAAACGTTATACTATGTTAACAAACATTGTTATTTGTCGGAGCATATATACACACGTAGTACATAGTTTTGTGCCAGTTTTGTTGACTTTTTACTAACCTTGTCCCGTACATTTAGATTAATACCAGCATCAATAAGCAACATGGTGATTTCCGTGTTTCCTTGTTGTGCAGCATCGTGAAGTGCAGTTTCACCATCCTATACATGACATACAATAGTTTTAACATATCATTGAATGATGACGATAGCAGATGATGTCAAATAAGAGAATAAAACAACACCGTGTTAATAAAATGTTATTAAAAGAATAAACTGCAAAAAACTTATCATCATTTAAACGAATGTGAATGTGTGTGTGTATTATTTTAGTTAACGATTAACGTGCAGTGAAAATTAATTATGTTAATTGCGGTGTTATTGTCGCCGTCATCTTGTTCAAACTGGTTACGAAAAGATGTTCGGTCAACGTTAACTATCGAAACAATACCTACGTCAATATGTAGTTTTGTTGCTCACTCTATGCAATCGTGTTTTCTGTTATTCTATGTAAACCATATCATATGTTGTGTTACATTACAAAAACAGTGTAATTTCAGTAGTTTCGAGTTCTTATATCAGTGTGCTCTCATATAATTTGTATTTGGTATAAATTTTCAGAACATGTCAGTTGAATATTGTTTATGTTTTATGTTTTTGTCGTATGATATTATCTCATCACATTTAAATTGTCGTTGATTGTAAGCTTCACCACTACAACTGTTACAATTTGCCCTTGTGTTTTCTAGATATTTTGTGACCACAACCTTAGGAAATTGTCTTTAAGTCAAACAATTTTTCCAATATTCTGCATTCTACAAAGTTTGTTATCGAAGATTCTAATTTGTAACTTTTCACTAATTTTACAACCTTACTTTACTAAAGAGTATCCACTCACACACTAGAAAGCTAATTGCGTCTAGTTTGACTTCACATATGATGCAGTAAATGAATGTTTTGGTATTGAAGTTAATTTAATATGATTATAAGTTTAACTTATAATCCACTGACCTTATTCCACATATTGATATCAATGCAACCATCAATCAGCAACTTGACGATTTCTGTGTTTCCTTGATTTACAGCAATGTGAAAGGCAGTGTCACCAAACTGGATTGGAAAATACAATTTTAACAAAATATGAAAAAAAGCAGGAAGCAACCTATAGGACTAAAAGAAATAAAACATCATAGACTGGCACTTAGCGTAAAGTACAACTTGTACCCGATATCATAGTTTCATACGAATTTGTCATTAGTTAATATTGCATGGTGCATGGATGCATTCAAGCTTAATGGATATACATTGATTGATTATTGTTTAGGGATCAGCTAAAGCCCGACTACAGCTTCGGGAGTTTTTCTCGCTTTGTTGAGGACCCAATTGTGACATTGATATTGTTATTTCACAGTACAGTATAAAAGGAGATTCGGTTTGATTGACATCGAGACCCCTATCGACCTACGGAATTGGATGTAAACATTTCCTCCTTTAGTTTTTTGTTCTAGACTTTGTTGACAAATAAGGATTTAAACTGATTTAATCAAATAATTGCGCATTTTTTTATTGTTTCGTGAATTAAAATTTACAATTGTCAGTATGTCTATTTCTAAATTTATCAGTCGACACATTCCTCACTTGTCTTTAGAATTAACAAAAAATGATATAATTCAACCTACGTCGTAGACATATGGCTACCCAACGTGCAATGCTCTGACTATTTGTAAATAAAATGTATTATTTTTATTATTTTTAATAGTATCGACAAAATTGATACTAGAATGTATTCTTGTAGTTTTGTTGCTCACTCTATGCAATCGTGTTTTCTGATATTCTATGTAAAACATATCATATGCTGTGTTACATTACAAAAACAGTGCAATTTCAGTAGTTTCGAGTACTTATATCAGTGTGCTCTCATATAATTTTTTTTGGTTTAAATTTTCAATACATGTCAATTGAATATTGTTTATGTTTTATATTTTTGTCGTATGATATTATCTCATCACATTTAAATTGTCGTGGATTGTAAGCTTCACCACTAGAACTGTTACAATTTGCCCGTTGTTTTCTCGATATTTTGTGACCATAACCTTAGGAAATTTTGTTTAAGTCAACAAACTTTTCCGATGTTCTGCATCCTACAATGTTTGTTATAGAATATTCTAATTTGTCACTTTTCACTAATTTTGCAACCTTACTTTACAAAAGAGTATCCACACACACACTAGAAAGCTAATTGCGTCTAGTTTGACATCACATAGGATGCAGTAAATGAATGTTTTGGTATTGCCTATAGTTTACTATGACTGTTAGTTTAACTTATAATCCACAGACCTCATTCTTTATATTGAGATCAATACCACCATCAATCAACAACTTGACGATATCTGTGTATCTGTGATCTACAGCAATGCAAAATGCAGTTCTATCAAACTGGATAAAAAAACAAAATAACTATATATTAACATAATATGAAATAAAACAGGAAGCAACCTATTGGACTATAGGAAGTAAAACAACATAGACTCGAACTAAGCGTAAAGTCAAAAAAATTGTTTAGGGATCAGCTAAAGCCCGACTCCAGCTGCGAATTTTTTCTCGCTGTATTGAGGACCCAATGGTGACATTGATATTGTTATTTCACAGTACAGTATAAAAGGAGATTTGGTTTGATTGACATCTAGACCCCTATCCAGCTACGTTTAAATGAAGTGGATGTAAACATTTATAAGAAATCGTAAAGCCTTCAACATCGAAAACAAACCATAAAGCACGTGGAGGGGTTAAACGTATTTATATGCCCTCAACTCTCAGTTAAAATTTTATAAATGATCGGTTCTGGCGTTAATTAAGAACAAGGGTATCGGTATAGACTGGTGCAATACAACCTTGTGTTTTCTCAAAATATTGGGACAGTTTTACATCAACAAACGTTTCCATTGTTCTACATTCTACAATGTGTGTTTTTGGAGGATACTTAATTGTCACTTATCACTAATGTTGCAACCTTAAATAATACTTTACTAATTTATGTTTTGTTATTACCGATAATGCATTGTGATTTTTTAAAGTCAACTGACCTGATCCTGTAAATTGAGATCAATACCGGCGTCAATCAGTATCTTGACGATTTCTGTGTTTCTCACATTTAAAGCAATGTGAAGAGCAGTGTAACCATACTGGATAAAACAAAATAACAATTTTAACAGAATTAGGAAATAAAACAGGAATCGACTTATGTCATTAACGGAAGTAAAACAGCATAGACTCGGACTTATATTAAAGTCAAACTGGTACTCGATATCAGATTATAAAATATTGTTTAGGGGGCAGCTGATTCCTGCCTCTGAGCTTGTGATTTTTTCGTTGTTTTGACGACCGATTGGTGACATTGATGTTGGTTTTTGTTTGCAGTACAGTATAAAAAGGGAATGTGGTTTGCTTGTCAACGAGACACCTATTCACCTTAGTTTAAATGAAGTGAATGTTAACATTGATAAGCAATCGTATGGCCGTCAAAACGAGAACAAACCATACAGAATGAGCTGGGTTAAACCTATGTCTGGGCGCTCAACCCTCTTCCTAACAGTTGTTTTACAGCACAAAATAGGAACAGACTAAACAACTCAGTTGAAAAATGCTTAACGCATTAGTTCGAAACAAGGCATGAGCACATCAAACAAAAAAAGAGACTTGTATTCTTTCTCGCGTCTAGTCTAGCTTGATCCTCCATTATGTCCATCAGCTATTGTAAATTGTATGATTTAATTGTTTAACAAAAAAAATATTTCCATACACCAAATAAAATTGACTTATTGCATGTAGTATTAGAAACGAAAAGACAATAATAAAAAACAACACCATAACTTCGACACTAAACAATTAAAATGAGGTCAAGGTCAGATGACACATGCCAGTTGGCCATGTATACCTTCCGATAATTTCTTACACCAATTGTAGTAGACATATTGCATACAATATAATAAAAACAGACCAAACCACAAAAAAAAACTTTATAACCACTGACCCATTGAAATGAGTTCAAGGTCACTGATTCATGATCCGTATGGCTTCCCTTCGGGCATTTGTCTGTCTATTTGTAAAATAAAGTGTACCTTTTTAATTATTCTTTATAACTTTCACAACACTGATGGTAATATGTGTTTCTGTAGCTTTGTTGCTCACTCCATGCAAATATGTTGATATGTTATTGTATGTAAAGAACAATGTTTATACATTATATCGTATAAAAGAATCTCGTCACATTTAAATTGTCATCGATTGTAAGCTATATCACTATTATTCGTACAATTTAATCTTGTGTTGCATTGTGATCTCTTCTCTAGGATCATGTTCATGTCACCATTTTTTTTTATTGTTTTGCATGTTACAGTGTTTGTTTTGGAAGATGTTAATTTGCCATTTATAACTAATGTTGATACCGAGGTGATACTTTGTCCATTCGTTTAATGAGTTTTATCATTTGATTTAGCTATTTGATGAATGACTTACCTTCTTGAATTTTTCTCGGAGTTTATAATTTTTGTGAAATGCCTTTTTACTTAAGAGTATCACCACACACAATAGCTTGACATACACATATGATGAAGTACATTTGGTTTTTGTTATTGCAGATTATTCATTACCATTATAAGTTTAATCCACTGACCTGTCCTTGTATATTGAGATCAATACCGGCGTCAATTAGCAACTTGACGATATCTGTGTGTCTGTTACTTGCAGCAATGTGAAGTGCAGTGTTACTCAACTGTGTATATACAAACTAAATTACAATAATAATATATAGCAGAGTGAATTGCAGTGAGACTATACTGGATAAAAAACAAACTGATATTTTTAACATAATATACAATCAAACAGAAAGCAACCCATTGCCCTGAAGGAAGTGAACAGAATAGACTCGCACTGAGCGTATAGTCGACCTAGTACACATGGCATGGTGTTTGAATATATGTTGCCTTAATGATGATACATAAATGCATCATTGTTTAGGGGCAATTTGATGCCGGATGTGGGATTATCTCGCTGTGTTGAAGACCCATTAGTGATATTGATGTTGGGTCTTAGTTGCAGTACAGTATAAAAAAGGAATTTGGTTTGATTGCCAACGAGACATCTATCCACCTGAGGTCAAATGAAGTGAATGTAAACATTAATAATCAACCGTACGGCCGTAAACAACGAAAACAAATCATACAGCATGTGGTGGGGTTGAACATGTTTGTGGGCGCTCATCAGATCGATACAAAGCAGAAAAACAGTAAAAAGAAACACACAGCTGTCTTCTTTCTTGCGTTTAGTCCTTTGACTGACATGATTCTCGATTAAATCCATCAGAATGTTATAGCTGTGTTTCCAATTGATTGCTTTTGTAGTGTATAGGCTCACCATATTTCGAGCCTTTTGGATAACCCATTTCACAGTGAAGTGTTAATGGTCACTGGTAATAATATGGGCACCTAAATTATATAAGAATGAGGAACTAGCACCGGTGCAATCAGGAAGTTTAGACTAAAAGTCGTCAATATTGAGATCCTGTTACACGTGTTTGTAATTAAGAATTTTTAGTTTTAGGTTTAGTTATGTAAATATAAATGACAATGTAAAGCAATTCAAACAAGAAAACTAACAAACTTATGTATGAACAAAAAAGAACGAAAAACAAATATATTACACTTAAACTTAGGACAATCACTGGATTACAGGCTCCTCACTTGGGACAGGCACATACATATATACTGAGGTGAGGTTTACCATGTGAGCGGGATACCACTATAACCTGGGTTAGTTGTGTAGCAATACAACACAAGAACTTTGAAAACCAGTTGTAAAAGGCTTAACTCATGAGATTGATACAAATACCACAAATATAAATAAAAGTGGCAGGGTAATTTTACATCCCAACAATACAAAGATATGCAGTGCATATCTGAGAGGGTTGGCATTAACTAAAATCTAGTTCAAAGCCACTTACAACTAATAAGAAACATACATCTAAGACTAAATTATCAATCAGTACACATCCAACATACGATGAATTTAGTGTAAAGACGTCATAAACAACCAGCATAAAACATGACCTTATGCAATGCCAAATACATGTATCGTGAGATTGTAGATCCATGAATGTGTGTATATATATATATAAAACCATTACATTTAGGTTGCTTTTTTAATTTACTGATAAACAATAGCTATTTATACCAACAAAAACAATATGAAAAGGTATGAATAAATTTAGAACTCTTAACCTTTTAGATTTAGTTTATTTAAATGACGATAAGTTAACAAGGACTTTATCTAACTTTCCGGGCACGATAAACAACAATTCCGTAAAAAAAAGGATAATCGATTTCCCCCACCTAAGTATCATCATACCAACTTCACCTGGATATGAGTTATACATATCCCAAATTATTTAGTATTCAAGAGCCTACAGCTGCTACTCAGACTTTGTAAAACATCAACAACACATATAATACACGATGGTCTTGAAGTATAGTTATGCGTACTGACGTCGTCTATCATCTTAATACGTGTCATAGTGTTCTTGTATTTGTCTGTATTAATAATATTTTACTGATTGATCTGTTTTTGATGATATTCATTTGATGTTGCTCCCTACTCATGAGTTGTTTGACCGATATAGAATAGCCGTTTCATAGATGATATTGAATATGTCGTAACTACAATCCCGTTCCCTTTTTTACGAATGTGACCTACCGAATTAGACTATTTACCGGGGTTGTGATAATATGAGCAACACGACGGATGCCACATGTAGAGTAGGATATACTTACCCTTCCGGAACACCATAGATTATACTCAGCTTTTGGTGGGGTTCGTGTTGCTTAGTCTTTAGTTATCTAGGTTGTGTTTTGTGTACTATTTTTTTGTCTGGTTGTCATTTTATTTGCCATTATGTCGTCAATTTATTATCGATGTATGAGTTTGACTGTCCCTCTGGTACTTTGCACCCCTCTTTTGCCGTATATGTTGTAGCATTTGTCAACGCATGAGTGTATTTGTAATGTATGGATACTTTTGAAGTTGTAAGCTGTACCCAAATATTTGCATAGTACTTTCTTCTTTTAATTCCATGTGATATATATTGAAATGTTAATAAGTTGGAAATATTTGAGGCAGCCGATTCTTTTATATCATAATAACAATGCTACCGCCTGGATAAAAAAAAAAGTAGTCGGAACTCATAAAGGTCGGCATCGAAGTTTAATGGTACTGAATTACAGTGTTTCCCTCGGTTTTGGTTTGTTGCCCCGATTTTGTTTTTTGTCCATGGATTTATGAGTTTTGAACAGCGGTATACTACTGTTGCCTTTATTGATATACGTATTTATAATTTAAAATAATAATCAATTGATTCATATTTATCATTTTCACATTGATGTCTGAAAGTCTGTTCGACAAACTGT
Organism: Mytilus edulis; assembly: GCA_019925275.1. Lineage (NCBI taxonomy): Eukaryota > Metazoa > Mollusca > Bivalvia > Mytilida > Mytilidae > Mytilus > Mytilus edulis. The sequence goes on from CM034358.1 coordinate 96,888,714, forward strand.
ATATTTGAAGGTAACCCCTGAGTTTTGGACCGGTAAGCAGCTCCTATATACTCTCCTATTTAAATGTATGACGAAGCGTATAATTAATGCAAAAACACTCTCGACCAGTATCATCCCTCGTGCATAAAAGCCCTGAGACTGATCATTGTATCTCGGGTTAATACAGTATGTGATACGGATATGTTTTATTCCTAATATAATCTATTCATCTAAGACATATATTGTCATTGTATGAGTTATGTTCAACAATATCAATAAAAATCGAAGCTTTACTCCAAATGATATCTTATCTACATCAATTATGTCGAAATCTCTTTGAAAAAATATATTTCAATTAATGCTTAAGATTATAAAGATATGTGAATTTGAGGTCTAAAAATGACACTTACTTGTCAGGCTAAAGTTTGTTTATTTGTATATGAAAGAGGTTTGAAGTACTGCATAACATATCAATTACAAACATCAAACAAACAATTGAAGCGTGTATTTGTATACTATTACCGTAACTCACATAGTCTTGATAGTTGACATTTGCTCCTCCCTCTAAACATGTCTTTATTGTTTGCGTGTCACCCAAAATTGCAGCAGTAAGTAGATCCTGTATAACATAAAACAACTGTTCGAATGTAAAAATAATTAATATGATAAATAAACAAAATCAAGAAATTTTGTTAAAACACAACACTTAACATCGTGGCTTCAAAAAATATCCGGATTGTCCTAACTTGTGCATGAAAGATCCGATCAGTACACATCCTGTAAGAGGATGCTGACATTCTACAAAGCGTATACTACCGATATAAAAATAACCATGGTCCTGCAACACTAATCAATTCAAAACTAAGACAAAAATAAAAAAATGAGGATTTTTGGAATTTATGTTATTTTTTGAAAGTTTTAAAATTTTGAAAGGTACACCAAAAAATTAGAATTTTAAAATTCAAAGAACGTTTTTGAATTTGATTGTTCATATTTTTTATCAAACTAACATCAGTACTAAACGTAAGGATGTAAAAAACTATTCTTCTGACGTTTCAGTCTCATTTAGTCTCATTGAAATCCGGTTCTGAAATTAAGTCAAGAACATGCGATACAATTGGAAAATAGATATGAATTTGATAATAATCATAATCAAACTTAACTCTGTGAAAGAGTTGTGTATTTCCAATAAGTAGTTTTAGAGTAATGAAATTTTAAGTTTGAATACTAATCAAGTCAATCATTTGAGCCTGAATTTTGAGAAAAAATAGGTGAGGGGTACAAAAAAAAATGATTTTACAAGAAACATAAACATCCAATAAAACTTTTTCGTTTCAAATTTCTTAGATATGTACTTTTTTCAATCATTTATAGCAAACAAGTTGAAATAATATGCATTTTGTTCTTTAAACAGAGAAAAATAACAAATTTATAAAATCGACAACACGGTAAATTTGAAACGAAAAAGCATCAAAATATGACCAAACTTTCTTTTATTAACACCTACCTATAGTTGAATTTATTCAGATTGATGCACTTCATCTTTATTGAGAGTATAAACAAAAGTTTACTTGTGGAACTGTGATTTTTTTCATGATAATAGCCCAAAATTGGGTAAAAATTGATGAAAGATAGAAAATAATCAGAATTTGGTACTTTTTAATCATGTTAATGACCTATAGCAAAAAAAAAAAAAAGAAGTGCACCACCATTTGCATTTTTCTTCACATTTTTTTTTTACAGTCTTAATTCTAGAAATTGTTGGCTCCTCAGAGGTGTACATCTTTAAAAAGCAGTTTTAATTTGGCAGCTTACTACAAAAATCATGGACAAGTGATACAAGCATGAGACTTTGTATATTCTAAATTCCATTTTAAACCGTAGAAAACCATGAAAAAACGTAATTAGTAATTAGTTTATTACAGTGTCACAATTTAACATTATACATACTATATTATACATCAGATGAAGACAGCGTAAAACTAGATTAGATTCCTGCCTTAAGAGACATAGGAGACACCTTTCCCTCATGCTCATTAAATGCATACACAGTTTAAAACATTTTACAAAATTAAAAAAAAATAATATACAAAACATATACTTCGTAGATCAGCATTTTTTTCACGATAAGAACAAAACATGTAAAATTGATATAACAAATTAAAATAATATGCTAATCAATAATAATAAGAAATTTAAGTTCTTCAAAAGTTATAAATGTATCTTTCTCCTCTTAATCATCAAATGCAATGTTTTCGCTAATAAGAATTGAATTTCATCACAACTCATAATATGATTTAATTTTCTTCTACACTCCAGATAATAAAAACAAAGTTTGATAAAAAGGGTGAATTTAAAAGTTCCTCTCTCAACATGCTCAAGTCCGAATTAAAATTACAGTTCATTAAAAAAATGTTGTTCGGTTTCAATCGTATTTCCATCACAAAACTGACAATTTTGTTCATTTAAAGATGTAACTGGCTTGGTAATCGTCCTGTTTCAATGGCGTTTTAGTTGGTAACCCACGAATGACTGTTGTTTCATTAATTAATGACTCAGATTATATTTGCGTTATTGTTCTTTTATTGCATTGCTGATTACTTTTGTTAATTTATATAATAGTTATTTAGTTTTTCAATGGCGAAAATAATTCGCTTATCAGCTTCCTCAGCAGATGTTTGGGAAACGGATTGTACATTTTTTTTGTGTTGTTTATATCAGGAAGTCACAACAGACCTAATGAAATCGTCAGATGAAGGATATACTGTGTTGGGCAAACAAATGTCCTAGCTGCTTATCTGAATATGAAACGTGCAGGACTTAAAACATAACCAGGACCACTCATTCTGTCTGACGATGTAACTAATATACGTAACCACGACTTTCTATTCATGAGTTTGCAAAACGAGTATGAGTTCTTAAATTACGTGAGGTTAAAGAGTGAAAATATTACGGCCGAAAAAATATCATGGTCATCATTCCATTCTTTACAAAAACTGTTGAAGGGAGTCTTACCTGCTTTAGGTCATTTTGTTAAGAACAAGCAAATCAGTTGCTACCATAAAATATTTGATGGATGATGTTATATTTGTTATTCTCGTGGTGTATTGTCTGTTGCTTGGTCCGTTTCTGTGTGCTGTTGCGTTTCGGTGTTGTGTCGTTGTTCTCCTCTTATATTTAATGCGTTTCCCTCGGTTTTGGTTTGTTGCCCCGATTTTGTTTTTTGTCCATGGATTTATGAGTTTTGAACAGCGGTATACTACTGTTGCCTTTATTAGGGATATTGTGTCGTTTTTTAAACCTGGTCATACTCCAATGATAACAGCAGACCAGCCGCTATTTGTGTTGGCAAAGCAAATTTATATGGAATGGCCAAATGAATACGGCGAAAACAAATTTGTTGTTCGGTGGTATACATATTGATATGGCATGTTTTAATGTTGTGGGTGATTTATTGCGGGATAGTGGTCGATGCCGATGTTGCATAATCTGGGACCGCAGAATCGTTCTTGTCAAGTTCTTATACTCAAAACCTAGACTAGCCCATCAGGTAAACGCATGTATATTGTTTGATTTGCTAATGTCTGCTTATGAAAGTTTTAATAACGAAAATCACGATGAATCAATAGAATTTGACGATTTTAGACAATGGTGTAATGAAAGAAACTCATTTTGAAATTTGATATTATGTTCATGAAATTCAGCTGTTGGTTTTGTCGTACATTTTTTCAAAGGTGATGGTAATGAGCAAAATGATGTCAATATTTAATTCAAGATGACCGCCGTGAAACAAAATCAAAAACATGTTGGCCAACCCTCTAACATGATAAAGTACGACCAAAAGGACGTATGTGCCAAATCCTTTTCTTGGATCACTATTTGCATGATTTTGTCAAATTTCTGTACTAAGCAGCCCCAGTATTTTGTTTATTTCGCATTTTGATTTTTGATTTTATAATTTTTGATTTTGATTATGCTATCAAAAATGAAAAAAAATAGGCTTAAAGAGGGGTACATGTTAATTGCAAAACGAACTCAAAGCGTAACAAAACAAAACAAAACAAAAATGAACTTAATGGTGCTTATAAGTTGATGTATGAAATACAGAAATTGAAGATTTATTTCCCGAGGGTACCACCATCCCAGTAGTCAGTACTTTTTGGTGCTGACATGAATTATCATTGATATGGTTATATTTATAAATTAACTGTTTACAAAATTTAGAATTTTTGAAATACTAAGGCTTTTCTACTTCAGGCATAGATTACCTTAGCTGGATTTGGCAAAACTTTTAGGCATTTAAGGCCTCAATGCTCTTCAACTTCGTACTTTATTTTGCTTTTTTATTTTTTGGGGATTCGAGCGTCACCGATGAGTCTTTTGTAGACGAAACGCGCGTCTGGCGTATATACACAAATTTAGTCCTGATATCTATGATGAGTTTATTTGTTAGTGGTAAATTGGATCACAAACTTAATATTTCTCAAAAGCGGATGATGTATTTTAAAACTAGAGACACGGCTTTGATTATCACCATTTTTTGTTAGGAATAAAATAAAGCATGAAATATATCAAATTATTTTTAAATTGGACATCACATGATATAACAGAATCCTGATATGTTGTTGTTTTCTTTTGCATCGATAGTTCAACCAGCATTAAAATATTTGTTGAACAAAAATCTCAAATATAAGCTAAGCATATCAGAAAAATTATTCAGAACTATTTGGATTCATTAGCGTCCAACATTTAGGAGTAATAGTGAAAACTAAACATCTTGCAGAAGGCGAAATAGTATGGTAGCTTAGGGTTTATAATGTATATATTTTGTGCTGTACTTAAGAGAATAAAAAAGCTTAAAACGTGTTACATGCTTCCCGCAATACACGCTGAATTAAAGAGTAGGATAACATATTTAGTAGCTTGGAACCAGTATACTGTTCAAATGTATTCAACGTTAACATCAAACTCATCCTGTTAATCTTGTAATAGCTGAATACATTCATACCATATAAACTTCAAAATGCGCAAATGGTAAATACGGGTATATCCATTAATACAAAACAAATCTCGTTTCCTGCGTATCACAATGATAGACGAGCATTTTTTTTTAGGGTCAAATGGTTTGACATAGTAATAAGGCAACTGCATAATGTTTCTTTGTTGTTTTTGGTTATTTTTTGTTGTTAATTTTTTTTTTTAATTACACAAAACTGAATTTAAATTTACTCATGTGTTTTGTTCCTAGCTCCCAATTCACATATCATCCGGCTGGCTACGTCATTACCGGTGACCTCAACATTGTTAATAACACTTCCGTTCGAAACGTGTTATCGAAAAGTCCAACATATCGTGAGCCGAAATCCATCAATTGGAAATTCAACTTTTAAATTTTGATGGATTCAGTTTAGGATTATACAAGGCAATGGGCTAGACGTGAAATAAAGACGTATATACTCTTTTCGAGTGAATTAAGGCAGTGAGGTCGTTGATACAAATCAGAATTAAAAATCTGAATGGGTCTTTCAATGCCCATGCTACGTCAATCTTTAAAGACCCTACTGTTGCAAACCACTTATCCTACTTTCATGAGAAATATGTTGTTGTCCCCGCATACAAAGCCCCAAACAACATCGTGTCGGTGGGTAAAACTCTTTACATTAACTGCTTGATAAACGAATTAGGTATTGACAATTCACTTGGAAACCCAATTTAAACCCTACGACACTGTTCAAAGAGGAAATCCTAGATAATCATAGGTTTGTTATATTTTCATTTGGAATTATAACCAAAGATGATGGACTGGATTTTCCATCACTGTATTGGATACCCAAACTGCATTAATGCGCGGGTATGTTAATGCTGTATTTTCAAAAAAAATGAAAAAATGATACTTAAATTTCAACTTTTAATAAAAAGAATTTTTGACTCATTGTTAGTGTAATGTGTTATATTTTTTAGTTTTGCTAGTATGTTGACAATATAAATTTTCGTTTAAAAAAAAAACATTCTCAAATTATCACGTGGTTATCACGTGACACTCAAAATCTATTTATAAACATGAAAACAGTAAACTCAAAAGTGCTAGCGTGTAGACACTCTTGTTTTTCTAAGTATTGTTATCTGTGGATAGCTTATATACCAAAGTATTAGAAAAGTGCTACTCGCCTCCTTTGAATGAAAAGATTTATTAAATAAACGGAGATTTTCGACTAAATTGCGCCAAAAATACTATGACCTTCAGATATTTCATCGTCTAACACTCAAACGGAATAAACAACATGAACCGAGTAGCAGTTTTCGTAAAATATTAATACTCAGCTTTCTGTACGTTTATTTGAATCTAAATTTCATCATTTCTACACGCTAGCACTTTTGAGTCAAAGTTAACTTGTTTCATAAGTTTTCGGGTCTGTCATTGTTTACAAACGCACAAGTGACTTTCAAAGGGAAGTAATTCTGTAAAAAGAAATAAAATTTTCAGTCATCGGGTAATTGTTGTCGATCTTTATTTCAATGTACTTTTTGTTGCATCTACTCCATACCCAATTAATTTAATAAAAGAAATATATATATTACTCGGAGAATATATCAGAATGATTATAATTACACATCGGCTTGGTATGAAGCCCCTTTTCTCTCTGTTTGGTATTTTTTGCCCATAAAATTATGTACGGAATTTTTCTACGGACACTAGCATTATCTACCAATAAAACATGACCTCCGTGTATTCGCACAACAGTGTTGGAAGTGTTATTAAACACCATTCAATCAATCAGATAGTTCTTTGAATTGTGTTTTCTATTTTGTCTGATGAGGTGCCTCTCATGTTTGGATTTTGCCTCTTGTAACAGTGTAGACTGTCAGAGTGTACAATAACATCTTGAATCTTTCTCATTTTTAATAAATCATACAGACCCATACACTGTACATCATTCAGTCGTTGGTCACAGTGGCAATCACACCATATATAATGACAGCTTGGAATATATATTCAATGTACTGCTTATTTTTTTCTCTCAATAAATTTAATTACCACATACTGATAGAAAACAAAGTTAAAGAAAAATAGATGTTGATTTCATAAAAAAAAATTATGATGGTTAGTAAGTATGGGACTATAAATTAAATTTATACCAAATATGATAGTCCAAGAGCTAATGGAAATTTAATTATATTTCAAATCCTGCTACATTTTCATCACACATTCCCTTTACACCATGTACACATTCAATGAACATTCTGTGTCTCATTCAAGCATACTTAAAACTCCAGAATATGTATTAATTCTATGTATGTGTATATGTACCATTATCTCTGCTACTTTAATTTGTATTAAGTTTATGAGAATAAAGTATTCTAAAACTGCAGAATATTTTCTTTTACAGCTAATTTCCTAAAGCTTGTAGAGTAAAAGTTTGGTTGGCCTGCTTTTTTTGTTTGTATAAACATTTACCCAAGCTTAAAGCACTTAAGATTGTCATCTTCAAACAATAAATATAGACAAACTTAAACCTGTAAATATTAAAATTAAATGCAATTGGATGTTATTTAAATTATCATTGTACAATATATACAAAAAAGCAAACAAGGTAACCAAAGTCTTGCTCTACATGCAATAAGAAATCAGCTGTAATCTGTGCCTTCTTTTTAAGTTATAAGAAACAGAAATACAGGTATATATAGGGTGTAAAGTTTTTTAAAGAAAATATAATAATAATTTTGCAGGGTAAAGAAAAGATGCTATTTGAATAAAAAACAATAAATAAAAATACTCTTAACAACTAATTGACCTCCTCCCCCCCAGTTCGGACCCAAATTTATGTATCTGTGGCCCAAATCTGTATACATTAGAAAAAATCATGAACTTGGACAACTGTTTTATTTATCTATATTTTATTTATATCAATATAATATATTATCTTTTATAATTGCAATGCTAACCATCAATGAGGTGTATATTTTTAGGGATAAACAGCATAAAACTAGCAGACATCAGTTTAAACAATATTGAAAATTTAAAGTTATAATATTTATCATCTTTTTAAGCTTCATGTAATTAGATAATTGAATTATTGATAATTGCTTTTCAATAAGCATTATTTGGTACTTTCTTAAAAGGTGGAGTGAATGTTTTTGTAAGGGAATATATGATCAGTGTCTGACAGAAAACACTACAGGGCAATCTCAAAGTTGTTTCATATTCACTGATTGATTGATTTGAAATTGTGTATTAAATGCAGCCAACATGACTTATTTTACTTCATGTGCTACAAAATGTATGTTTTTCTATGTGTCACAACTTACCATCATAACCAAATATCATAGATGTTTTTTGTTTTTGTTATAAAACATGTTTCACAATCATAGAAATTAGGGAATGGGTGATCCTATTGATGAATCTATTTGCTAATTTGTATGTGAAAACGTTTCATCATTCCTAATACTTTTGATTTTGTTTCACATTATTATTAATAAACAATATTGATAATTTTGATTTTAATATTCCATGGAGCACAGCTAAATATACTTTATCCGCCGAATGAAATCACAATTTGTTCACAGTGACACATTTATGAAGTAAAAGTTCTGTGAAACATCCTCTTCTCAGTGATGATAATTAGGACACAATATCACATACTATATGTATTCCACTTTCTTATAAATTTTTCCTTTAATGATCATGAATTAAATACATGTTCCAGAATCATTGCAGTTAGTTATTCATTCATTTCAACCTATTTCCTTTTGTTGAACCTGCTTTTTCATACAGCAAATCTTTTTCTCACTTATTTTTAATACAGTCAATTAAAACTTTTAATTTGTATTCCTTTTAGCACAGTTAAAACATTCTTGATTCCATTCATTTTGTCACACATATGTATAAGTAAAGAGTCTTTTCAGGAAAATTAATTTTCTCTTTAAATCTCATAAACAGGAATCTAATATGAAAATAATATCCTTGTTTGTGTTCCATTTGTTGATCTTCCTTAGAATGACAAGTGCAGTCCTTGTGTCTTATTCATTTTATCAAATGTGCTATTGTTTTGAAGTAGCCATTGTTTCTCATTCATCTTAAAATCCTGCAAAAAAAATATATTATTATACACAATATATTTAATTAAGCCCCATTGCTATATATACTAGTATATATATGCATAATATCTATTACTTCAATCATTGTACTTGATTTATATGCTATAAAAGTGCCCTGTATTTTGAACATAAAAATCATCTTATTCTTATTCTGTTCCAAAAAGAGAACTTCAATATATATTCAAATTTTAGTAAGCTTAATAGCCTAAGCCCTTAGTATCAGCAGTGGTTGGTAAAACCAATAGTAAACTTACTTTTATACTATGTTAATTTATTTGTATATGTCTCTGTACCATTGTACTTTGGTTTATGAGAATAAAGATATATATATATACTTACATGTTTGTAATAAAATAATTGCCATGTTTGTTTACTTTCTTAACACATAAATATAATTATAGACAGATTAATCTAAACTCATAAGCAATTAATCTTTAAATAGCTTTCATATCACTTCATGTGACTATAAAATAAGTGTCAGTAACAATAATATAATATTTGAATGCTTACATGATAATGCAGACTTCCTACATGTCAAGTCACTTGGAAGCAGTAAAAAAAAACCAGTGAATACAAATTCTGCAAAAGACAAATATAAAATTGCATAACCAAAACTTTATAAGCAATAAACACACCAAAAGATTTTTTAAAAACATGATGTAGGAAATAGGCAATAAAGGAGATATTTAAAAAAAAAGATTGATTGTTGGTTGTTTAACGTCCAGTGGCAAATATTTAAAAACAAACCTGTTGGGTAGTTAATCTGTATGATATTGAAACATTTACATCAATTGATCATGTCAATGTAGATTGACAGCTTTTAAAGTCACTTATTTGGATTATAACATTTTAATAGTTATCAAGCAAATCCTACAAGTAATAAATAGTCTGTAAAAGGTCAATTGAATGAAAGTGGTGATCATTTAAAATTTTCATATCTTAAACTAAAAATTAAATTAGATAATATATTAACTAAGATGAGCAAATTCTCTCATTTTGTAAAATCTCAGTAGCCTGTTAACTGAAATATGACTTAATAGTACCTTTTATTTGTTTGTACATGCATTTATAAATTCTTTGTCTTTGTGTGACTGGTATTTTCTCATAAACTTAGAAATGACCATGAATATATAAATACTATTTGTGAAACAAATCCAAGTTTTATATCTATAAAGGTCATGCTTTAGTTAAATAACAATAAAAAAAATAATTCTGAATTGAAACAATGTCATTCTCTGTTCAACATGTAAAAACACCAACACTGTTCATTTGTGGACTTTGTGTGGGTGGTGTATAAAAGTATAAAAAAAAATATGACTAAACCTATTAAGGAGAGGTAGACTGGGTATATATGATAATAAAATCAACGGTACCAATTTTGTTGCACCAGATGCGCATAGGGGGTGCACCCCTTACTACCAAAGTTAAGGAGCTATGTATGCATAAATGAATAGTTTTAATTTATTGCATACACTGAACCAAGGGGGAATTAAAGGGGGGAGGTAATTATTATGTAACAGTTGGCATGGGAAAAATCAAGTCTAGTACTATAACTAATATTAAAACCATCTTTCTCCGAGCATTTTTTCCATTTAGCTAACTTTATTGCTTCATTGATTGATTCATAGGTCAACGGTTTTCGTCGTTTGTTATCGAAATAAATGACGAATTATGAATGTTTTGGTTCAATTCAACAAATTCAATGAGAAGAAATGGGTACCGATGATAAAGAGTTACAATTTACAACGTATTTACCTCAAAATGTATGCAAAATCCTCCTTTCCATTGTGATTTCCATGTGCCGACTTCTTTGACAAGGTGCTCAACAGCTGATGTTAATGAGTGTGACGTGACAAGCTAAACATGGACGTTGATGAATCTTAGTTTTTGGCGATTTTCTTACTCAAAACTGTAAGTGTTCAAGGGAACAACGGTTATGTTTGAAGATATTGTTAATGTCGCTATGATGTTGTCGAAAAACAACAAGTTGATAAATCTTTGATCTCGGTGTAACCAAAAAATCACCACTCCATAGCAAATTCTCCCAACGTCCGATTTAGCCAATCAAAATTCGTATAGTTTCGAAAATGACGTAATAGATGAGATTTCGATGCAATCATCAAAAATCGTCAAAAATGATTTGAAACCGCATTAACCTACCCGCGTGTCCTTTCAAAGAACGGTATATTGCTGGGTCTTCGAAGTGCTCAACGAAACCTCTTTCTAAATTATTAACATCTATTTGATCAGCAATCGAAGACGGACTTTAAAGTTAATTTGAAACTGCCTATTCTAGAGGTGGCGTGAATCAGAGGTGGATACTTAAAACTTCCAAAGATCTTTTAGAGTACATAAAATCTAACTCTCTTTCATCTTGTACATGTTGTAATAGTATTAAAACATTTGACTTTTCTAACCTTTATTACACATTTCAAACTAAAAGACAAATTTAAAGAGTTGATATTGCTTTGCTGCATAAAAAAGAATGGCCAACGAAGAGACACGTATCTTGTTTCGGGAATGTATACACAACTAAGAGGCCGCAGTCTTCAATGCCTCATGTAGAATTGATAAGAAGTTGATAAGCAAATATGTTAAAGTTTACATTGGTTAGATAGCCCAAATGCATAACCCTATCTTTATACAGCACTATTTTGCCTCTGCTAGTTGTCAAACAGTCATTAATGTGCGATTCCTAGACATATATCACAACTTTGTCCTCCGAATTAATTCAAATATTGTTTTTATCTTTTACAATAAGGAGCATTACTTGAAACATTTTGTGTTCTTATCTTTGAATATATTGTTCCTGTTAACATACATAAAAAAGAAAATCGTTAAAAAACACATATATATATATTCAAATTTTACCTCCTCCAGCTGTCTACTGTTTGTTTCCATGCTGATTGTAAGATTTCTGAAAAAAAGATATACTTGAGGTTTTCTTACAGTTACCATTTTACTTTCCTCGATTTCACTCATAATAATTTATTTGAATGAGGATAAATATGTATCGGATATATCAGTTCGGACAATAAAATGGTTATAGTATCAAATAATGGCAAGTTTTTTTTTTTAAATGATGTCCTCCTCTAGTACTCCCTTTGCTTTTTGGTTTTTTTTTCTTATTAGGTGAAAACAAGTGGAGTCAGGTTAATGTTAACAATATCGAGTGCACTGTATGTTATTACATGTAGAAAATAATTATCGATTTAATTTAGTGTTAGTCAAACTGCTATATATATCCAACCAAGTTATTCATGTTTTTACAAAAAAATCATATTTTTTCAACAGGTCAACTTTTTATGAAACTAAACCAGTCAAATAGAATTGATATTCCCTTGAATAACACTAAGTTAAGCAGATACAAATAAAATACTTGTTTATATAGGTAATCATTTATGTTTGAATGATATGTTCAGATATGTATCAACTCTTTAAACCGCATTGCAGTTTATAAAGATGTTATAATGTCACAGTGTATTTGATTCTTTAAGGGAACTGTGAAGTGAAATATAAAATGTCATCAACGAAGAAGGACATACAGGGGTTAAGTCAAACAACATATATCTTTAGATGATCGAGTTTACATTACTTCCAGCGTTAGAACAGGAAATATTGAGTTTATATTTTAACAGATAGATGGATACATGTCATATGTAAGTAAGACCTCCTCTACTTGATATTTCAAAAACTCAATACAGCCAATCGACATAAGGAACATATATTTAATTAACAATTGTGATATATTGGTTTATTAGACTAAATGTCGTTTACAACATATATGATAGAGAAAAAAGAGAGGCGAACTATACCAGAGGAATATTCATCGGTCGAAATATAAAGTGCCAATGTCATGCATGACTAAAACTATTTTTTTGTACTTTCAAATATATAACCAATAGTACAACAAATCACAACAAAGACAACTACTGACTAAACAAACCGAACCCCATCAACACAATCAGTAGTGTAAGCAGAAACTCTATATTATGTGGCAGCCGTCATGTTACTCGTTTAAAAACAGACCCGGTAATCAGTTTGATTCGGAAGCGATGAAATGTGGAGAGGGAACTATCTATTGTGATCGTAATTAGATGAATAAACCCGCCAAAACAACGGGAACACAAATTGCATTTTATTGTGTAAAGGGCACAACTCTGCTTATACAGAACAGTATGATCATTCACGATCGGTATGTTTACATTGCAAAATGCAAACGTCATACAATGAAAAAGAAGGTATGTAAACAGTGAAATAAATTAAACATGTTGAATGCAGCTTTATTTTAATTCATTTTAAATCTCTAGCACATAGGCTTATGTATCATCTTATGAAACATTTGACATCATCCTTATTTCGCAAGTTAACAATAACTTCGCAGTTCTAATCAAATGTATTTGTTATCATTTAATGAAAGTGAAGGACACACCATTACATTTTTTAGAGGGAAGGACAGATACAACGTAAGGATAATATTCACATAGATTCATACAATTTGTATCTTCTGTAAAAAGTTGTTACACTACACCATATGAAGAGTTATCGTTTTCTATCACCTAGTCCAAAAGCCATTTGATTATCGTCGGCATTCGCCGTCATTTACATTTTATAAACTATATTTTATTGTAATCATTTTGTCAAACATGACCAAACTGTAGCATATGAAATCTGAATGTTTCCAAGTTAATATTTATAACAACACATACTCGGGGACTCACTCATCAACGACTGTTAAAAAAAAGAACAACAGTTTCAGTATAAAGATACCAAATGAGACTTTATGGATTTACCTTGCAAAATATCCTTTTCCTTACTGTGCATTACTTCTTTCGCACTTAACATTAAACAACAAGCATTCAAAGAATAAGTTAACTTGTAATTAGTATACGGAGCGCAGTGCGTGCTATTATAGTTGATACACTTGGCCATTAAATTATAGATTTTCCGTTTTCAATTTCCGCGGTATTCTGTATTTTTGTATTTGTACTTGTTGGCCAATTTTTAGGTTTAGTCAGTCGTGACTTAGATGTTAGGGCGCAGACAGATCTGTGAAATAATAACACTCGATCATCAAAGCAATGCTGGTATACCGATAAAATTCGGCACGCTTGCCAAATCATGAAGAAGTGTAATCAGGTGGATTCCTCAGTAACATTTGACAAGTAAAACATAAAAAAAATATTGAACTCCAAGGACAATTATAAAAAAAATCAAAAGCCTGCTTATAGAAGCTCAAACACATCAAACGAATGGAAAACAACTGTAAGGTTCATGACTTGATACCTTCGTATCCTTAGGTAAACAATGGTGTGTTAAAACTAGCTAAGCTTCTCATTTGTATGACAGTCGCATACGATTCTCTTTCAATTATATCAACTTGTGAGCAAAACAAACAGACTAAAAAAGGCTGTTAGTTTTCATGTTTTAGTTGGTTTACATTTGTGATTTCGGGGCCTTGTATAGCTCACTATGCTGTACAAGCTTTTCTCATCGTTGAAGGCCGTACGATGACCTATAACTGTTAAATTCTGTATCATTTCGTTGTCTTGTGGACAGTAATGTCATTGGCAATCAAACAGCATCTTTCTTTTTATATCAAGGATGTACACCTGTGAGGAGACTGACTTGGTTGGAGTTATGTTTTATTATGATATTTTTTTTATACTCATAAATATTTTCCACTTCTTTCACATGTTTTGGAGATAACTCCAGAACGAGATTTCAATAAAACTGACGTTGTCAGAAACCAGAAACACGATGTTGGAATATAATGGATTGCTCCATTAGTTCAAAGACTTCAAAACAATCTTCTTTCAAGAAACAGAAAGGGTGTTGTAGTTTATATGTGATCTGAATTTAACTAGTACGTAAAACTAAACCATGCGTAGACAGAACTGTGGTCCACTTTTAATGTTAACCAACAAATGTGCTCGTGTTTTATGGTAAAATTGTTTCCTTTTGTCTAGTTTATATGTTTAGTCTACATATGGAATGTATGACAAGTCTTTCACTGTAAACAGTTATTTTTTTCTTTACTCATTTACCGACATCTCAATCCATGTTCATTACAGTATTTTTCTTAATAGTAAGTATTTTGCACCAGTACACGATAGGATTTTTTTTTATGATTCTAAAACATGAAAATGCGTCCTTCCTTTTGTCGATATTGAAACAAAATGGTTTTTTTTCTCGTTTGAGTAAATTGAAAGCAAACGTTACTTGCAAATAAACAAACACCACGTCGCACATTTTCAGAACGTTTTATATAACTTGCTGTTCTTGAGGCAGAATATTGTACTAATAGATAAGTGATACAACAGATAAAGTTAAGTCTGTATCATTTCTTGACTTACATCTAGACACTTGCGTTAAGGTTCATTTTAAAACAAAACTTTACGACAAAAGAAATGATTTCAGCTTCCCATTTAATTGTGAACTTTTCATTTTTATGTAGCAACAATCCAGCAGCGACTACACAAGGAGTATATACCTCCAAAATTGCTACAATATTCAAAACCTGCTTATCATTCTGGAGCACATGAAAACACCTCCAGTTTTAAGTGGGGTTCGTGTTGTTTAGTCTTTAGTTTTTTTATGTTGTCTCGTTTACTTTTATTTGTTTGTTATATACTTTTTCCCTTTTAGCCATGGTATTGTTTATTTTCATTCTATGAATGTTCATGTTGTAAATTTAAACGTGTTATGAATATTAAGACCTTCCTTCTGGGTCGGTAATCCACCGTTTTCTACATTTGAAGATGCCTATACCAAGTTAGGAATATGGCAGTTGTTGTCCATTCGTTTTTTATGTGTTTTGTTATTTGATTTTGCCAGCTGATTAGAGACTTTCCGATTAGATTTTCCTCTAAGTTCAGTATTTTTGTGATTTTACTCTTCTTTTTTTTTTTACATTAAAACTCAACAACAGTATTCGTTTAAAAAAATCCTAGCAGAAAAAAAGGAAATGCTTATGATGAAAGATCAATTTCCATCAAATCAGTTTACGAAATTGTGTAGGCTTAAATGTAATATGCATACCTTCTTACACAAAACGTATATCAAACGCTCCAAAAAATATCACAAAGGCCATATTTTGTTTTATTGTCTAACTAGCAAGCAAAATAAGTAACATACACCCATGAGTAACACATGCAACTTGACGTTACTCATGTTACTGTAAATTTGAATCCCCCTTTATCAATTATAATCGTTTCGTTAAAAATGTACCTTGTTAGTTACACAGAAGTGTCGAAAACCATAAATGTATCATGAAATAAAATGACAGGTTAGTTGATGTTGCTGATTTGGAATATAAAACTTTACAGAATAAAAAGTACCAAAATGGTAACTGGTTTTAATTTGAAATTAATTAAATACACTTTCGTCACTTTAATTAAATTGTATGGTTCAACTAGTGATTCCTTGAATTTTATAACAAAGTTGGTAAGGTAATTGCAGAATTTGATAATCAGACCATCATTGTTACAGTCGATTATAGAAGCGTAAAGGGCGACATCATAATACATTTGACTAACATAATTTAGAACTTTTTAGAACTGTAGAAACTGAGTTAAGTTAGTTTTCATTAACTGACTAGAACAGCGAGCTGGAGGTTGTTGCATTTTACATGTGTCTAATAACTAAGATTGTAGGTGTGCACAAGTTGAAAAAGGAGTAAGGAACCATGATCATATATGAAACGCATTCATATCACCGCTGTGTCATTGGAGCAAATACCAGTTGTGCAAAGTTTTGGTAAGGTAACATGTATAACACGCTTATTTTTGTTCAATAACTAGTGCAGAACACACACTTAATTTAGAGTACCGTAATGTCTATGAAATCCTTTATTTATTGATACATCTTTCATGTTTATAATTTTTACATTAGACATGGTTTTCCTGGTAACGACATAACAATGTATTTCATTCATAAATGTGTTGATTTCGTAAGCTATATGTATTTCCCTGTTACTGAACTGACTCATCCGTTAAATATCGAAACCAATAAACGACAATATATATTTAAAAAAAACAAAAACAGAAAGAATGGATAAAATCCTTGAATATGTGAGATGTTATGATTATACATTGCTTGAATATATAAACGTTACAATTATCCTCTGGGGATCACTCACACAACTAAACATGGGAATTTAATCTTAGCGTAAAAAATCTATAAAAAAAAATATAGAACTGTTTAAAAATATTCACAAGTCAAGAAATCAAAGCAAAATCGCAAATAAAAAAAACAAGATATACAAACATCTGTATATCATTTAGAAAAGGAGAGTATTTGAGAATTAGATTGAAAGCGTGTTTTAAATTGCGCATTTAAAAAAGGATAGATAATGTTGAAATTGTAGGGAAACACAATTTACCGGATACATTGAAAATACGGATTTTTTGGTTTATTAAAATTTGCTGTTACAAAATATTAGAAATTATTATAAATTAAGGAAAGTATCTCCCTCATGCATAGCTCTGATTCCTTTCGCGAATTAGGCTATACTTGTTGGACCTTTTGGATTATAGGTCTTCATCTTTTATATAAGCTTTGGATTTAAAATATTTTGGCCACGAGCATCACTGAAGAGACATGTATTGTCGAAATGCGCATCTGGTGAAAGAAAATTGGTACCGTTAATTTTATTACTACCACTGGGTCCATGCCTCTGCTGGTGGACTATTAGTCCCTGAGGGTATCACCAGCCCAGTAGCCAGTACTTCGGTATTGGCATGAAAATACGGATTTTTTGGTTTATTAAAATTTGCTGTTACAAAATATTAGAAATTATTATAAATTAAGGAATGTATCTCCCTCGTGCATAGCTCTGATTCCTTTCACGGATTTGGCTATACTTTTTGGACCTTTTGGATGATAGCTCTTCATCTTTTATATAAGCTTTGGATTTCAAATATTTTGGCCACGAGCATCACTGAAGAGACATTGGTACCGTTAATTTTATTGAATATGCGTTATTTTCCTTATAGAACATTACTTATACCCTCATCCGCTGGCTACGTTTCCTGATCGATTTTAATATACACTTTGTACTTTGTTATACATGTAATTTTTTTATCTTTTAATGTGTTCCACCATTTGAAATATGATATAATGTTAAGAACTTTCTTACATCGCTCCTAGCTTATACAGGGAGATGTGGTTTGCATGCCAACTCATGAAAGTAAACCATTATAGGTTAAATTACGGTGTTCAACACGGAGCCCTGGCTGACACCGACCACCAGGCTATTAAGGGTCCTAGTGTAAAACAATTCAAACTGGACAACCAACGATCTAATCTAACGAGATAAAAAAACGAGAACTGAGAAACACAAAACCCGATTTTGTTTTTTGTCCATGGATTTATGAGTTTTGAACAGCGGTATACTACTGTTGCCTTTATTTATGAAGCACAGCAATAACCGATAACTACTGAACATCAGACTTAAGACAGGTGCAAACAATTGCAACGGGTTTAAACGTTTTAACTCTCCAAAACCTTTACCCTTATATGAAACAAAAGTAACATCACAACATTGAAATATACACTATAAAATATCAATCGACATGTAATAGACCTGATGCATTAACTAATTATATTTTGAGTTTGAGTCGAATTTGTGATGATTTTAATCAATACGAATGTGTTGTATTGTTGTCTTCAATTAAAGGCATGGCTTCTTTTATTTCATCAAAGTTTTGTCTGGATCATTGTAACACAGCTGATCTAAACTATGACTGAGTTATATATGCACTTAGTATTTTGTATATTTTGCGACATATGGTCAAGTTAAATACATTCAGGATTGCAACTGGTTTATCCGTTGTCTTAAACTCGGAGATGTTTGATGAGGATGTGACTTATTATCAAAGTAATTCTTGGCATCCTGTTTATGTTTTAATCAACGAACAAGGAACATGTTTTGAATTTCTCAAACTAAATGTGTCATATGGTTCAGATTATAGTAGTTTCAATCAATCTCATTTATTACGTATGCTAACCCCTAACACAATGGTTTCAAGTGTTCAATACAAGAAAATATATTAACAGCTTATGTTATACATGTAGTACTGTTACATAAACTCTTCATACATGCATATCAAATTACTTACCTTATCTTTGATCATACACCAAGAATTGTCAACCTTTCACGATTTGTCTGGTGACGATAGTACAATAATCCTGCCATCAGTTAATTCAGAAAGTCTGTGTTTTCCCCTGATCATTTAACTGACACGTCCATATCATACAAACACAGAGTACTAAACTAAATCCTACTTGAGATCATCGATTGATTAATGGTAAATATACTGAGTACAAAGTGGAAAAAAAACTTCCTCATCATTTAATTTCCAGCCAGATGTCATTGTTAAATAGTGTCATGTTTATTTTGAATATACTTAGATCTGGGTTTGTTTACTTGTATTTGCTTTTTAGAAAACTGACTTATCTTATTAAAAATTGTACTGATTTATACATAAAGCATTGACATATTAGGGAACGGAACATTTGAGTTATATTACTTAAATATGAAATTAGGAGCTAAACAATAGGGTAAAAAGGTGATTAATATATATGAAATTGTGGCTTTTTAGCAGATCGAACACAGCTTAACTTATTAAAACTGATAAACTTTTTAATCCTTTAAATAAACATATTCTAAAAAGTTAACAAATCAACACTGTCATTAAATCTTGAATATTGAAATTAAGAAAGGAAGTGGGGAATGTGTAAAAGCGACAACAAACTGACTATTGAGCGAACAATAGCCGAAGGCAACCAATGGGTCTTCAATGTAGCGAAAAACTACCGCACCCGGAGGCATCCTTCAGCTGGCCCCTAAACAATGGGTATACTAGTTGAGTGATAATAAAGTTCATACTAAACTCCGAATTATACACAAAAAAACTAAAATTAAAAATCATACAATACTTACAAAGGGCAGTGGCTCCTGACTTGGACAGGTGCAAAATTAACCTTGTACCAATCCGGTATTCAAGATTGAAAGGCTTAGATGCGATATACATACCGCTACCAATAAATAATATAAAATTGGGTATCTGTTTTAATAGGCACATTACACGCTTTATACAATATCACAGAAGTCGTGTTTGAGTTGTTTTGTCTTTTATCGAGCAAACCAAAGAAGGATACGCCTACAAACAAAACATGCCATTTGAACTTGTTAAAGGAACACATAATAAAGTGGGCAAAAGCTTCTGTCTCAAGGTAGGAATTTCTAAAAAAAAACAACGTGTGCGTTTTAAAAAAAAGGTTGTTTTGCGAGAGGTAGTTGGTTAGGAAACTCAGTTATTCCACGTGTAATATAGTTATCAGATTAACACAATAGTAATTTAATTCATATTGCGTGATTATTTAAGTTGATGATTTTGCCAAAAAAATACAAACATTGATAATCTGATACCTATATAAGAATACGGAAGTAAAATCACATTCAGAGAGGGTTTGAGATTTGTAGATTTTTCATGAGATTAAAGTGAATTAAATGTTGGAGCGGATATAAGATTAGCAAGGAAATGTTAATTGTAAAAGTTTCAACTATTCTATAATTTTATTCATAGAAAACCAAGTTACAACCTTTATATATTTAATAAATATGGTCAAATAATAAACACACAACATCAAAGAGAGAATCGGGGTTGTCATTTCGATTTTATGGGAACAGCTATGTAATGATGTCGTTGACATAGTATCATTTTATAAATCAAAACACTGAATTGAACCACGAACGTCAAAATCATTCAATCCCGTAGTGGAATTAACTATTTGTGGATTCTTGTAAATTCTATGTATAACTTTTGGACTAGTTTAAATCTTGGTCTATTTCTGAAATTTATTCTTACATACTTTTGATTTTTTAACCCTGTATACTAACACTGACTAAGTAAATTTTAAAATTGTTTATATGCACATTGAAAGACAAATTTATGTGACGTATAAAAGACTATGACGTCAGACACTCAAATCAATGAATGTATTCGTAGATAGTACATGTTTTTGTGTTCTGTTGAATTGTTCCTTTTAAAATTGTTATACGATGATGACTGATGTACCCATATTTTGGCTATTTTATTAATTGTGTCTGTTTATTTAGCGCATCAATGAAGATGTAACGGAATTTGATGAGACTGTCATTAAAGTGAGAGGATTAGCGCTATAGAACAAGGTTTAATCAACCGTTTTCTACATTTGAAAATACCTGTACCAAGTCAGGAATACGACGGTTATTGTCCATTTGTTTTTGATGCGTTTTGTTATTTGATTTTGCCATGTGATTATGGACTTTCCGAATTGATTTTCCTCTATGTTCAGTATTTTTGTTATTTTACTGTTCAATCAGATTGTCAATTGTAGTTGGTCGGTAGAAAGTTCATTATGTTGTTAAACAGTAAAATGACACAACCGATAAAGAGGTAATTTCAGTATGATGTTTCATTTGTATACGATACAGAGGTATTTCCAGTATGTTGTATCATTTGTACACGATACAGAGGTAATTCCAGTATGATGTATCGTTTGTATACAACACAGAGATAATTCCTGTATGATGTATCATTTGTATACGACACAGAATAATTTTAGTATTAAGTATTATGTGTGTATGATACAGAGGTAATTCCAGTATTAAGTATCATTTGTATACACTACAGAGGTAGTTCCAGTATTAAGTATAATTTGTATACAATACAGAGGTAGTTCCAGTATGATGTATTATTTATATACGATATAGAGGTAATTCCAGTATTAAGTATCATTTGTATACAATACAGAGGTAGTTCCAGTATGATGTATTATTTATATACGATACAGAGGTAATTACAGTATGATGTATCAATTGTATACGATACAGAGGTTAGTCCAGTATGATGTATTATTTGTATAAGATACAGAGGTAATTCCAGTGTGATGTATCATTTGTATACGATACAGAGGTAATTCCAGTATGATGTATCATTTGTATACGATACAGAGGTAATTCCAGTATGAGGTATCAGTTGTATACGATACAGAGGTAATTCCAGTATTAAGTATCATTCGTACACGATACAGAGGTAATTCCAGTATGATGTATCATTTGTATACGATACAGAGGTAATTCCAGTATGATGTATCAGTTGTATACGATACAGAGGTAATTCCAGTATGATGTATCATTTGTATACGATACAGAGGTAATTCCAGTGTGATGTATCATTTGTATACGGTACAGAGGTAATTCCAGTATGATGTATCATGTGTATACGATACAGAGGTAATTCCAGTATGATGTATCATTTGTTTACGATACAGAGGTAATTCCAGTATGATATATCAGTTGTATACGATACAGAGGAAATAACAGTATGATGTATCATTTGTATACGATAAAGAGGTAATTTCAGTATGATGTATCATTTTATCCGATTAAGAGATAATTCCAGTATGATGTATCATTTGTATCCGATAAAGAAGTAATTCCAGTATAATGTATCATTTGTATCCGATAAAGAGGTAATTCCAGTATGATGTATCATTTGTATACGATACTATGCACTGTGTGTATCTAGTCATATTTGTATTTATTCATTTCTTTATTTAATGTATGTTGAAATTACTTTACTTTGTTTTGTTTTATTTAATAAATCTGTATTTAAATCTTGTTTTGTATAACAATGACTAATCCACCGAAAGTACGTCGTTACAGGTACATGGCATTGTTGTCATCATATGCTCAAATTTACAGAGTGAAAATGTTCAAAGTACATGTGCATTAAAATATCTTTATTATCAAAAATTGTAAATAGATATAAGAAGATGAGGTATGAGTGTCAATGAGACATAAATCTATCCAAGTCACTATTTGTAAAGGAACACTCATTAAAGGTCGAAGTACGGTTTTGTTAGTTTATACAGTTTGAAGTATATTTGATCTGTTGTTGGTTTTTTTTTAACGTAGATTACGTTGCCTTTAAATATGTTTTTTATTAGTTTACTTATTATCAAGTTGTTACTATTAAGGTTTTTTTTATAATTATGCTTACTGCATACATCGCTGTAGGTGCACTTGTGCAAGTAGAAATCTGCAGATATTGTGTGAGTGCCAATGAGACAACTCTCCATCCAAATAACAATTTATAAAAGTAAACCATTGTAGGTCAATGACGGCCTTCAACACGTAGCATAGGCTCACGCCGAACAATAAGTTATAAAGGGCCCCAAAATAACTATTGTAAAACCATTCAAAAGGGAAAACCAACGGTCTAATCTATATAACAAACGAGAAACGAGAAACACGTATAAGCTTCATAAACAAACGACAACTATTGTACATCAGATTCCTGACTTAGGGCAGGTGCAAACATTTGCAACGGGATTAAACGTTTGAATAGTACCAAACCTTCTCGCTTTTTTGAAGCAATAGTATAACATCACAACATAGAAAAATATCAATTGGAAGACTTAATTCAATCAAAAAACGTAAATTAACACACTATGAACGTAAAAATTTGATCTGCAAAACCTGAATAAGTGCATACGAGTGAGAGGTTTCGCTAGCTTTAAAACCATGTTTCATCGACCATTTTCTACATATGATCATGCCTGTACCAAGTCAAGAATGTGTCAGTTGTTATTCATTCATTTGACGTGTTTGTGCTTTTGATTTGTGCAATTTGGTTATAGACTTTCTTTCTTTCTTTTTTTTATTTTCCTCGGTACGTTTGTGATTATTCTCTTTTTTAACTAAGTAATAGTGTTAAACAATTAAATATGCATTTTTCGTTAATCTTGTCGATTGTTGCACTGCACAATCATAATGACAATAAAGAATATTTACAGTATATATACTCTGTAAATCAAACCATATGATGACCATAATGAACTAGTTTCAACCAACCATGTTTTCTCAAAAATGTCATATACCAAGTCCCAACAATACTCTTCATCCAGGTAAACAGGACAGAGATAAAGAAGCCTGCATGTTGATTTACGACCCTAGTACAATCTGATTATTCAGCTAAGTAGACATAACAGAGATTAAGGCGCCTGTATGTTGAGATAAGGCATGTGTACAATCTGATTGTCCAGTCAAGTAGACATGACATATGTCAAAGAGCCTGCATGTTGAGATAAGACCCTTGTGAAATCTGATTGTTCAGACAAGTAGACATGACAGATATAAAGGAACCTGCATGTTGATATAAGACTCTTGTACAATCTGAGTGTTCAGCCAAGTAGACATGACAGAGGTTAAGGAGCCTGCATGTTGAGATCAGACCATTGTACAATCTGATTGTTCAGACAAGTAGACATGACAGAGGTTAATGAGCCTGCATGTTGAGATAAAAACCTTGTACAATCTGAGTGTTCAGACAAGTAGACATGACAGATATAAAGAAACCTGCATGTTGAGATAAGACGCTTGTACAATCTGAGTGTTAAGCCAAGTAGACATGACAGAGGTTAAGGCGCCTGCATGTTGAGATCAGACCCTTGTACAATCTAAGTGTTCAGCCAAGAAGACATAACAGAGGTTAAGGAGCCTGCATGTTGAGATCAGACCCTTGTACAATCTGAGTGTTCAGCCAAGTAGACAAGACAGAGGTTAAGGAGCCTGAATGTTGATATAAGACCCTCGTACAATCTAAGTGTTCAGCCAAGTATACATGACAGAGGTTAAGGAGCCTGCATGTTGAGATAAGACCCTTGTACAATCTGAGTGTTCAGCCAAGTAGACAAGACAGAGGTAAAGAAGCCTGCATCTTGAGATCAGACCCTTGTACAATCTATAAAAAAGAAGATGTAGTATGATTGCCAATGAGACAACTATCCACAAAAGACCAAAATGACACACACATTAACAATTATAGGTCACCGTACGGCCATCAACAATGAGCAAAGCCCATACCGCATATAGTTAGCTATAAAAGGCCCCGATAAGACAATGTAAAACAATTAAAACGAGAAAACTAACGGCCTTGTTTATGTAAAAAAAAATGAACGAAAAACAAATATGTAATGAGATAAGACCCTTATGCAATCTAATTATTCAGCCAAATAGACATGACAGAGATTAAGGATTGTGCATGTTGAGATAAGACCCTTGTACAATCTGATTGATCAGCCAAGTACACAAGACAGGATCTGACCTCGGAAGCGCCCGGATGTAAAATGTATGAAAAGGGATGGTTTAAAAGAAACGAAACTCAAAAGCAAATCAACCAGAATCAATCAAAACTACCTTTTGAAATTAAGCAATTGTCTCTACAGACGATGAACACCAAGGGATCTTTAAAAGTATGTTTTTGCTCTTTGGACTAAGTTAGTTAAAAGAGCCGTTGTAGGAATTTTGTTTACATAAAAGATCCTACGTCATTTTTGTTTGACAGTAAAACCCATTTTGAAGTGCATGTCGTTTTACAACATATACTGTTTGTTTGGCTGGTTTAAAATCTATTTGTTCACAGCAGTCCATAAAACATCAGAAAGAGGAAGTGTAATCCGATGCTTAGTGTAAGTTCCACATCCTTAGAGAGCCAAATAATAACTTATAATGACTTTTGTACAATGGCAGTTATTATCAAATAGTTCGTTTAGATGCTTGTTGTATGTGTTGGTATTCAATGTTCCTGTTGTTTCTTTGTTGTATAGTTATGACTTTCCCTAAATTTCAGTGTGTAAATGATTTTTCTCTCAATTGATTTATGACTTTTGTACAACGGTATACTACTTTTGCCTTGTTGTGGTTCATGCATGTCTGTCTTCAGCCTTTTGTATAACGATATACTACTTTTGCCTTGTTGTGGTTCTTGTATGTCTGTCATCAGACTTTTGTACAACGGTAAACTACTTTTGTCTTGTTGTGGTTCTTGTGTGTCTGTCTTCAGACTTTTGTACAACGGTAAACTACGTAGGCCTTGTTGTGGTTCATGCATGTCTGTCTTCAGTGTTTTGTACAACGGTAAACTACTTTTGCCTTGTTGTGGTTCATGCATGTCTGTCTTCAGTGTTTTGTACAACGGTAAACTACTGTTGCCTTGTTGTGGTTCTTGTATGTTTGTCTTAAGTCTTTTGTATAACGGTAAACTACTTTTGCCTTGTTGTGGTTCTTGTGTGTCTGTCTTAAGTCTTTTGTACAACGGTATACTACTTTTGCCTTGTTGTGGTTCATGCATGTCTGTCTTCAGCCTTTTGTATAACGATATACTACTTTTGCCTTGTTGTGGTTCTTGTATGTCCGTCTTCATTGTTTTGTATAACAGTAAACTACTTTTGCCTTGTTGTGGTTCTTGTATGTCTGTCTTAAGTCTTTTGTACAACGGTATACTACTTTTGCCTTGTTGTGGTTCTTGTATGTCTGTCTTCAGTGTTTTGTACAACGGTAAACTACTTTTGGCTTGTGGTTCTTGTATGTCTGTCTTCAGTGTTTTGTACAACGGTATACTACTTTTGCCTTGTTGTGGTTCATGCATGTCTGTCTTCAGTGTTTTGTACAACGGTAAACTACTTTTGGCTTGTTGTGGTTCTTGTATGTCTGTCTTCAGACTTTTGTACAACGGTATACTACTTTTGCTTTGTTGTGCTTCATGCATGTCTGTCTTCAGTGTTTTGTTCAACGGTAAACTACTTTTGCCTTGTTGTGGTTCTTGTATGTCTGTCTTCAGTGTTTTGATCAACGGAAAACTACTTTTGCCTTGTTGTGGTTCTTGTATGTCTGTCTTCAGTGTTTTGTACAACGGTAAACTACTTTTGGCTTGTTGTGGTTCTTGTTTGTCTGTCTTCAGTGTTTTGTACAATGGTATACTACTTTTGCCTTGTTGTGGTTCATGCATGTCTTTCTTCAGTGTTTTTTACAACGGTAAACTACTTTTGGCTTGTTGTGGATCTTTTATGTCTGTCTTCAGACTTTTGTACAACGGTATACTACTTTTGCCTTGTTGTGGTTCATGCATGTCTTTCTTCAGTGTTTTTTACAACGGTAAACTACTTTTGGCTTGTTGTGGTTCTTGTATGTCTGTCTTCAGACTTTTGTACAACGGTAAACTACTTTTGCCTTATTGTGGTTCTTGTATGTCTGTCATCAGACTTTTGTACAACGATACACTACTTTTGCTTTGTTGTGGTTCATGCATGTCTGTCTTCAGCCTTTTGTATAACGATATACTACTTTTGCCTTGTTGTGGTTCTTGTATGTCTGTCTTCAGTGTTTTGATCAACGGTAAACTACTTTTGCCTTGTTGTGGTTCTTGTATGTCTGTCTTCAGTGTTTTGTACAACGGTAAACTACTTTTGGCTTGTTGTGGTTCTTGTATGTCTGTCTTCAGTGTTTTGATCAACGGTAAACTAATTTTGCCTTGTTGTGATTCTTGTATGTCTGTCTTCAGTGTTTTGTACAACGGTAAACTACTTTTGGCTTGTTGTGGTTCTTGTATGTCTGTCTTCAGTGTTTTGTACAACGGTATACTACTTTTGCCTTGTTGTGGTTTTCTTGTATGTCTGTCTTCAGACTTTTGTACAACGGTAAACTACTTTTGCCTTATTGTGGTTCTTGTATGTCTGTCTTCGGTGTTTTGAACAACGGTAAACTACTTTTGCCTTGTTGTGGTTCTTGTATGTCTGTCTTGATGTTTTGTACAACGGTAAACTACTTTTGCCTTGTTGGGGTTCTTGTATGTATGTCGTAGCTTTTGTAAACGGTAAACTACTTTTGCCTTGTTGTGGTTCTTGTATGTTTGTCTTGAGTCTTTTGTACAACGGTAAACTACTTTTGCCTTATTGTGGTTCTTGTATGTCTGTCTTCAGGCTTTTGTACAACGGTAAACAAACTTTTGGCCTTGTTGTGGTTCATTGTATGTCTGTCTTCAGACTTTTGTACAACGGTAAACTACTTTTGCCTTGTTGTGGTTCTTGTATGTCTGTCTTGAGTGTTTTGTAACGATAAACTACTTTTGGCTTGTTGTTGTTCTTGTATGTCTGTCTTCAGACTTTTGTAAACGGTAAACTACTTTTGCCTTGTTGTGGTTCTTGTATGTCTGTCTTCAGCTTTTGTATAACGGTAAACTACTTTTGCCTTGTTGTCTGTGTCATGCATGTACCGGTCTTCCTATGTGTTTTTTTACAACGGTAAACTACTTTTGCTTGTTGTGGTTCATGTATGTCTGTCTTCAGTGTTTTGTACAACGGTAAACTACTTTTGCTTGTTGTGGTTCTTGTATGTCTGTCTTGCAGTCTTTTGTAAAACTGTAACTACTTTTGCTTGTTGTGGTTCATGTATGTCCGTCTTCAGTGTTTTGTACAACGGTAAACTACTTTTGCTTTGTTGTGGTTCATTGCATGTCTGTCTTCAGCCTTTTGTAAAACGGTAAACTACTTTTGCTTGTTGTGGTTCATGATGTCGTCTTCAGGTTTTTACAACAGTAAACTACTTTTGCCTTGTTGTGGTTCATGCATGTCTGTCTTCAGTGTTTGTACAACGGTAACTACTTTTGCCTTGTTGTGGTTCTTGTATGTCTGTCTTGAGTCTTTTGTAAAACTTTATACTACTTTTGCCTTGTTGTGGTTCATGCATGTCTGTCTTCAGTGTTTTGTACAATGGTAAACTACTTTTGCCTTGTTGTGGTTCTTGTATATCTGTCTTCAGTGTTTTGTTAACGGTAAACTACTTTTGCCTTGTTGTGGTTCTTGTATGTCTGTCTTCAGACTTTTGATCAACGGTAAACTACTTTTGCCTTATTGTGGTTCTTGTATGTCTGTCTCAGACTTTTGTACAACGATAACTACTTTTGCCTTGTTATGGTTCTGTATGTCTGTCTTGAGTCTTTTGTAAAACTGTTATACTACTTTTGCCTTGTTGTGGTTCATGCATGTCTGTCTTAAGTGTTTTGTCATAACGGTAAACTACTTTTGCCTTGTTGTGGTTCTTGTATGTCTGTCTTCAGACTTTTGATCAACGGTAAACTACTTTTGCCTTGTTTGTGGTTCTTGTATGTCTGTCTTCAGTGTTTTGTACAACGTAAATTACTTTGCCTTGTTGTGTTTCATGCATATCTGTCTTCAGTGTTTTGTACAACGGTAAACTACTTTTGCCTTGTTGTGGTTCTTGTATGTCTGTCTTGAGTCTTTTGTAAAACTTTATACTACTTTTGCCTCGTTGGGTTCATGCATGTCTGTCTTCAGTGTTTTGTACAATGGTAAACTAATTTTGCCTTGTTGTAGTTCTTGTATGTCTGTCTTGAGTCTGTCTTCAGTGTTTGTTTAACGGTATACTACTTTTGCTTTGTTGTGGTTCTTGTATATCTGTCTGCGGTGTTTTGTTTAAACGGTATACTACTTTTGCCTTGTTGTGGTTCTTGTATGTCTGTCTTCAGACTTTTGTACAACGGTAAACTACTTTTGGCTTGTTGTGGTTCATGTATGTCTGTCTTAAGTGTTTTGTACAACGGTAAACTACTTTTGTCTTGTTGTGGTTCTTGTATGTCTGTCTTCAGTCTTTTGTAAAACTGTAAACTACTTTTGGCTTGTTGTTGTTCATTTATGTCCGTCTTCAGTGTTTTGTACAACGGTAAACTACTTTTGCTTTGTTGTGGTTCATGCATGTCTGTCTTCAGCCTTTTGTAAAACGGTAAACTACTTTTGGCTTGTTGTGGTTCATGCATGTCCGTCTTCAGTGTTTTTAATAACAGTAAACTACTTTTGCCTTGTTGTGGTTCATGCATGTCTGTCTTCAGTGTTTTGTACAATGGTAAACTACTTTTGCCTTGTTGTGGTTCTTGTATGTCTGTCTTGAGTGTTTTGTAAAACGGTAAACTACTTTTGCCTTGTTGTGGTTCATGCATGTCTGTCTTCAGTGTTTTGTATAACGGTAAACTACTTTTACCTTGTTGTGGTTCTTGTATGTCTGTCTTCAGACTTTTGATCAACGGTAAACTACTTTTGCCTTGTTTGTGGTTCTTGTATGTCAGTCATCAGACTTTTGTACAACGGTAAACTACTTTTGCCTTATTGTGGTTCTTGTATGTCTGTCATCATACTTTTGTACAACGATACACTACTTTTGCCTTGTTGTGGTTCTTGTATGTCTGTCTTGAGTCTTTTGTAAAACTGTATACTACTTTTGCCTTGTTGTGGTTCATGCATGTCTGTCTTAAGTGTTTTGTATAACGGTAAACTACTTTTGCCTTGTTGTAGTTTTTGTATGTCTGTCTTCAGTATTTTGTTTAACGGTAAACTACTTTTGCCTTGTTGTGGTTCATGCATGTCTGTCTTCAGACTTTTGATCAACGGTAAACTACTTTTGCCTTGTTGTGGTTCTTGTATGTCTGTGTTCAGTATTTTGTTTAACGGTATACTACTTTTGCCTTGTTGTGGTTCATGTATGTCTGTCTTCAGACTTTTGATCAACGGTAAACTACTTTTGCTTGTTTGTGGTTCTTGTATGTCAGTCTTCAGTGTTTGTACAACGGTAAACTACTTTTGCCTTGTAGTGGTTCATGCATATCTGTCTTCAGTGTTTTGTACAACGGTAAACTACTTTTGCCTAGTTGTGGTTCTTGTATGTCTGTCTTGAGTCTTTTGTAAAACTGTATACTATTTTTGCCTTGTTGTGGTTCATGCATGTCTGTCTTCAGTGTTTTGTATAATGGTAAACTACTTTTGCCTTGTTGTGGTTCTTGTATGTCTGTCTTCAGACTTTTGATCAACGGTAAACTACTTTTGCCTTGTTGTGGTTCTTGTATGTCTGTCTTCAGTGTTTTGTTTTACGGTATACTACTTTTGCCTTGTTGTTGTTCTTGTATGTCTGTCTTCAGTGTTTTGTTTAACGGTAAACTACTTTTGGCTTGTTGTGGTTCATGCATGTCTGTCTTCAGTATTTTGTTTAACGGTATACTACTTTTGCCTTGTTGTGGTTCTTGTATATCTGTCTTCAGACTTTTGTACAACGGTAAACTACTTTTGGCTTGTTGTGGTTCATTCATGTCTGTCTTCAGTGTTTTGTTTAACGGTATACTACTTTTGCCTTGTTGTTGTTCTTGTATGTCTGGGTCTTCAGACATTTTGCTACAACTGTAAACTACTTTTGCCTTGCTGTGGTTCATGCATGTCTGTCTTCAGTAATTTCTTTAATGGTAATACTACTTTTGCTTGTTGTGGTTCATGCATGTCTGTCTTCAGTGTTTTGTTTAACGGTATACTACTTTTGCCTTGTTGTGGTTCATGTATGTCTGTCTTAAGTGATTTGTTAAACGGTATACTACTTTTGCTTGTTCTGGTTCATGCATATCTGTCTTCAGTGTTTTTTTTAACGGTATACTACTTTTGCCTTGTTGTGGTCTTGTATGTCTGTCTTCAGACTTTTGTACAACGGTAAACTACTTTTGCCTAGTTGTGGTTCATGAATGTCTGTCTTCAGTGTTTTGTTTAACGGTAAACTACTTTTGCCTTGTTGTGGTTCATGCATGTCTGTCTTCAGTGTTTTGTTTAACGGTATACTACTTTTGCCTTGTTGTGGTTCATGCATGTCTGTCTTCAGTGTTTTGTTTAACGGTATACTACTTTTGCCTTGTTGTGGTTCATGCATGTCTGTCTTCAGTGTTTTGTTTAACGGTATACTACTTTTGCCTTGTTGTGGTTCATTCATGTCTGTCTTCAGTGTTTTGTAAAACTGTATACTACTTTTGCCTTGTTGTGGTTCATGCATGTCTGTCTTAAGTGTTTTGTATAACGGTAAACTACTTTTGCCTTTTGTGGTTCTTGTATGTATGTCTCAGACTTTTGTCAACGGTAAACTACTTTTGCCTTGTTGTGGTTCTTGTATGTCTGTCTTAGTTTTTGTACAACGGTATACTACTTTTGCCTTTTGTGGTTCTGTATCTGTCTTCAGACTTTTGTACAACGGTAAACTCTTTTGCTTGTTGTGGTTCTGTATGTCTGTCTTAGTGTTTTGTAAAGTAACTACTTTTGCTTGTTGTGGTTCTGTATTCTGTCTTCAATCTTTTGTAAACGGTAAACTACTTTTGCTTGTTGTTGTTCTTGTATGTGTCTTCAGTTTTTGTACAACGGTAAACTACTTTTGCTTGTTGTGTTCATGCATTCTGTCTTCAGCTTTTGTAAAGGTAAACTACTTTTGCCTTGTTGTGGTTCTTGATGTGTCTTAGTTTTTTAAACAGGTAAACTACTTTTGCCTTGTTGTGGTTCTTGTATGTCTGTCTTCAGCCTTTTGTAAAACGGTAAACTACTTTTGGCTTGTTGTGGTTCATGCATGTCCGTCTTCAGTGTTTTAACAACAGTAAACTACTTTTGCCTTGTTGTGGTTCATGCATGTCTGTCTTCAGTGTTTTGTACAAAGGTAAACTACTTTTGCCTTGTTGTGGTTCTTGTATGTCTGTTTTGAGTGTTTTGTAAAACGGTAAACTACTTTTGCCTTGTTGTGGTTCATGCATGTCTGTCTTCAGTGTTTTGTATAACGGTAAACTACTTTTACCTTGTTGTGGTTCTTGTATGTCTGTCTTCAGACTTTTGATCAACGGTAAACTACTTTTGCCTTGTTTGTGGTTCTTGTATGTCAGTCATCAGACTTTTGTACAACGGTAAACTACTTTTGCCTTATTGTGGTTCTTGTATGTCTGTCATCATACTTTTGTACAACGATACACTACTTTTGCCTTGTTGTGGTTCTTGTATGTCTGTCTTGAGTCTTTTGTAAAACTGTATACTACTTTTGCCTTGTTGTGGTTCATGCATGTCTGTCTTAAGTGTTTTGTATAACGGTAAACTACTTTTGCCTTGTTGTAGTTCTTGTATGTCTGTCTTCAGTATTTTGTTTAACGGTAAACTACTTTTGCCTTGTTGTGGTTCATGCATGTCTGTCTTCAGACTTTTGATCAACGGTAAACTACTTTTGCCTTGTTGTGGTTCTTGTATGTCTGTCTTCAGTGTTTTGTATAATGGTAAACTACTTTTGCCTTGTTGTGGTTCTTGTATGTCTGTCTTCAGACTTTTGATCAACGGTAAACTACTTTTGCCTTGTTTGTGGTTCTTGTATGTATGTCATCAGACTTTTGTACAACGGTAAACTACTTTTGCCTTATTGTGGTTCTTGTATGTCTGTCATCAGACTTTTGTACAACGATACACTACTTTTGCTTTGTTGTGGTTCTTGTATGTCTGTCTTGAGTCTTTTGTAAAACTGTATACTACTTTTGCCTTGTTGTGGTTCATGCATGTCTGTCTTAAGTGTTTTGTATAACGGTAAACTACTTTTGCCTTGTTGTGGTTCTTGTATGTCTGTCTTCAGACTTTTAATCAACGGTAAATTACTTTTGCCTTGTTTGTGGTTCTTGTATGTCTGTCTTCAGTGTTTTGTACAACGGTAAACTACTTTTGCCTTGTTGTGTTTCATGCATATCTGTCTTCAGTGTTTTGTACAACGGTAAACTACTTTTGCCTTGTTGTGGTTCATGCA
The DNA here is from genome assembly GCA_019925275.1 of Mytilus edulis. Lineage (NCBI taxonomy): Eukaryota > Metazoa > Mollusca > Bivalvia > Mytilida > Mytilidae > Mytilus > Mytilus edulis. The sequence goes on from CM034358.1 coordinate 96,922,258, forward strand.
TATCTGTCTTCAGTGTTTTAACAACAGTAAACTACTTTTGCCTTGTTGTGGTTCATGCATGTCTGTCTTCAGTGTTTTGTACAATGATAAACTACTTTTGCCTTGTTGTGGTTCTTGTATGTCTGTCTTGAGTGTTTTGTAAAACGGTAAACTACTTTTGCCTTGTTGTGGTTCATGCATGTCTGTCTTCAGTGTTTTGTATAACGGTAAACTACTTTTACCTTGTTGTGGTTCTTGTATGTCTGTCTTCAGACTTTTGATCAACGGTAAACTACTTTTGCCTTGTTTGTGGTTCTTGTATGTCAGTCATCAGACTTTTGTACAACGGTAAACTACTTTTGCCTTATTGTGGTTCTTGTATGTCTGTCATCATACTTTTGTACAACGATACACTACTTTTGCCTTGTTGTGGTTCTTGTTTGTCTGTCTTGAGTCTTTTGTAAAACTGTATACTACTTTTGCCTTGTTGTGGTTCATGCATGTCTGTCTTAAGTGTTTTGTATAACGGTAAACTACTTTTGCCTTGTTGTAGTTCTTGTATGTCTGTCTTCAGTGTTTTGTATAACAGTAAACTACTTTTGCCTTGTTGTGGTTCATGCATGTCTGTCTTAAGTATTTTGTTTAACGGTATACTACTTTTGCCTTGTTGTGGTTCTTGTATGTCTGTCTTCAGACTTTTGTACAATGGTAAACTACTTTTGCTTGTTTGTGGTTCTTGTATGTCAGTCTTCAGTGTTTTGTACAACGGTAAACTACTTTTGCCTTGTTGTGGTTCATGCATATCTGTCTTCAGTGTTTTGTACAACGGTAAACTACTTTTGCCTAGTTGTGGTTCTTGTATGTCTGTCTTGAGTCTTTTGTAAAACTGTATACTATTTTTGCCTTGTTGTGGTTCATGCATGTCTGTCTTCAGTGTTTTGTATAATGGTAAACTACTTTTGCCTTGTTGTGGTTCTTGTATGTCTGTCTTCAGACTTTTGATCAACGGTAAACTACTTTTGCCTTGTTTGTGGTTCTTGTATGTCTGTCATCAGACTTTTGTACAACGGTAAACTACTTTTGCCTTATTGTGGTTCTTGTATGTCTGTCATCAGACTTTTGTACAACGATACACTACTTTTGCTTTGTTCTGGTTCTTGTATGTCTGTCTTGAGTCTTTTGTAAAACTGTATACTACTTTTGCCTTGTTGTGGTTCATGCATGTCTGTCTTAAGTGTTTTGTATAACGGTAAACTACTTTTGCCTTTTGTGGTTCTTGTATGTTGTCTCAGACTTTTGTCAACGGTAAACTACTTTTGCCTTGTTTGTGGTTCTTGTATGTCTGTCTTCAGTTTTTGTACAACGGTAAACTACTTTTGCCTTTTGTGTTCCTATCTGTCTTCAGTTTTTGTACAACGGTAAACTTCTTTTGCTTGTTGTGGTTCTGTATGTCTGTCTTGAGTTTTTGTAAAATTTAAACTACTTTTGCCTTGTTGTGGTTCTGTATCTGTCTTCATTTTTGTAAACGTAAACTACTTTTGCCTTGTTGTGTTCTTGTATGTTTCTTGGTTTTGTAAACGGTAAACTACTTTTGCTTGTTGTGTTCATGCATATCTGTCTTCAGTTTTGTACAAGGTAAACTACTTTTGCTTGTTGTGGTTCTTGTATGTCGTCTTAGTCTTTTTAAACGTAAACTACTTTTGCCTTGTTGTGGTTCATGCATGTCTGTCTCATGTTTTGTACAACGGTAAACTACTTTTGCCTTTTGTGGTTCTTGTATGTCTGTCTTAGCTTTTGTAAACTTGTATACTACTTTTGCTTGTTGTGTTCATGATGTCTGTCTTCATGTTTTTGTACAATGGTAAACTACTTTTGCCTTGTTGTGGTTCTTGTATTCTGTCTTCAGGTTTTGTAAACGGTAAACTACTTTTGCCTTGTTGTGGTTCTTGTATTCTGTCTTCAGATTTTGTACAACGGTAAACTACTTTTGCTTGTTGTGGTTCTTGTATGTTGTCATCAGTCTTTTGTACAACGTAAACTACTTTTGCTTATTGTGGTTCTTTATGTCGTCATCAGTTTTGTACAACGATAACTACTTTTGCTTTGTTGTGGTTCTGATGTCTGTCTTGAGTCTTTTGTATAAACGGTAAACTACTTTTGCTTGTTGTGGTTCTTGTATGTCTGTCTTCAGTGTTTTGTTTAACGGTAACTACTTTTGCTTGTTGTGGTTCTTGTATTCTGTCTCGTTTTTGTTTTAAAAGATAACTACTTTTGCCTTGTTGTGGTTCTTGTATGTCTGTCTTAGACTTTTGTACAACGTAAACTACTTTTGCTTGTTGTGGTTCATGATGTCTGTCTTAAGTGTTTTGTACAACGGTAACTACTTTTGCCTTGTTGTGGTTCTTGTGTCTGTCTTCAGTTTTTGAAAACTGTAAACTACTTTTGGCTTGTTGTTTTCATTATGTCGTTTCAGTGTTTTGTACAACGGTAAACTACTTTTGCTTGTTGTGGTTCATGTATGTCTGTCTTCAGTTTTGTAAAAGGTAAACTACTTTTGCCTTGTTGTGGTTCTGTATGTCTGTCTTCAGCCTTTTGTAAACGGTAAACTACTTTTGGCTTGTTGTGGTTCATGCATGTCCGTCTTCAGTGTTTTAAAACAGTAAACTACTTTTGCCTTGTTGTGGTTCATGCATGTCTGTCTTCATGTTTTGTACAAAGGTAAACTACTTTTGCCTTTTGTGGTTCTTGTATGTCTGTTTAGTGTGTACTTTTGTACAACGGTAAACTACTTTTAGCTTGTTGTTGTTCATGTATGTCTGTCTTCAGTGTTTTGTACAACGTTAAACTACTTTTGTCTTGTTGTGGTTCTTGTATGTCTGTCTTCAGTCTTTTGTAAAACTGTAAACTACTTTTGGCTTGTTGTTGTTCATGTATGTCCGTCTTCAGTGTTTTGTACAACGGTAAGCTACTTTTGCCTTGTTGTGGTTCTTGTATGTCTGTCTTGAGTCTTTTGTAAAACTTTATACTACTTTTGCCTTGTTGTGGTTCATGCATGTCTGTCTTCAGTGTTTTGTACAATGGTAAACTACTTTTGCCTTGTTGTGGTTCTTGTATGTCTGTCTTGAGTCTTTTGTAAAACTGTATACTACTTTTGCCTTGTTGTGGTTTATGTATGTCTGTCTTCAGTGTTTTGTATAACGGTAAACTACTTTTGCCTTGTTGTGGTTCTTGTATGTCTGTCTTCAGACTTTTGATCAACGGTAAACTACTTTTGCCTTGTTTGTGGTTCTTGTATGTCTGTCATCAGACTTTTGTGCAACGGTAAACTACTTTTGCCTTATTGTGGTTCTTGTATGTCTTTCATCAGACTTTTGTACATCGATACACTACTTTTGCCTTGTTGTGGTTCTTGTATGTCTGTCTTGAGTCTTTTGTAAAACTGTATACTACTTTTGCCTTGTTGTGGTTCATGCATGTCTGTCTTAAGTGTTTTGTATAACGGTAAACTACTTTCGCCTTGTTGTGGTTCTTGTATGCCTGTCTTCAGACTTTTGATCAACGGTAAACTACTTTTGCCTTGTTTGTGGTTCATGCATATCTGTCTTCAGTGTTTTGTACAACGGTTAACTACTTTTGCCTTGTTGTGGTTCTTGTATGTCTGTCTTGAGTCTTTTGTAAAACTTTATACTACTTTTGCCTTGTTGTGGTTCATGCATGTCTGTCTTCAGTGTTTTGTACAATGGTAAACTACTTTTGCCTTGTTGTGGTTCTTGTATGTCTGTCTTGAGTCTATTGTAAAACTGTATAATACTTCTGCCTTGTTGTGGTTCATGCATGTCTGTCTTCAGTGTTTTGTACAACGGTTAACTACTTTTGCCTTGTTTGTGGTTCATGCATATCTGTCTTCAGTGTTTTGTACAACGGTTAACTACTTTTGCCTTGTTGCGGTTCTTGTATGTCTGTCTTGAGTCTATTGTAAAACTTTATACTACTTTTGCCTTGTTGTGGTTCATGCATGTCTGTCTTCAGTGTTTTGATCAACGGTAAACTACTTTTGCCTTGTTGTGGTTCTTGTATGTCTGTCTTCAGTGTTTTGTATAACGGTAAACTACTTTTGCCTTGTTGTGGTTCTTGTATGTCTGTCTTCAGTGTTTTGTATAACGGTAAACTACTTTTGCCTTGTTGTGGTTCTTGTATGTCTGTCTTCAGTCTTTTGTACAACGGTAAACTACTTTTGGCTTGTTGTGGTTCATGCATGTCTGTCTTCAGTGTTTTGTATCACGGTAAACTACTTTTGTCTTGTTGTGGTTCTTGTATGTCTGTCTTCAGTCTTTTGTACAACGGTAAACTACGTATGCCTTGTTGTGGTTCTTGTATGTCTGTCATCAGACTTTTGTTCAACGGTAAACTACTTTTGCCTTGTTGTGGTTCTTGTATGTCTGTCTTGAGTCTTTTTGTAAAACTGTATACTACTTTTGCCTTGTTGTGGTTCATGTATGTCCGTCTTCAGTGTTTTGTACAACGATACACTACTTTTGCCTTGTTATGGTTCTTGTATGTCTGTCTTCAGACTTTTGTACAACGGTAAACTACTTTTGACTTGTTGTGGTTCTTGTATGTCTGTCGTCAGTCTTTTGTACAACGGTAAACTACTTTTGCCTTGTTTGTGGTTCTTGTATGTCTGTCTTCAGTGTTTTGTACAACGGTAAACTACTTTTGCCTTGTTGTGTTTCATGCATATCTGTCTTCAGTGTTTTGTACAAAGGTTAACTACTTTTGCCTTGTTGTGGTCTTGTATGTCTGTCTTGAGTCTTTTGTAAAACTGTATACTACTTTTGCCTTGTTGTGGTTCATGCATGTCTGTCTTCAGTGTTTTGTTTAACGGTATACTACTTTTGCCTTGTTGTGGTTCATGTATGTCTGTCTTCTGTGTTTTGTACAACGGTAAACTACTTTTGGCTTGTTGTGGTGCATGCATGTCTGTCTTCAGTCTTTTGTACAACGGTAAACTATTTTTGCCTTGTTGTGGTGCATGCATGTCTGTCTTCAGTCTTTTGTAAAACGGTAAACTACTTAATATGCCTTGTTGTGTTGCATGTATGTTTGGCTTCAGTCTCTGGTTTTCTATGTATTATTTTGTTTACTGTTTTTTTATTAGTTTAGTTGATTGTTTTGATTTTAATCTGTTTGTCTGTCTTTTTGTTGAGATATGGCGTTGTCAGGTTATTTTCGACTGATGAGTTTGAAGGTACCTTTAGTATCTTTATCCAATAGTTGATCAATCATTTTCAACATATAAGCCATTTTATAATTTTTTTTTTTCATTTTGAATTTTAGGGGTATCGTATCAAATTCACAATTGTAGTTAACAAATGACTACATTTGGATGTTGATACCGCCTTGAATGTGACGTTTAAATTTTATGACGTCATACACGCGAAGCTATATATATGTTCCAAGAAGAAAAAAAATAAACGCGGTAACTTTGCTTGTGTTAGAACATATATACAACAAAACTAGTGACACATATGATTGCTATTGCCAAAACAATTAGAACATAGCTAACCCAGGCTGCATATCCTATTCAAAGCGATATAGTTTTTACATCTTTTTTGACGCCGTTCCTTTTTGATTATTTGCGAATACTATTCGGTTTAGATATGAGCGTTTCTGATGAATCTTATGTAGACAAAACACGCGTCTCGCGTACTTAATTTTAACCCTGGTACCTTTGATAACTACTAAGACAAAGGGGGTGCCAGTTTTGCAACCTCGTCCAAAATTTCAGTTTCATTTGTCTGATGATAAACGTGTAGGAGTTAAGTATTTTTCGACCTTGCGTAGTATCTGCTTTTTTATTTCAATCAGTATATATTTTGCCAAAGAGAAAAACAAGAATTAACAATTTTGTGTCGATACTTGACATTTTATGAAGCATTATTTGATGCCATCCATATAATTATTGCTGTATCGTTGCTGTGATTGTTTTTTACTCGGCATTTTCTACTGGTCATATTCATATCTATCGTATTTATCTTATATAACTGGCGTATCAAAAAGATAAACCTGGTACTTTTGATAACTATTGATAACCATGGGTCGATTACATGAATATCAATTGTATGGTCATTTATTTTATCAATTTTCTGTTTCAAAACTTTGATTTTTTTTCGAACACTAAGGACTTTCTTATCCCAGACGTAAACTACCTACGCCATTTGTGGCACAACGTTCTGGAATAGGGGTTATCGATGCTCTTCATCATTTCACAAGTTTATCCTTATATGATTTTAATCTCAGGTTCACTGATGAGTCTTATGTAGTTGAAAACCGCGTCTGGCGTATGACATTATAATCATGGTACCTTTGATAACTAGTTATACCACTGGTTCGATACTACTGCTGGTGGACACTTACTTTACAAGGGTATCACAAGCCCAGTAGTCAGCACTTCGGTGTTGACAGGTGTATCAATGGCACGGTTTTTGTATTTCCTGTTTAAAAACTATAAGTTTTTCGAAAACTAAGGATTGTCCTAGCGTTATTTTTGGTCATCCATGCTCTTCAACCTTATAAATGTTTGGTTTTATAACTATTTTGATCGGAGCGTCACCGATAAGTCTTATGGAGACGAAACGCACGTCTGGCGTATCAAATTACAGTCCTAGTAACTTTGATAACTATATGTCAATAACAGCAATGGGATATCAAAGACTTGAAGGTAAAACAAAACCATCAGGAAATCGCATGGACTCCAAATTGAGTCAGACAGTGTGCGGAGACAGGCATAGTTCATTTAGCAGTTACAGATATAAGACTGTAGCAACATGTCGGTAGGTATTATATAAACAGTAATACGACATTGTCTTTGCGAATATTTGATTAAATCTCATCATATCGACAAAGTATATGTTTTAAAATGCTGATTGTTATGTTCCTAATCAATGACTTCTACTATTATCTACAAAAGACAAAATATAAACTTACATCAGATCACTTTTTGAATGTAAAAACTAAAAATTAATATCAACATAATTTTTTTTCGATTTTATTTTTGTTTGTTTTTGTTTTGATTTGAATCTGTTTGTCTGTCTGTCTTTTTGTTTTGATTTTAATCTGTTTGTCTGTCTGTCTATGTGTTTTGATTTTAATCTGTTTGTCTGTCTTTCTGTTTTGATTTTGCTCTGTTTGTCTGTCTTTTTGCTTTGATTTTAATCTGTTTGTTTGTCTGTCTTTTTGCTTTGATTTTGCTCTGTTTGTCTGTCTTTTTGCTTTGATTTTAATCTGTTTGTTTGTCTGTCTATGTGTTTTGATTTTAATATGTTTGTCAGTCTTTTTTGTTTTGATTTTAATCTGTTTGTCTGTTTTTTCTGTTTTGATTTTGCTCTGTTTGTCTGTCTTTTTGGTTTGATTTTAATCTGTGTGTCTGTCTTTCTGTTTTTATTTTAATCTGTTTGTCTGTCTTTCTGTTTTTATTTTAATCTGTTTGTCTGTCTTTTTGTTTTGATTTTAATCTGTTTGTCTGTCTTTTTGTTTTGATTTTAATCTGTTTGTCTGTCTTTCTGTTTTGATTTTAATCTGTTTGTCTGTCTTTTTGCTTTGATTTTAATCTGTTTGTCTGTCTTTCTGTTTTGATTTTAATCTGTGTGTCTGTCTTTCTGTTTTGATTTTAATCTGTTTGTCTGTCTTTTTGTTTTGATTTTAATCTGTTTGTCTGTCTTTTTGTTTTGATTTTAATCTGTTTGTCTGTCTTTCTGTTTTGATTTCAATCTGTTTGTCTGTCTTTTTGTTTTGATTTTAATCTGTTTGTCTGTCTGTCTTTTTGCTTTGATTTTGCTCTGTTCGTCTGTCTTTTTGCTTTGATTTTAATCTGTTTGTCTGTCTGTCTATGTGTTTTGATTTTAATATGTTTGTCTGTCTTTTTTGTTTTGATTTTAATCTGTTTGTCTGTCTTTTTGTTTTGATTTTAATCTGTTTGTCTGTCTTTTTGTTTTGATTTTAATCTGTTTGTCTGTCTTTCTGTTTTGATTTCAATCTGTTTGTCTGTCTTTTTGTTTTGATTTCAATCTGTTTGTCTGTCTTTTTGTTTTGATTTTAATATGTTTGTCTGTCTTTTTTGTTTTGATTTTAATCTGTTTGTCTGTCTTTTTGGTTTGATTTTAATCTGTTTGTCAGTCTTTTTTGTTTTGATTTTAATCTGTTTGTCTGTCTTTTTGTTTTGATTTTAATCTGTTTGTCTGTCTGTCTTTTTGTTTTGATTTTAATCTGTTTGTCTGTCTTTTTGTTTTGATTTTAATCTGTTTGTCTGTCTGTCTTTTTGCTTTGATTTTAATCTGTTTGTCTGTCTGTCTTTTTGCTTTGATTTTAATCTGTTTGTCTGTCTGTCTATGTGTTTTGATTTTAATATGTTTGTCAGTCTTTTTTGTTTTGATTTTAATCTGTTTGTCTGTCTTTTTGGTTTGATTTTAATCTGTTTGTCTGTCTTTCTGTTTTTATTTTAATCTGTTTGTCTGTCTTTCTGTTTTGATTTTAATCTGTTTGTCTGTCTTTTTGTTTTGATTTTAATCTGTTTGTCTGTCTTTTTGTTTTGATTTTAATCTGTTTGTCTGTCTGTCTTTTTGCTTTGATTTTAATCTGTTTGTCTGTCTGTCTTTTTGCTTTGATTTTAATCTGTTTGTCTGTCTGTCTATGTGTTTTGATTTTAATATGTTTGTCAGTCTTTTTTGTTTTGATTTTAATCTGTTTGTCTGTCTTTTTGCTTTGATTTTAATCTGTTTGTCTGTCTGTCTATGTGTTTTGATTTTAATATGTTTGTCAGTCTTTTTTGTTTTGATTTTAATCTGTTTGTCTGTCGTTCTGTTTTGATTTTAATCTGTTTGTCTGTCTGTCTTTTTGTTTTGATTTTAATTTGTTTGTCTGTCTTTCTGTTTTGATTTTAATCTGTGTGTCTGTCTTTCTGTTTTGATTTTAATCTGTTTGTCTGTCTTTTTGTTTTGATTTTAATCTGTTTGTTTGTCTGTCTTTTTGTTTTGATTTTAATCTGTTTTTCTGTCTTTCTGATTTGATTTTAATCTGTTTATCTGTCTTTCTGTTTTTATTTGAATCTGTTTGTCTGTCTGTCTTTTTGTTTTGATTTTAATTTGTTTGTCTGTCTTTCTGTTTTGATTTTAATCTGTTTGTCTGTCTTTCTGTTTTGATTTTAATCTGTTTGTTTGTCTGTCTTTTGTTTTGATTTTAATCTGTTTTTCTGTCTTTCTGATTTGATTTTAATCTGTTTGTCTGTCTTTCTGTTTTGATTTTTTATTCTGTTTGTCTGTCTTTTTATTTAGATATGGCGATGTCAGGTTATTTTCAACTGATGCGTTTGAACGTACCTTAAGTATCTTTATCCAATATTTGATCAACCATTTTCAGCATACATGTATAAGCCATTTTATAAGGGACTTTTAATTTTAAATTTTACGGGTATCGTTTCAAATTCACTATTTTAGTTTAACAAATGACTACATTTGGATGTAAATATAATAAAAAAAGATGTGGTATGATTGCCAATGAGACAACTATCCACAAAAGACCAAAATGACACAAAAATTAACAATTATAGGTCACCGTACGGCCTTCAACAATGAGCAAAGCCCATACCGCATAAAGTCCGCTAAATACCGCCTTGCATGTGTCGTTTACATTTTATGACGACATACATGCGAAGCTATGTATGTGTTTTTTTTTAAATTTGATAGATACTTTTTTATCTAAATAAACTCATCATAGATACCAGGATTGAAATTGTATATTTACGCCAGCCGCGCGTTTCGTCTACAAACGAATCATTCGTGTATAAATATGTAACATGTCGTCAATTTAGACAGACTTATCAATTCCGATAGTCTGTATAAAACCAGCCTTAACTAAACACTTGTGTTTGATATCTGGGACGTTTGAAAAATACTCGTTCTCAGCACGATTAAAACATTTGCACGTCAAGCTACAATCAAAATCAATCAACAGACATAACAAACTTACAGTTAAATATTCCAAGAAGAAAAAAATAAACACGGTAATTGGGGATATATTTTGCTTTTGTAAGAACATATACACATGGAAAAAAGTATTGCAACACCTTGATTTTTTAAAACTTGAAAAATCCGCCTCTTTTTTTGGATGAAATATAATAAAATATGTGTATAATATTATTGGAAACATAGTTTATGATAACATTGGCATTGAAACGAACAACAAATGTTTGAAAAACAAAGATTTATATAACCACAATTTTAATAACAAAATGAAGTGTTTTTTGTTAAAAAAAAATGCATTTTACAACTTTTACTGTAGTCGAACTTTACAATGTCAGACATTTCAAAATTAATGTTCAGATGACTGTTCACATCATGGTTGATCGTTATACGCCAAAGAATTAGTACTTTGTGCGCAGCCTCCATTCAAACGGATAACCGCATCTAAACGTCTTCTGATTCCTGCCATAAATCGACTAATTTGTTGCTAAGGTAGCAACAACCATTTATGATGAACGGCATTGTTTATTTCATGATGTGTTTGAACTTGGGTGTCCTTTCGCGCACTTTCCGCCAAATAGTGTCCGTAATATGCTCGATATGGTTCAAATCCGGGCTATGATCGGGCCAAAGAAGATGAACCGAATTCCATTTGAACATTGGATCTTCCTCCACGATGCTAATTTCAAACTTTGGCGAGTTCTGCACTACATTGGATACGGAAAACTTGGTGTCTGTTCGTTATCAAAGGTCTACGAAATGATCTTATCTCACGATAACTAGTAGCGATGAGTCGACCTCGACCAGTTCTTGTTAAAAGGCTATCGGATGGCCACCACTCTCCTTTTAGGATTGTCTTGTATGCAATGGGTTTCCTTCTGACCAACCTTCATTATGCTTGATTTTCCCTAGCAAATGGTATAGGAGGTCTTCATTATCTTGGAAGGTCTTTAACAGCGTTTATTGCCTGATTTTTATTCTCAAAACGACTTTTATGGGAATGGGGATGACCGACACCCTGCTTCTCTTATGCTGATAATCTGCCATCTTGCTGCAGTTAAGAGTTGTAAATGACCCATTACAAGGTGTCAATCATATAACTTGAAAAACTTGGTTATTTAAAGTGTTGAAAACAATGATGATGAAAACATCTGTTTTGCTGTTTACGGGTACAGTAGCTGCATGTGCAGATAAAATCTTATCGAATCGATATTTATTGATTAAACTCAGGTGATATTTAAATAATGTTTAACTTGTTCTATTTAACCAAATTTCATCACAAAATAAATAAGTGTTTTTTTTAATTTGAATTTCAATTTGGTGTTGCAATACTTTTTTCCATGTGTATATATACAACAAAACTAGTGACACATATGATCGCTAATGCCAACAAAATCAGAACATAGCTAACCCAGGTTGCAGGGAACAGCCATATCATATTCAAAGCGATATAGTTTTTACTTCTCTTTTGCCACCGTTCCTTTTTGGTTATTTGCCGAATTCTATTCGGTTTAGATATGAGCGTTTCTGATGAGTCTTATGTAGACAAAACACGCGTCTGGCGTACTTAATTTTAACCCTGGTACCTTTGATAAATACTAAGACAAAGGGGGTGTCAGCTTTGTAACCTCGTCCGAAATTTCAGTTTCATTGGTCTAATGATAAACTTTAAGGAATTAAGTATTTTTCGACCTTGCGTAGTATCTGCCTTTCTTATTTCAATCAGTATATATTTTGCCAAAGAGAAAATTAAGAACTAACAATGTTGTGTCGATAATTGATATTTTATGATGCATCATTTGATACCATCAATATAATTAGTGTTGTATCTTTTCTGTGTATTTCTGTTATTGTTTTATACTCGGCATCTTCTACTGGTCACATTCCTATCTATCGTATTCATTTTATATAACTGGGGTATAACAATGAAAAAAAACTGGTACTTTTGATAACTATTGATAATCATGGGTCGATTACACTGCTGGTGGATTTTTCGTCCCTGAGGGTATAACCAGGTCACTAGTCAACACTTCGGTGTTGACATTAATATCAATTGTATGGTCATTTATTTTATTATTTTTTTATGACAAAACTATGATTTTTTTCGAACACTAAGGACTTTCTTTTTCCAGACAAAAACTACCTAAGCCATTGTTGGCACAACGTTTTGGAATTTTGGTTCTCGATGCTCTTCATCAATGGACGAGTTTATCCTGATACGATTGTAATCTCAGGTTCACTGATGAGTCTTATGTACGAGTTTATCCTTATACGATTGTAATCTCAGGTTCACTGATGAGTCTTATTTACGAGTTTATCCTTATACGATTGTAATCTTAGGTTAACTGATGAGTCTTATGTACGAGTTTATCCTTATAAGATTGTAATCTCAGGTTCACTGATGAGTCTTATGTACGAGTTTATCCTTATACGATTGTAATTTCAGGTTCACTGATGAGTCTTATGTACGAGTTTATCCTTATACGATTGTAATCTCAGGTTCACTGATGAGTCTTATGTACGAGTTTATCCTTATACGATTGTAATCTTAGGTTAACTGATGAGTCTAATGTACGAGTTTATCCTTATACGATTGTAATCTCAGGTTCACTGATGAGTCTTATGTAGAGTTTATCCTTATACGATTGTAATCTCAGGTTCACTGATGAGTCTTATGTACGAGTTTATCCTTATACGATTGTAATCTCAGGTTCACTGATGAGTCTTATGTAGAGTTTATCCTTATACGATTGTAATCTCAGGTTCACTGATGAGTCTTATGTAGAGTTTATCCTTATACGATTGTAATCTCAGGTTCACTGATGAGTCTTATTTAGAGTTTATCCATATACGATTGTAATCTCAGGTTCACTGATGAGTCTTATGTAGAGTTTATCCTTATACGATTGTAATCTCAAGTTCACTGATGAGTCTTATGTACGAGTTTATCCTTATACGATTGTTATCTCAGGTTCACTGATGAGTCTTATGTACGAGTTTATCCTTATACGATTGTAATCTCAGGTTCACTGATGAGTCATATGTACGAGTTTATCCTTATACGATTGTTATCTCAGGTTCACTGATGAGTCTTATGTACAAGTTTATCCTTAAACGATTGTTATCTCAGGTTCATTGATGAGTCTTATTTACGAGTTTATCCTTATACGATTGTAATCTCAGGTTCACTGATGAGTCTTATGTACGAGTTTATCCTTATACGATTGTAATCTCAGGTTCACTGATGAGTCTTATCTAAAACCGCGTCTGGCGTATGAAATTATAATCCTGGTACGTTTGATAACTATTTATACCACTGGTTCGATACCACTGCTGGTTGAAGCTTACTCTGCAAGGGTACCACAAGCCCAGTAGTCAGCACTTCGGTGTTGACAGGAGTATCAATGGCACGTTTTTTTTTTATTTCCTGTTTCAAAACTATGAGCTTTTCGAAAACTAAGGATAGTCCTAGCGTTTTTTTTAGTCATCCATGCTCTTCAACCTTGTAAATGTTTGGCTTTATAACTTTTTTGATCTGAGCATCACCGATAAGTCTTATGTAGACGAAACGCACGTCTGGCGTATCAAATTACAATCCTAGTTATCCTAAAGAAGCTTGGTTCATATAAAAAATATAAATACTAGTGTTTGTACTCCTGGCTTGTTACTTTTGTAACCTCTCTCGCTTGTTTTGTACATATTGTAAATATATATTGTTGTATGTGTTATCTCTGTACCGATGTAATGCATTGGCTTTATGCGAATAAAGATATATAGATAACTATATGTCAATAACAGCAATGGGATATCAAAGACTTGAAGGTAAAACAAAACCATCAGGAAATCGCATGGACTCCAAATTGAGGCAGACGGGGTGCGGTTACAGGCATAGTTCATCTAGCAGTTAAAGATATAAGTCTGTAGCAACATGTCGGTAGGTATTAAATAAACAGTAATACGAAGTTTTTTTTGCTAACTTATTTTTTATTAAATCTCATCATATCGACAAAGTATATGTTCTAAAATGCTGATTGTATTGTTCCCAATCAATGACTTCTATATCATCTACAAAAGACAAAATATAAACTTACATCAGATCACTTTTTGAATGATAAAAGTAAAAACTAAAAATTAATATCAACATAAATTTACAAGTTCACTATTATATTATATACAAACTATTAATTTGTTTTTATAAATGGAAAAACGACGGGATAAAGGAGAAGAAGAAAACAAAAAGTTGTATCATTATTAAATTTAAATCATACTGTTTGTAAGATCATTCATAGTGCAAAGTTGCGTTTAAACTGATACGTTTATATACTATTATAGTTATGGTTTCTTTCACAGATTTAGTTTGAGTTACTACAAATGTACAGTGCTTATACATAGTACACTTTCACTTTAAAAGTGTGGTTTTGATGTTCATTGTTTCAAAAATAAGTGTTAAACTGAACCGTTTTGTCAATCGATAGATAAAGGAAGATGTGGTGTGAGTTCCAATGAGACAACTCTCCATCCAAATAACAATTTAAAAAATTAAACCATTATAGGTCAATATAGAACCTTCAACACGGAGCTTTGGCTCACACCGAACAACAAACTTTAAAGGGGCCACAATTACTAGTGTAAATTCATTAAAACGGGAAAACCAACGGTCTAATCTATATAAAAAAAAACAAGAAACGAGAAATACGTATAAATTACATAAACAAACGACAACTACTGTACATCAGATTCCTGACTTAGGACAGGTGCAAACATTTGCAGCGGGATTAAATATTTGGAAGGTCTAAAGTGGAACAGCCACGATATAATTATTCTACATTAAATTCGAACAAGACATTAATTTGCAAAGCATTATCTATTCCAAAACAAATATTATATAAAACAAAATCAGAAATGTGTTAAACAATAAAAGTCAGAAAGAGTCTTTCTAAAGTTAGATCTAAAAGTCGTGTTGACCTTGTTGTAGGGCTTAATTGATTGGTTCATTGTTGGATACCATAAATCACCTATCAAGATGAAAAACAAGAATAAAATACTTGGTATTATTTTCTTTTATCTATGGCTTGTATGCGATTTTGTTCCATGTAAATTTACCGCATACCCTTTTATTGTTTTAAACAATGTATGATTAAGGATATATACAATCGTAAAATTTGTACCATAAAATTAAGGGATTCACATTGCTAGTCAGCATGACGTAAATGTGACAAATAAGAAGATTCAATGTAATTATTAACTATATGGCGCAATGGTGTTGTTTAGATTTAAAATCAATCCAAGTCCTTTATAGAAAGCTAAAACTTAAAAGGTGATATCTTATATCAAAAAGATAATGAATACTGACAAAATTTCACAAATTGATAGGCCTTAGCTTGTTTCACTCGTGCATTATTCATCAGTCCATTGAAATGAATAAAGATGATTTAATGCAACAC
Organism: Mytilus edulis; assembly: GCA_019925275.1. Lineage (NCBI taxonomy): Eukaryota > Metazoa > Mollusca > Bivalvia > Mytilida > Mytilidae > Mytilus > Mytilus edulis. The sequence goes on from CM034358.1 coordinate 96,937,697, forward strand.
AGTCTGCATTAGGTAATAACAAATGATTTGTGTCATCTGGTTGAATTGGTGGACCTTGATACCAGTCAATGAACGTTAGTTGTTGACTCGAAAGCCGCTGAAATGATTCCTCAGTCTTAGTATCCGATAGGCCTTTCCAGAAATCTAAACATAAGTAAAACATAAGTTGATACATATTTAAATCTTAAGAAATAAGCAAACATGATAGAACATTAACACCACGAACGGCATAATGTATTAATATGAACAAGACAATGTCTAAAGACAGTTGTAAATTATCATAAATACTTTTCATTCATATACAAACCATGTATATATCTTTTTGATGAATTCATATGGATTATTCAACTCATTTATTTCCCTCCTGTTATAACAGTAGGTTAAGTCAAAAGGTGTACAGGGGATTCCCTAATGTAAGATCAATTTAATCAATAGGTGCAGCAGGAAATCCCTGTTATAACAACAATATTTGTCAATAAATGTACTGGAGAGAACATGACTTAACAACAATCTTAGTCAAAAGGTGTACCGTACAATCCCTGGTGTAACAACAATATCAGTCAATAAGTGTACCGGTAAATCCCTGGTGCAGTTGCAATCTAATTCCTAATGTAACAACAGTATAGATCAATAGATTAATCACAACGATTTAAATCAATAGTTGTCCCGAGGAGTCAATATGAGAAGGTACCCCTGTTTTAACAACAATCTAAGTCAATAGGTATACGGAAGGGGATCACAGTTGTAGCAACAATCTTAGTCAAAGATGTACTAGGGACTCCTTAGTGCAACGACAATTTGATTGAATCGGTGTGCCGGTAGATTCCTTGTGTTACAATAATCTACTCCAATAAGTGCAAATGACACATTCTGATGTATTTACCATATAGGTTTACTGGCGAACCCCTGATGTTACAAGAATATAAGTTAATGCATATACTACGGAATCCCTGATGTAACAACAACTAAATCAAAAGGTGTATGAGGGTTGTCCGTAAAGTTCGTAAGATCAATGGTTGCACCAGGGAATCCACAACATCAGGTTGTCTCGCCCGATGTCACATCGCTATAAGTCAACAGGTGTACCGTGGAATCCCTTGTGTGACATAATCTTAGTCAATAGATGTAGCAGATAATTCATATGAGAGGTTGTTCCGCCTTGTTAAACAAAACTGTAAGTCAAAATATAATCCATATGAGGAGGTTGTTTCGCAAGGTGTAACCACAATCAAAGGCAATAGATGTACATACCGGGACATCTCTGATAAAACAACAATATAAGTCAACAGGTGTAGCAGGGAATCCCTGTTGTAACATCAAAATATGTCAATAAGTGTATCTTGAACTCACTGGTGTAACAACAATCTAAATCAATTGGTGTACAACAATTTAAATAAATGGTGTCCATATGTGGAGGTTGTTCCGCATGATGTAGCATCTGTTTTAGTCAACAGATGTACTGAGGAAGCCCTGATATAACACAATATAAGTCAATAGGTGTACTGGGTATTCCCTGGTGTTGTCTCGTTTGCAAAACAAACTAATTAGTGTTGATGACAATGGTCAATTTTCTGTTTGTAATCATGAGAAGGTTTAAATTGCTGTGTTGACAACAATTAAAGGTAAAAATCACAAAAATACTGAACTTAGAGGAAAATCAATTTGGAAAGTCCATAATCACATAGCAAAACCAAATAACAAAACGCATCAAAAACTTATTTACAATAATGCTTTTTTAAATAACAAAGTTAACTTTCTGAGCGGTCTAGTCTTTACGTTAATTTTGATGATTTACCATTAGGAAATGAATTGTTCCCAATTCAAGACAATATGTGTCAGTCAAGCTCCTTCAAAAACCATTATTTCATAAACGATTAATAAGTAATGTAATAATAGATACACTTTGTACACCTCAGTAAGAGAACAACCATACAAAGCACAACACGCGACAGAGATCCTGATGTAGTAATAACATCTTAAATGAAAACAAAGAGTATCCACACTTTCCTCTTTTTTATTGTCTTTGTTCTTTTCATCACTGATATGCAGCCCACCTTTTTTAAACAAATTATGGACATCCACATGATAGAAATCAAAGAAACACCGACATTTATTTCAAAGTGTTTATTATAAAGCAAATGGATATTTATGATATTAATAAAAGCTATATTCATATAAGTAAATGATATAATGCTACATGAAATGGTTTATATTTCTTAATATTTCGACAGAATCAACAAAACAGAAACAAAAACTGTATAAATAAATTAATCAAAAACTTATCATTAGGTCTGCTACACCATCATGGGGTCTATTGCAATGAAATCAATATGTTTTATATGTTTTCATGTTTACTTTAAAACTTTCTATTTGTTCGGCTGTCTTACTATTTTGATGTGTGCGTTACTGATGTGTCTAATGTAGACGAAAGGCGTGTCTGGCGTATCACATTTTAAGTCTGGTACCTTTGAAAACTATTTACACCACAAATCTACAAAAAGAAGAAATACAAGGATCATTTCCCTCAGTTTATATCATACCCCAAGGAACTGTGTTCCGTTATCATAGTCAGTCAGCTCTTTTTTTGTCACGAAAACTTCATTGACAACTCCCAACTGATTTTAATGCAGCCTTGAAGTTAAAATGAAATACCTTTTCGATGCATATATCTGGTTATGTATTTACGTTGACGAATTATGCCTATAAACTAGTAATGTTTGACCTGAACATATTACTGCAACAGTTTGTCATCGCAAACTCATCTGAAACAATATTCAAGAGTTGTATGAGTCTGTGCAGATAATAAGAACGTACATAAAGACGTTTGTAAACATTATTTATTTCGACATAACTGAGGGATCAGTTGACTCTGCTATGAGTTATGTGTCCTTGAAATTAGTAATCTGGTGAGATGCTGTTTGCCAGGGGAGGAAAATGGGACGTTAGGTCCGCCTTCGGTTTTGTGACTTTGATTTGTTGTCTTCAACATTTTATGATACTTCATTTGAACATTAGCATATTGTTGTAACCAGCATGAGACAAGCAGTCTATCTTTCGTTTAGGACTTTCCGCATTGTAAAACATATTCCAGAAAAAAAGGTATATACATATGAACCTTAAATCAACGATACATGGATTGTTTGCTGCCTGGTAAACCATACATTTCCGTAACAAACTAAGAGGTTATAGATAAGAAGATAAAACAAAAATATACGGATCTAAGACTAAATAATGAAAAGAAGAGCTAAACAAAATTGACAAATTAACTAACTAAATACAAAGCAAAATATAGCAACTAAATTGTAAACAACATTATATATTCCTTTGCAATAAAAACACCTCAATATGTATATGAGACAATATCTGAAAAAGATTAATTTCCATCATGTCCATATACCATCTTTCATCAGCATTTATTTTTTTATTCAGGCATCTTTTTGGAATATTTTATGTTTCAGTATTAACTAGAGTATAAAATGCACAAACTCTACTAAATTAAACATTCTTTTTAATATTGCTTCTAATAAAAAATATCATTTAAAGGGTCAATCCCAAAAAAATCATGTTGTCCCCTGTTATTTTCTGAAAATTAAATCATTCAAAGAAAATCTAAATTAAGTAAACAGCCTTCCGATTTTCACAAACCTGATAGATTATATGAAAGTCTTTTCCATTACTGGTATGATTTTGATATAAAAAAAGCATGTAAGCAAATTTTGAAGTTTAAGGGATATTTAAAATGTTGTCCCCAAAAGTAATTTCTTTTTTCTGTTACCGCTGGTTTTTTTTTTCACCTGTGGACACGTTTGAAAGACAAACATTTTTTTTTTAATGCAATGTGAAGACAATCATTTCCTGAATGTGTGACTCCACATGTTTAGGTAAATAACAACCAGTTTGAGAAAAAATAATGTTGTTGTTCTCTCCTGATACAGCCTTTCTGAGAATATTTCATTGCCAGCACTATAACAGTACATGTGTTTTTATAGTATCGTATCAAATTGTTACATGTATGTAGATGGAAGAAAACGTCTGCACAGTTCGAGTAAATGAACAAAAAGTACTGCCAAATTCCTCTCTGTTACGTTCTGTCATGTTACCTGATAAAAAGTAACAGCATAACCATAATCAAAAACAGGAAGGATGTTCAAGACAATTTCACTGACGAATCAAAAGGGTAATCCACTATATGCCAACCATTTCATTTAAGACAAGTTATCATCACCATATTAAATAAATTGCAAAATAATACACAGTATATTGAATGAAAAGTAGTTTTTCTGCTTTTGATAACAGATGAAAACATTAGGCATGTCTACGATAGTAGATAGTTACAGAAAGGATTTTTTTTTAGAATTTTGCATTACCTATGCAGAATTTTTCATCTTACAAATACAATTTTAAAGGATAAATGACATTCTCTGCTGTTGTGACCAATCTGAAATGAGGTATTTTGTTTAAACTATAAAATAAAGCATTTTTTGTTACCAACTCTGTCCTGTTACCGTTGTCCTGTTACTCAAGATTCTTTCATGTTTAACTGACATATCTGACTATGTTTTAGTATATTTCTAAACCTTTCGTATTGCAAATGCTAAAATCAATAATTGGCATTTGATAAACTGCTGCAGGACATACAAGTAAACCACAAATAGTGTCCTAAACTTATGCCTTATTCCCATTAGATTTTATTTTTAATTTATTTCGTTTTGGTAACAGGAAAAACCTGGCTTTGTTTTGTACCATTTTATTTGTCTCCACAATAAATAATTGTTTGAATTACAGACATCAGTTCCTAGATCCTCAATGTGTGTTCTTCGATTTGTGCTATTAAAATAACGAGTATAAAGACATTTTTATTTTCTTATTGCCAATAATTAGACTTTTTCAGATATTGTCTCATATACATTTACATTGCTTTAAGTATTGTTTATATTATTTATGTAATCCATAATTATAATAATAATAAAAAAACAAAAACAAAAAAAAACCAACAACAGATCATAAAGACAAATATGGATGTCTTGTGTTTATGTTTCAAGGCGTGTTTTGATATACATATATACAGTGACTGTATACATGTAAGGATGAAGAACACGAAAAGAAACTCACAAATATCTTGGAAAGTATACAAAAGTGGTGGTTGTAATTCCGTCTCAAATGGTAGGTACCTGCATGCTCATTACATGTGATTTTTATGAACTTAAGTCACGTTTACTTGAACATTTTCTTCTACATTAACACAGACAATGAGCGTTAGAATTTGAACTTTTTGATAAAGACACGTTTAGTATTAAACTACTAAATGCATACCAATCCACCGTTTCATTGTACCTAGGACACATCAATTCACAAAAATGTTGATGATTTTAAATCACATAACAACTGAAATGAGGGTGTCCGCAGTTCATTTTAATTAAGTCTTTAATATTAAATGTCCAAACATGAAATAGTAAATTAGTAATTCAAAAGTAAAAAAAATGATAAAAAGCTTTAAGTGTGTATACAAGATGAACACAATATCACAAAATAAGCAGAAACAAATGACAAACAAGCCAATCAAAAAGCGGAAGTCTAAAACAAAACATTTTATGTTAATAAAATGAAATCTGTGAAATATAATTTTGAAATGAAAGATTAAAAATGTTTTTCTTGAAACTATTTTGAACTGAGCGTCACTAACGATTGTTATGCAGACGAAATGCTCGTCTGGCGTATTACATAATACTCTTGGTACCAATGATAATAATTATAGTATAATAAAGCTAAGAAATTATAAAAAAAAAAACATGTTTCCACCGAACTCGTTATCTTGCTAGAAGTAAACAATGCAATTTTTTTTTTATCTTTAATTCATTAAAAAATACTGTTTGTGTTAACTACGTTTAAGTTGGTAAGTTGAAACTTGATTTTAACAAAAAAAAAAAAAATGGTATTTGTTGAAACAAAAATAACACATATCACCAAATCTTCTAACATTGGTTTTAAATCTGTCACAAAATTTAAAACGAACTAGGCCGATTGCGTACTATTGTTTCTTATAATCTAAGATGGCGGTAACAGTTTTTTCTAAATTTATCTATTCTCAGATAATTTCTATACAATGTTTTGAATAGTGTTTTGCAGATGCGTACAAGAGAAACACAATCTTAGTACACAACAAAAAAGTTAAAATAAATCTGATAATGTGTTCTCAACAATTTTTACATTTTTGCCAATGTTACTGAATGCACGTGCGATTTCTCGCAAAGTTGGTTTCAGATTGTGCTTCCTACAAAACTTGAATCTCCATTCTTCTAAGATATCCTGATTCAGTCGAACCAAATCTCTTTCATTTTGTCTGTGGCTGATCTGTTCCCAGGTATTAAAATCCATTCCAAGCTCAATTAGAAACGGGAGGGAGTTTTTCCCAACCAATGGAGCCAATCTGTCAATGTGTTTTGCTGTAGGTACCAGATCCCACTTCTCAGGTTCCATGTCTGTGTTGTTTAAAGATAGATGAAAAAAACAACATATGTGCTACATGTTGAGATTTTTAGTAGAATATTTCGAATATTTCGAAAAATGAAAAACTATTGATGTACACACGAAAATGAGCTACTGGTCTTATTTTTGAAACAGCAATGTGTATTATTATTTGTAACGTTTGACTGTTGTTTCAACTCTATTTCAAACAATACTCTTAACAAGATGCATGTGTTTTAAAAATCATATAGAAGCAGAGGACACAAATGCATTACATGTGATTATATAGAAGACTTACAAATTGTAAATTATATCACCGATCAAATACCAACAGACATACCATAGCCATTTTTTTAATCAAATCACTACTGACCGGAGTTAATAATTTAGTTGTGTATTAACAGTCAAATTGTTGAATGAAGATTATGAAATTTCAAATATTATTATTTATTATTGGAAATCACTGATTACTTAAAAACTAATGTGACGAAACATCACGTCTTTTAAAAAATCTTTTATTTTTCGCATTTATCAAAACATTGTAAAAATTTACAATACTGCTTGCCAAATGATCAATTTCGTAGAATGTAATATATTTACCCTTGTTTATTGAACCTTTTTAAATGCATTTGTTACATCTTTGTACATGTAATGAAGGTACCATCAAGTACACGGATACATGTATCTTAACATTGATTCTTAATATAAAGGAAACTCCATACTTACAACCATGTTACATAAAAGTTAAAGGTAAAGCTAGTTATAGAACCTGGTTTTATCAAACATTTCCGACATAAAAAAATGCCGTTGCTCAGTCAGAAATAGGGCAGTTCTTATTCATTCGTTTGATGTGTTAACGCGTTTAATATTTATGGACTTTTCGTATTGAATCTTCCTCTCAGTTCTGTATTTTTGTGTTCTTTCTGTTTATAACACTTATCCTCGTCTCCGAGGGTACCACCAGCCCAGTAGTCAACACTTCGGTGTTGACATGAATTTCATTTATGTGGTAATTTTTATAAATTTCCTGTTTACAAAACTTTGAATTTTTCGAAAAACTAAGGATTTTCTTATCCCAGGAATAGATTACCTAAGCCGTATTTGGCACATTTTTTTGGAATTTTGGATCCTCAATGCTCTTCAACTTTGTACTTGTTTAGCTTGATGGATATTTTGATATGAGCGTCACTGACGAGTCTTATGTAGACAAAACGTGTGTCTGGTGTACTAAATTATAATCCTGGTACTTTTGAGAACTATAGGAGAATGCTGTGTTCACATTACTTACCAAAATAAATAGGCGTGCCTTTCACAACCTGGAATAACAAAAAAGATACTTTTAACACAACTTTCATTATATTATTAAACACATTTTTGATGAATAAAACAGTAAAAGTGTATGTGATATAAGCATGCTTAGTACTATTTAAAACACATAAAAGTCAGAATAGAGACAAACACATTCTTATAATTACTTGTATGTGTATATATATATATAGTTTCTATGCTGTCTATTAGCAAGATGTGTTTCAAATTATACTTTAGTTCTGGCAATTTAAATATGAAATTATACTTGTTTGTCTAAAAGGTGTAGTTCTGGTTTTTTCTTTCTATTCAGGGGAGTTTTTTTTTCTCTAAAGAATATAGGAGCCTCTGGCTTTTGTTAGTCTTGTATTATCTTTAATTTTAGTTTCTTGTGTACAATTTGGAGTTTAGTATGGCGTTCATTATCACTGAACTAGTATATATTTGTTTAGGGGCCAGCTGAAGGACGCTTCCGGTTGCGGGAATTTCTCGCTACATTGAAGACCTGTTGGTGACCTTCTGCTGTTGTCTTTTCTATGGTCGGGTTGTTGTGACTTTGACACATTCCCCATTTCCATTCACAATTTTATTATGTTTCTGCTTGTTTTCTCTGTAAAGTTTTACTTTAGAAAACCCTTTAGATCACACATGCATCTATGCAGATTTATCAATCACGTATGAGAGCTGTTCTCATTATATTTAAATGGTTACTTGATATGTCTTATTATTTGAAAGCCTCAAAAGGAATTGAATAGGATGCATACTATTATAATCTTAAACTTACTTTCATATTTATCATATTAAACTCGGTACCGTCAGTATGCGTAATATATGCGATATAAGAATTTCTTATGGACTTTTTCGTCATAGATATATATACTTTTTCGTCGTAGGTAAATATACTTTTTCGTCATAGGTAAATATACTTTTTCGTCATAGATAAATATATAAAGCTAAACTTGTTATAAAATATATAACTTAAAACAAAGTGCACTGATTAGACAAACACTGTTTCTATATGTTCAGATTCATTATAAAAGATGTACCTTGCAAAGTATGTGGATACTTGTTTTTCCTATTATCTGTAACGCCGCTTTGACGTCTTCAAATGTCACCACCATGCTATCTCGACATTGTCGTAAAATTTCAAAGCATGCAGTCTTTGGATCTTCAGTTTCCAATATGGTTTCAACTTCCCTGTCCGATAATCCCATATGTAGTGCCATCTCTTTAGCTTCAAATGAACTGTACAATAAGGACAGACGACGTAAGTGCAGGTCTGATGGTGTCGCTCTCATGAAGTCTTTTTTAGTAACTGTATCGAAAATACAGCATATTTATAAATACTAACATGGTTTTATTAACACAAAATAGCCCTTGAATTATTAAAAGAGATGCATCTCACCAAAAACACCAAAAGGATAAACAGATACTTACTACTGTTATATAATAGCATTATTCCGAAACTGAACATAATGTATAAAAACAACATTACACAGGAAAAAAGTATACATAATTTTACCACATAATTGCTTTCAAACTTAAACTAAAATGAAATATATTATATTCTTTAAATTCATCTTCTCCAGTCAGATTGTATGTCGGTGTCATTTGAAACTCTTATGGATAGTTGGCAAACATATCACACCGTCTTGTTTATATATTACCAATTATTATTGCACCCGTTCCAAGTCAGAAGCCCGAGGTATTTGTTAGATAGCACTTGCTGAGTTACGAACTCCTACACGCCATATGACTTACCTTCATTTTGGATATTTTTAAAACTCAAACTTTGTTGGCCAAGAGCACCTTAGTTTCCGAATATTTGACAAGCTATATGAACAGTTATGTTACGCAAAAACCAAGCATTTACAAAATAAGGTTATATTTGCTTCCTGGAGTTGAAAGCAAACTTTATTCAAACTTTATCATTGCTTCAAATAGTTTTTCATTTAATGGCGTCAATACTGATGCAGAAGTTACCTAGAAAATGCAAGTCAGATTCATCGACATTAAAGATGTTCTTTATCTTGTCACCAGAAAACAAATGTTGTGCTATCATACAAATGTTGCATTTTTTTAATAAAAATTATGTCCATCGATAAATGCAATAGTCATATCAAACTAAGTTTTTGAATTACAACTATAAAAATGTAACTAGTTGAGAGGTTCTTAATGTGCGTAAATCAATTGTACTGAAACAAGTTATGACATCAAACTAGAAAATAAGTTATCCAACAATCTAAATAAAACATGTACAATACCTGTGCACCCTGGTTTACACTTCACTTCATCCTGAGAAGAAAATTAAATTAAGTTGTATTGCAAGACAGCTATTTTTTACATCATTTCGGTACATACGTTTAAACATATATACAAACAATTATTGTTTTTACCCTCAAACGGATGGGATTAAAATTAAAAAACGATCGTCAAATTTAACAAACTTGTTTTGTATTAGCATATATCAGTGTATATACCGTTTGAAATTAAGAATTAATCCTTTCCTTATTTTAATTCTTTTTCGGGGGAAAATACATTTATTTAAACTTTTCATTTTTAAATTTGTATCTATTAAACAGGCATGACAGACAAAGTCTAACTTGAAGAAAACCATGTCTAGCATTTCAGCCAAATAAATGTGTTTACATTGATCATCGTCATTATCATTAAGTTATTGCTTCCTTTTGGTTAGCTGACAAACATATCATTGTTTCTCTGGCAAGACAATTTCACTCGGAGTGTAATGTTTAATATTATATAATTCTACACAATAAGCAAGTTTGTCGGTGTAAAATTCAAATGTCGTATAGAACTATGAGTGCATTTATATAAGTGTGTTGCCTGTAGTTCACACTATTCGAAACTTTGAATAACATGTACTACCTTTTCTGCAATCCATGACATGATTGTGTGTATGCTATGTTCAATGCCATGCGAAGGACATATCCACAATTGGTCTTTGTCAGTAAGATCGTTAACTTGCAGGAAGCATGGGTTATCTGGTGAGTTACAACACATTCTTGTCACAAAAGATGTATCATTGATTTGAGTCTGATCGCTACTTGTTCTAATATACAGATCACTTATTTTCTCTAAGGCTGATGTTAGACATTCACAGATGCTGGAAGCTACATCTCTCGCTATAAGTGTGTTTGAAGTGGAATGAACAAGACGAGAAATGATTATCTCATCTTCACAGGCAATATACATATCCAAACATGGATCAATGGTGAACACTCCCGACCTATGGAACAACATGTCCTTGTTGGACTGCCCGTATGTCTTCACCGCCCAGACATATAAGCAGTAGCTTATAAATCTGAAGGATAATGCAGGAGGTATCATAAATGATGATTGAAAGGCTATGGCAATACTCCTGTGTGTGAAGCCAGCTGACTGCAGGTATCCAGAATCATCTTTAGCTCGTACCATACTAGCAACATAGTAAAAATCAGCAGGGATACGCATTCGGTTAGAATTGTATCTCATCGGTTCAACCAATATATCCAGATGGGTCATGACATTTAATAGATAATCTTTGTCTTGATAAAATTTTACATATTTCTTTCCCTTCCAAACGTCTTCTATTGCTTGTTTGGGTACAACCCCTGTCTTGCCCATTGTATCCCATATTTCTTCTCTTTTCTTGTCGCCTTCACAAAATTGCCTGTCTGTAACAATTGATTTAAATGCATCGATTAGGAGGGTTGGAGCCAAAATAATACGGTCGTCCAAATTATGTTCATCAAAGTACAATAACTTGCCAATTGAGTGCTGAAATTTCAGAAATACCTTCAACTCAGCTTCTGACAGTGGTCTTATTGGCTGCAATAAGTTTATTTTCCTCAAATGCTCTAGTGTAATTAGAGGAATTTTTCGTCTGATCAGTGATGCAAATTCTAACTCTAAAGGGATGAAGCATTTTGGGAGGGGTTCTCCCCATGTTGGTTGCCTCTCTGATTCGCGGATGATCGCTACCTTAATTTTCGCCATTTCCGGGTCATATTTGTCTTTAGCATTTACAAATATTTTATCACCAATCACCAATTGTTGCATCAATGGATTTTCATGAAACATCTTGTATATTTCTTCAAATATGTCGTGTCGTCTTTGTTCAACTTCATTCTAAAAATACAATACAATATGTTCCAACCTATATTTATATTAACCACTAACTGTATTATCATAAAACTATTCATTAAAGGTATGTATGTTGCGTATATACCAAACAATTCCATTATATCAATCAAGTATATAGTTATATTTTGATTAAACGTAATGCTTTTTTGAATGGACACCTACATGAAAAAGCATTGCATTGACAATATGCAGTCCGATAAGTATTGTGAAAAAATATTTATCCTGCAATTAGGTGTCTTATAGTACATTAACAGCCAAATAGATATTGCTAGCTTGCATGTGTACACTATATAGATAATGCTAAAAAATGTTCGTCCACTGCCCGACTACCTTGTAGTGCGGTGACAGAAGTGTAAAAAGTCGCCTAGATCGCAAGTTTAATCTCCCCAAATAACACACGGCTAAAAATGGTCTTAACTTTAAGATTACTATGTCTTCTTTAGTTTTTGCCCTGTCGTTAGAATTTCGTACGGTCACATTTTTCTAAAAAGTCGTTTTAATGACTAGTAGTATATCGGAGAGTTTCAACCCCCCTTTTTCAAAATGAAAAATTGTGTATGTTTGTTTACATTCAACTGAAATAGTTTTTCCTGAAGCTATGTTTATATGTCAAACTATTCTATTCAGTATTTCATTTTCTTATAATGTATAAAATTTGCAAAGTTTAGACTGTTTAAAATTGAGGTAATTTTAATTGAAAATTCAGACACAAACTTTAGTTTTTTCTTCATAGTAGTAATTAAAATTATCCCATAATATTTTAAGGATAAAGTATTTCATAAAATTAATCATTGATAAAAATTTCTGAACCAAAATATGAAAAAAACCTTAAGAAATCAATGGAAAAAGAATGGAATAAAAAAAAACTTCAATTTCAACACGGAACTTAATCACTTGCCTTCCGTCACATTTTGTGGATTAGTCAATAATTTGCTCTCAACTGATAAATGATATTACTACCTTTTCGCTATTATATATACATATTTTCAATTAAAGTGCACTGATATATGATATATACTTTATTCGAGTGTGTTTATATTCTATGTTTTTTGTTATAAAACATCAAATATACTTTGTCAGAAAAGTCTTATTGTAAAATCAAAATAATTGACGGATAGTTTCAGTAAATATTCCGTGATATGTCAAGTCCGTTATAACTGGCTCCATTAAGTCCAAAAAAGACAAAAGTTCTTTAGTTTTATTCAGTGCTTAATATGCCAAGAAAAAAAAAAGTCGACTGAAATTTTGAGTCAATTTACCAGTATAGGGATTTTTGTATCTGCATTGAATAAAAGATTAGACGAGGTGAACATAAAGATATTTCATGCGATAGCTGTTAATTTGCAGAAGTCCGTGCAGGCAGTTTATCAAGTTTCGTGCTACAAAAGGTATACAAGTAAACATATTTGTTCCCCTTTTTAGAACGAGGAAGCTTCCAATTTAATATTTAATGACGACATACAATTATCGGACTGCTGTTTCTCAGTTTCTGGTATGTGTACGCGTTCTAGAATGCAGTCGTTCAACTGGAGCGCTTGTATATGTTGTTGCAACAAAACATTTTAGAAAGATCAAAAACTACTCAAGTTTGAATCAGATGAGCGTATTAAAAATGTTTTAACCGTGTCAGATAAACTAAAGTTGAAATAGTTTCCCGTCCATCTTTTAAACTTCAAGCACTCTGTTATTTTGTTTTCGATACAAATTATTTGCCAAAAACGAAAAAAAAAATCCAAACCCGTGGAAGCAGATATCTTAGATCACGATACTGCTTTTACTAATTTTATGTTGGCTATTGACAACGTTATAATGGTCATTCCTCATGACACCGTTCCTAGATAAATATAGATATTTTCTTCCAGCTGATTCTTATTTGAAATATCCTACTTGTAAACTGCAGTCTAAATTCATTGATTTCTATAGAAATTAAGTTGTCAAACAACTTCAACATGTTCAAGGCAAATATAACAATATTTTGTAGCAAAATAACTATTTGAGATGCCATATCAGCTGCTAGTCAATTGAAAACTGGCCTCAACAAATCTTATTGTCAAATGTAGTAGACACAAATAACGGACATATATTTCATTCCGCTGCAAGTATACAATAAAAAAGACTTCTCTACAAACTTTACAGAAGTATACCCAACTTCGGAAGAGTTGTCTCTTTCTTCTCCAATTCAGCCAATGCATTCGTCTTTATTGTAATTCATTTTATGTTAACTCGATGAAACTGCATACCGCCAAGACTATTCCCAGGAAATGGCACCAGAGAAATTGCGTAAATGCTAAGCAATTGTTAAGTCAACCGTTTGTGTGGCCATTTTTTTTTACTCCTTTTCATTTTGGATTGGCTTTACAAATGTACCATGCGTTTGGTTCGAAACACCTTGTTGAATCATTGAATGCCAATGGATTTTATGCTTCTTAAAGTAAAGTGCGACGCTATCTAATGTGTTGCCAATCATGAAATTAAGCAAATTCAAGATAGTGTGTACGTCTCATGCATAATGTTTCCCCATCATCTTTGCAGACAAACATATGGATGTCATCTTAACCCCATTTTAGATCTATGTTAAATCTTGGGTTAATTGAAAGGGATGGTTTAAAGCTGGTATTTTTTTAGGAACAAATGTCTTCGGACTTCCTACAATACCTTGTCTGTACTTGAAAAGAAAAATTCAAAATAACGTGTTTGATTTGAGCAGAACCTGTCATGTGCAGACCTGTGGACATGAGTAAAATGTGTAGAAATATTAAAACATATCTACTTGTAACGGTTGATGAAAATGAAGATGATGGAGATAACGGTTGATTTGGTATAAAGCTTGTTGCACTGATACACACGGTCCCAGTCCCCGGGTAAGGGAAGTGTTGGGGAGCCCTTAACAATTTTAAACCCCGCCACATTCTGTTTGTGTCTGTTTCAAGTCACGAGACGGTAATGCAGTGTTTGTCATTTGTTTCAATATTCAATATGTGTTTGTTTCTTATTTATTTTGTACCTTAATCAGGTTAATAGATTTTTTGTTTATTTTACATTATTCATTTCTGGAATTAAAGACTATGCAGTATACATTTAACTCATTGTTGAAGCCCGTACGGGACGTATTGGTAATTTATGCATCATTTGCAATCATATTACATCTTCTTTTTTATATGGAATTCTTTTGAAGTTTGTGGTGTGTTGCAAAAACAAAAGGGGGGATATAGGTACACAATTTATAATGTAACATATATTAGCCAGAGTAAAATACACAACAACAGATAATACTATATGGAAGCAGTAATAATTGTGGAAAAAAACCAAAAGCAACGAGTAGTCTATTATAAAACCTGAAGTATTCGCAATTCAATTTGGGGTAATATTTGACTGTAGTATTATATTGCTTTGATTTGATACCTCACCCAATATGATAGTTAAGAAAATAATTTTGAATTATTGTCTTGCAGGACACTTGATTTATACCTGAAATTGTAATTTTTCATTAGGTTAAGGTGCTCTAAACATTTTATAGGTCGAAAACTTAATTTTTGAAGTTTTGTTTGTAAAACGTCGTTTTAAATTTTTTTTTGATAAAATAAATCTTAATGATTAAGGTTGATGTATTATAACAAACATTAATAAAGCCAAAATAGTACCATTTGTATTTATGTAGAGTTTAGAAATAGAAAAAAAATGTCAAAATTGAAACCCTCCCAATTTTTTATAGATTTTTACATATGACCTTTGACCTCAATTTAGAAAAATTGTGACCATATTAAGTCTTGACGACAGGCATATTATTATAGTACACGATTTCCTCTTTCCAATGATATATTATATAGGTGTGTGTTTGATGGGGAGATTAAATTCCAAAAAATCTACCTGCAGTCACCACACTATTGTACATTGTTGTTGAGTGTTGTATTAACCTCTTTGTCCTCAAAATGTGTATTGTAGTTGCATTCCGATGACGTATTTCTTCCCCCTCTTGTGTTAACCCTTAATTTGTTTATTTTTTATTTGTTTTCTAGCATATTAGTAAAGCAAATTTTTCTGACAAACGTGAACATCATGCATTAACTACATTTTCTACGGCGCCAATCTAAACTTGGATATGTTATTATAATACACCATCATATAATGACACAATGACAATACATCATGTTCAAATAATGTCACGTTCAGCTTATAAATCCGATGTGAAGAACACTTTTTTTAGATATCATTTGTGTTTACTGTTGACTTGATTCTTATTTGTTTCTAAGCAAATACATGGGCAACATTAAAAGCAGGATAAAGACAACTTTCTTGTTAATTCGAACTGTTGATACTATTTGTTGTACTGTTTTGTTATTCTATATTAATTTGGATCTTGTCTATATACCAGCTTTGATTATTTGGAATATATACTGATTTTCACTTCCTCATACTACATTTGTATGAACATCAAGATTATTCTCCTTAAATCTGCACAGGGAAGCTAGCTTTAATTTGATAGTTTTATTGTTGAAATTCACCCCTGATGTATCTAATGTTAAATTAGGTATTCATATAACAGACCTTTCTTGGAATTCCTAATAATTGGAATATTTTATATTCGAAAGTGATTATTTTCTAAGAGTTAAATATTTCGCTGTGGTGTCTTGCCATACCTATGTTTGGACTTGTTTGTTTGCTTTTAGGCCTTGGATATTTTTCCCTTATATTTTATTAACTATGTATTTACATTCAGGTATCGCAGATCAAATGTATTCATTCATAGTGTATTAGTTTACGTTTTTTTGTTTGAGTTAAGCCTGCCAATTGCTATTTTAACGTGTGTTTTTTTTTTATGTTGTAATGTTATACTATTATTTCAGAAAAAGGGAGAAGGTTTGATACCATTAAAACGTTTAATCGCGGCAAATGTTTGCACATGTCCTTAGTCAAGAATATGATGTACAGTAGTCATGGTAGTTGTCGTTTGTTTATGTAATTTATTCGTGTTTCTCGTTTCTCGTTTTTTCATATAGATTAGACCGTTGGTTTTTCCGTTTGAATGGTTTTACACTAGTAATTGTGGGGCCCTTTATAGCTTGTTGTTCGGTGTGAGCCAAGACTCCGTGTTGAAGTCCGTACATTGACCTATTATGGTTTACTTTTTAAATAGTTATTTGGATGGAGAGTTGTCTCATTTGCACTCACACCACATCTTCCTATATATGTAGACCGTTGGTTTTCCCGTTTGAATGGTTAAACACTAGTAATTTGGGTCCATTTATAGCTTGTTGTTCGGTGTGAGCCAATACTCCGTATTGAATGCCGTTCATTGACCTATAATTGTTTACTTTTATCAATTGCTATTTGGATAGAGAGTTGTCTCATTGGCACTCGCACCACATCTTCCTATATCTAATAACTGTTTAGTACTTTGCTCACTGAAATTGCGTTACTTGTGTGTCTTAGCCTCGTACAATCGACATTTAAATACACTAAACAGTTAATGTTTTTATATTCTTCCCTTCTTTCCTAGATTATTATACATTATCAAAAGTTCCAAGGGTCCATCGTTTCAATCGTGAGGAATCTACTATAACATACTTACAGCTTTAACTTGATCCTTATGCGTTAAAACAACCAGAATTTTAGGAAACCCCTGGATACTTCCTTTACAGTATGTCACAATGGTGTTGATCCAGAATAGGAGATAATCTGTAATGATTAAAAAAAACATCAAAATACACAAAAGGAAAAGTATGTTAGTCATTTGAATGTATACGTTCTGCAAGATATACTGTTGATACTATTTTTGTAATACCACAATTGATTTTTCCCAATAATTCCTTGTTAAATTTGCACTTTTGAAGAAAAAAAAACGCAGACTATTGTCATTCTATCAAATACAGAAATGTTTGGCATGATACACTTTATATCCTATCCAGTGCTATAGACAGACATAATATTCCATTACAAATTTCCTCTTTTTTACTTGTAGAAGTGTAAGTAACCATTTTACCTTAAGTTTCAAAAATATTCTATAGAAACACCAAATAAAAGGTGCGTTGCATTATCCAAGATGTGTCATTATGACCCAGACTTATTATACTGCAATGAAATGAAGGATTCTAACATGGCGTCCTTCAAACGCTTAGAGTACACACCCGTCGTAAAATATAAATATATTGTCAGGGCTGTTCTAATCGTACTCCCACGTCATATGCCTTTTTATGAATGAGATACCCGACGTAGGAATATGACCATATTACGGGAAAATACACGCTTGCCAAAATAAAAATCATCACATCAAGGAAAACGTAAACAAACGATGCTAAAATGTGGTATAAGCCATTGTTTTTTAAATCTATAAGACATTATAAGTAAATTCACCCAAAACTGTCTAAATACGTTATTGTTAAAACTTTCAGCATGTCACTAATTCAGTTTGCACCGTTCTTTACGCCAATTTAATATTGCGTTTATTTAGGGGAACGGCAAATATTTGCCTACACCTAGGGCGCTTCGATCCAAAACAATAGCCGTATTTGTCCTATTACAATCACGTTATATTCCATCCCCATGAGTTATTTCTGAATTAATGTCTTTCAACTGTCTTTATCAAGAGCTGATTTGTCTACCCTTTTTACTATGCAACCGGATCTTTGTACTATGATTGAATACATTTTGTTTACCTTTAATCAAACAAGTCAGCTTTTTAACATTTAAAAACAAATATGTATCTAGGTTACAACTGCTTCGTAATAGCGTCTGAAAAAACTAATGCCAGTTAATAAATACCTCTTGAGGTTTTATGTCCACTTTTTCCTGGAAGGTACTGTTCATACGGACATGGATCATCAAGTTTTCTACTTCCATCCAATACAATAATGTATATAGCTCTGTATGTCAGAAATGTCTGATGAGTTGAATAGAAAACATCCTGGCCACCAAAATCCCAGATAATTATAGGTGCTATCTTTCTGTTGTGTAGCTTCTTTTTTCCAACTTTAGAAGACTTTTCTAAGAAGCTTTCCTTTGTGATTGATACTTTAACTTCTTTGACTTGTTTGGTAATGCCAAACACACGTTTCAGATTTGCTATAATTCCAGGTTGAGTAACAGTTTCTATATGGAAATCACCAGTGAAATCTGACTTCAGAGCAGCATAACGAGAATCTTCCATTGGCTTATATTCATCAAACGAAGCTTCGTTTATTTCTCTGTTTTTTGTAACATCCGAAGTTTTGTTTTCAGTTGTATAATCTTTTACGACTAGATCGTTCCTTGTGCCTAAGCAATCGGTACTCTCCCCATCTAAATCAAATCTAACTGATTGCCTCCTTTCTGAACTACGGAATGCGCCGTGTACATCTGCCTCATATATGTAATCGGTGTCTACTCTTTCTGATTTCTGTCCTGCAACATGACCTGGTAGTTTCTTTTCCAAACTAGTTGCCAAACTATTAGCACAACCCGGTACGGTTTGAAACTGAAGGTCGGGCTGTTTTTTGGCTTTCACAGATTCTGTCACCAAGAGTTCAGTAGATGATGTGTCGTCACATGATTGTGATTCATTCGATTTATGTTTCAGCTCTTCTTTGCTCGTCGACAATGATGCGTCCTGTGTCTCATCTGATATATTTGGTTTGGTTGATATTTTATCTGCTAAAGGAACATTTTGATTTTGTTTTGTTTTGTCTCCTCGTAAAAGGGATCTGCAAACTGTGATTTCTTCCAGGGAAAAATCTAAACATAAGAGTATCTAAAACTATTCATACTACATAAGATGTGTTTGGCAAATTTCAATATAAAAGAACCATTTGATTTTTTAAATGTTGGATATGCATATTTGTATAATTATAAAAGTAATTTTTCAAGTGAAAATTCTTCCATTTTTAGGCATTGCTGTATAGCTTTCGTTACATTAAATTTCAATAATAAACAATGTTGATACTAGTATCGGAAATCTAAAAAAAGATCATGTTAAGAGATGAAGATAATAGCTTTATTTTTTACGACAAACACATGATTTTAGCTTCCGCAAAAAGGAAAATAACAAAAAGACCGAACTATAAGGACAATACTAAGAACAATCAAAACATTTAAAATCTGAAAATCTCTTACCAAAAGACCAAACCATAAGCCCAAACACATAAACCAATGACAAACAACGGTCATATTCTTGACTTGGTACCATACTTGGGGTAATTGTTTTTTGTAATCGTTATTCAGCTGTAATTGATTACAATTTTTCAAGTATCAATGTAATCACAAATCAGTTTGAAGTAATTTAATTTTATCAATTCCTTTTCAAATTAGCCTGTAATTCTGAATTTATTTTTGATTACATTCTGATTAAAATGAAAACAAATCTAAAACAGTGTTTATGGTCAATAAATTAACTTAAAAAAAAAACTGTATTAATATCATATTTGTTACCGCCAATACTAAACTCAAATTTGCTGATAATATACCAGAGATGACATGCCTTTTGGTGTTACTTCGAAAACTTGTTTATTGCTTGTATTTTTTTCTATGTGCTTTGTCTATGTATAGGAATCAAAGGTACCAGTATTATAATTTAAAACGCTAGACGAGCGATTCGTCTACACAAAACTCATCAGTGACGCTCAGATTGAAATAATTTTAAAGTCAAATAAGAACAAAGTCGAAGAGCATTGAGGACCAAAAATTCTAACAAGTTGTACCAAATACGACTAAGGTAATCTATGCCTGGGATAAGAACATTCTTATTTTTTTCGAAATGTTTTGTTAACAGGAAATTTGTGAAAATGACCATATAATATATATGTATGTCAACACCGAGATGCTGACTACTGGGCTGGTGATAATCTCGGGGACGTTTGATGCATTTATGCCTTTTTATGTTTCTTCGTTACATATATGACGTGGCTGTGTACTTATACATTTCGTCATTGTGTTATTGTACTTTAGTAAACCTGTGTATTGTTGTCTTTAATATTTTTGCTAATATGATTGATCTGTATGCCATTTCGTGCTTCTTTGCTACATATGTGTATGTGTTTTGGTGATTAAAATTATGATACAATGTTGTCTGCTATATTTTTGACAATTGTACCTATTATATGTGTTTGCTTTGTGCACGCATCGTTGTCAGTATAGTGGAATTTGATGCGACTGTCATACAAGTGAGAGTTATAGCTAGCTATAAAACCGAGTCTAATCCACCATTTTCTACATAAGAAAAAGCTGTACCAAGTCAGGAATATGACCGTTGTTATCCATTCGTTTGATGTTTGAGCTTTTGATTTTGCCATTTGATTTTTAAAAAAGAGACAATTTAGTATGATTGCCAATAAGACAACTCTTAGCAAGAGATCAACATGGCACAGAAAATAAACAACTATAGGTCACCGTACGACCTTAAAAATGAGCAAAGCCCATACCGCACAGTCAGCTTTAAACGTCCCCGAAATGAAAATGTACAACACTTCAAACGAGAAAACTAACGGCCTTATCTATGTAAAAATGAACGAAAAAACAAATATGTAACACAACTACTGCATTACAGGTACATTTTTTTAAATTATTTAACCTTTTCTTAAGCTTAAATATGCATCTATATATTCATTTTTTTTTTGCTGATTAACTTTGTCTATATGCCTTTATATGCGTCTATGTAACATATAAGCTTGTTATTATAGTGATTAGTATTATAGGGTTATTGCATGAATATTGGGGAATATTGTCCCGAGTAGAATTTTATATTGCACGAGCTTGTGAGTGCAAGATATGTTCTACGAGGGACAATATTCCCCAATATTCATGTAATAACCCTTTTATTGTATAGCAATATGATATTTGAAAGCAATAATTGGTTTAAACTAAGATTTTAACGTTGATGACGTCATGAATTTTGAAGATTTATTGCACTAGTGCAATATTATAATGCATTGCATGCTATATTTTGGTTACGTTCTGTGGGAAATATTATATTGCTATACACTAATATAAAATATTGTTGACTGCTGTTCCCTTATTTGCAATATTTGTACCTTTTATGTATGTATGCTTTGTTCACAAATCGTTAGTAATTAATGGAACTTGATTCGACTGTTATACAAGTAAGAGGTTTAGCTAACTATAAAAAAAAGGTTTAATAAACCATTTCTACATAAGATAATGCCTGTACCAAGTCATGAATATTACAATTGTTATCCATTTATTTGATGTGTTTGAACTTTGGATTTTGTCATTTTATCAGGAACTTTCCGTTTAGAATTTTCCTCGGAGATCAGTATTTTTGTGATTTTACTTTTTCGTCTAGTGTACCTTACACAGAAAGGGATCAGTTCACTAATGTATATGGACAACAAAAAGTGGTTAAGGCTGTTTATTTCAAATCATGACCATATTTTACTGTTAATAAAAAATGAAATTAATGAAATTCTTTGACAAGACTACCATATTAACCTTACACTTATATAACCATTGAAAGGGAATGATGCATAGAAGGAAACGCCGATGATATAAAGCATGTAAATATTAAAATATTCAGCTATGCATGTATAGATAACTATCTTCTGTGTTTAATAGTATTCGAGATTTCATATATCTTTAAAAAAAGTCAAAACCCTAAAACCCAACATGCATAGATCATTAAAGATGATTAAGGACTGATAACACTTCAAAGATAGTACAAAATATGACCACAACTGTGTAATGCATCAACGCTTCAAAGCTTTGTTACACCAGTTTTTGTGCATTTTAATGCAAGTACTGACGAACGCAGGCTGTTGAGACACTTGGACTTACAGCATACATGCAGTGGTATCCACCAATTTCACGGTGGGTATGGTTGTCCTGCGATAGAACGTTCTGTGCTGGTGATTTGGTCCTGTCAGGGCTGGTGGGTCCTGATTCTGTGCTGGTGGGTTTGTTTACGTTGTATCAGAACGGCAATAAAACGACTGTTTTGTTGCTTAATTTTTCTCTGATGCGTCATAAGTACCATGCAAATTATATTACAACAATATTATATTTCAAAAG
This sequence comes from Mytilus edulis, assembly GCA_019925275.1. NCBI lineage: Eukaryota > Metazoa > Mollusca > Bivalvia > Mytilida > Mytilidae > Mytilus > Mytilus edulis. Next base: position 96,960,602 of record CM034358.1, read on the forward strand.
TCGTGCAAGTTCGTTAAACGGAATTGTCCTGACGCGGTGCTGGTGATAAGAAAAACGGTCCTGGTTCTGTGCTCCTATGTCCTGGTTCTGTACCTTTGCATTTTAGTTAAAAGTGGCATATATTCAAGAGCATTGATGCTGTACTATTACTAATTAACTGTTGTCTGCTTTCTTGAAATTGACATTGTTGTGAATCTGTTTACTGTTATTATGAGAGAAAAAAAGTCCCCTATTTTTTTATTTTTTTTTAAATTAACTGTTATCTTATTTATTGGCCTGTTAATTAAACCCTTCTTCCCCCCTTTTAAGATAAGAAAATGTGTTTACGATTTTCGGGATTACGATCATTTTGCAAGATCACCAAAATACGTTGTAATTTATACAATACTTATATAAAGTAGATGATGTGGTATATTTGTTGTCAATGGACAAATTTCCATAAGAAACCAAAGGAAGTATATCTTAACAACCATACGTTATCGTACGACCTTCAACAATAACCCATAAAATAAAAATGTAAAGGTTTTGCATAAAAATGGAGAGCAAAAATATAGAACAAAGGACTTTCTGAGCGTTTGAATCGTATGTCTTTAGCACCTTAAAACTCATTTGTGTGTGAACAGTTAAGTGCTGACTATAAGAATGACAATAGTATTGCGTTTTTTTTTTTTTTTTTTTGGGGGCCGGGGGGAGAAGTAAAAGCGACGTTACAGTGAAAGTTTTGAGCTTGGAATACTTTCGCGTAAGTTTTAAAAGTTGTATTTTAAAAGAAAAATGTATCTTATAGCTATTTAAAATCACTTGCTGTATCTAAGATTTTTTCAACATAATTTTTTGTCTGAACGTTTATCAGAATTTTTTTTTCTCGAAAGTTTGATAGAACACGAAAACAATCACTACTTTATGAAAGGACAGACTAGAATAAGCCAGAGAATGAAGACAAGATAACCTAGAGAACAGTAACAAAACTAAGATTTCTTAGCTTTTTTCATTTCAAAATTCCAAAATAAATAAATATTGTTGGTAAAGAATTACGGGGGAGGAAGTAATATCACTAAGCTTTTAAGTTCTGTGTGTCAAACACACCATCTCGATAGTAATGACTCCCTGCTAAGATGTTTCACTTCATCCATTTTTTTTCTGCATTTTTTTACATTGTGAATTCTTAGTTTTATTTTATTAAAATGTAACTTAATTTATATTTAAAAACACTGAATCTAAAGCCACATACATATTTGTTTCCATCTATCCCTTTTCAGGACTTTAACAATCAACGTAAACACGCCTGGACAGTAAAATGCGTACTCGGCTGTCAGTAATCGACCATTTTTAAACACCCTCCTAAAAACACAAGTCGGGGGTGGGGGTTTAGAGATGCAAATTGAGTACTGAGATCAATATTTTATCTTTTCGTGTGTGGTTTATGACCGCTTCTGTGGCCTGTCAATTACGAAATGTGCAAGCTGCAATAGTATCAAAACAGCACAGACAATGAAAAATAGAGATATAATTTTGTACATATCTCAAGGGGAAACTTCTTGCAAAGCATTATTGTTTATTATATAGTTAATTATTGTATGTAGTAGAAAAGAAAATTTGGTGAAAATGAAATCACTATTTTTGTAGAAAATTCACAGACCTTTGCACAGAGGTTTTTGTAATGAAAACCATGGGATCAACACAAGGGTACATCATCAGCATATTTCGTAGCTTCATACTACCAATTGAGTATAAAACAAACTTATAAGTTTAAAAGAAGAAATTCTTAGATTAAACACCTACATTTAACTTTAAAAGGTCATAACAGTTTTAAACAATACAAATCTACACACACACAAAACTGGTTTAATTTCACCTGGTTACATTGAATCGCTATAAGATCATATATAGGTTCACCTGTGTCGAGGGATCGTGTGAGGTTCACTTATCGTCTTGGCGTCCGCAATTACAAAAAGATCTTTTCTGAAATTACTTGTTTAAATGTTGCCAGATGATTTTTCAAGAGTGAATCTAGGAAAAACAATATTCATCAACAAAAATGACCACTGTTTGTTAAATTGGATTTGAATTTTAGTTACAGCCGATTCCATTGAGTATATAAAAAAGAATATGTGGTATGATTGCCAATGAGACAACTATCCACAAAAGACCAAAATGACACAAACATTAACAACTATAGGCCACCGTACGGCCCAAACAATGAGCAAAGCCAATACCGCATAGTCAGCTATAAAAGGCCCCGATAAGACAATGTAAAACAATTCAAACGAGAAAACTAACGGCCTTATGTATGTAAAAAAATGAACGAAAAACAAATATGTAACACATAAACCGTGGTGTAGTGGTTAGTGCATCGGACTACTAACACATAGGTTCCTGGTTCGATACCCGTTTGGGATGAAAATTTCAGGAACTCAATTTTCGGCTCTCCCTTGACACCATTTGCGAGTATGGTCTTAATGAAACGATGATAGTACGTCGGAAGGGGACGATAAATGGCTGACCCGTGTTAAGAGAGAGCCATATCTCATGCACGATAAAGACACCCTTGTAGATTTCGAAAAAGAGTAGGCTAATGCCGCTACAAGGCAGCACTCGCACCCGCAAAGTGGAAAGGGATTAATATAAGTGGCAAAACTTGTTTCCCAATCCACTCTAAATAAATATGTTTAAATTAAACTAACCACTGACTTACAGGCTCTTGACTTGGAACAGGCACATACATAAATAATGTGGCGGGGTTAAACATGTTAGCGAATGGATCCAAACCAAGTATGTAGGCAAAGGTAATATCTTTGGTTAGCTTGCTTGCTAGTGAAACCTTGAAGTCATTGTTAGGTAAGGTATACTACCCTCATTTCGAAGTAGCCTGGTCCTACAGACAGAAAGATGTGTCATTTGTCGGACTAGTCTACTCTTAATGTAGGGTAGTTTACATAACCTATCAATGTCTTTTCTGTTCAGCAAGCAAGATAACCAAAGATATTTCCTTTGTCTACACACTCATTGAAATCGGCTTTAATATTGCAAAAGTTCAAGCAATTAGGGCAAAACTTACCGACTTGACTTGGTACCATACTTGGGGTAATTGTTTTTTGTAATCGTTATTCAGCTGTAATTGATTACAATTTTTCAAGTATCAATGTAATCACAAATCAGTTTGAAGTAATTTAATTTTATCAATTCCTTTTCAAATTAGCCTGTAATTCTGAATTTATTTTTGATTACATTCTGATTAAAATGAAAACAAATCTAAAACAGTGTTTATGGTCAATAAATTAACTTAAAAAAAAACTGTATTAATATCATATTTGTTACCGCCAATACTAAACTCAAATTTGCTGATAATATACCAGAGATGACATGCCTTTTGGTGTTACTTCGAAAACTTGTTTATTGCTTGTATTTTTTTCTATGTGCTTTGTCTATGTATAGGAATCAAAGGTACCAGTATTATAATTTAAAACGCTAGACGAGCGATTCGTCTACACAAAACTCATCAGTGACGCTCAGATTGAAATAATTTTAAAGTCAAATAAGAACAAAGTCGAAGAGCATTGAGGACCAAAAATTCTAACAAGTTGTACCAAATACGACTAAGGTAATCTATGCCTGGGATAAGAACATTCTTATTTTTTTCGAAATGTTTTGTTAACAGGAAATTTGTGAAAATGACCATATAATATATATGTATGTCAACACCGAGATGCTGACTACTGGGCTGGTGATAATCTCGGGGACGTTTGATGCATTTATGCCTTTTTATGTTTCTTCGTTACATATATGACGTGGCTGTGTACTTATACATTTCGTCATTGTGTTATTGTACTTTAGTAAACCTGTGTATTGTTGTCTTTAATATTTTTGCTAATATGATTGATCTGTATGCCATTTCGTGCTTCTTTGCTACATATGTGTATGTGTTTTGGTGATTAAAATTATGATACAATGTTGTCTGCTATATTTTTGACAATTGTACCTATTATATGTGTTTGCTTTGTGCACGCATCGTTGTCAGTATAGTGGAATTTGATGCGACTGTCATACAAGTGAGAGTTATAGCTAGCTATAAAACCGAGTCTAATCCACCATTTTCTACATAAGAAAAAGCTGTACCAAGTCAGGAATATGACCGTTGTTATCCATTCGTTTGATGTTTGAGCTTTTGATTTTGCCATTTGATTTTTAAAAAAGAGACAATTTAGTATGATTGCCAATAAGACAACTCTTAGCAAGAGATCAACATGGCACAGAAAATAAACAACTATAGGTCACCGTACGACCTTAAAAATGAGCAAAGCCCATACCGCACAGTCAGCTTTAAACGTCCCCGAAATGAAAATGTACAACACTTCAAACGAGAAAACTAACGGCCTTATCTATGTAAAAATGAACGAAAAAACAAATATGTAACACAACTACTGCATTACAGGTACATTTTTTTAAATTATTTAACCTTTTCTTAAGCTTAAATATGCATCTATATATTCATTTTTTTTTTGCTGATTAACTTTGTCTATATGCCTTTATATGCGTCTATGTAACATATAAGCTTGTTATTATAGTGATTAGTATTATAGGGTTATTGCATGAATATTGGGGAATATTGTCCCGAGTAGAATTTTATATTGCACGAGCTTGTGAGTGCAAGATATGTTCTACGAGGGACAATATTCCCCAATATTCATGTAATAACCCTTTTATTGTATAGCAATATGATATTTGAAAGCAATAATTGGTTTAAACTAAGATTTTAACGTTGATGACGTCATGAATTTTGAAGATTTATTGCACTAGTGCAATATTATAATGCATTGCATGCTATATTTTGGTTACGTTCTGTGGGAAATATTATATTGCTATACACTAATATAAAATATTGTTGACTGCTGTTCCCTTATTTGCAATATTTGTACCTTTTATGTATGTATGCTTTGTTCACAAATCGTTAGTAATTAATGGAACTTGATTCGACTGTTATACAAGTAAGAGGTTTAGCTAACTATAAAAAAAAGGTTTAATAAACCATTTCTACATAAGATAATGCCTGTACCAAGTCATGAATATTACAATTGTTATCCATTTATTTGATGTGTTTGAACTTTGGATTTTGTCATTTTATCAGGAACTTTCCGTTTAGAATTTTCCTCGGAGATCAGTATTTTTGTGATTTTACTTTTTCGTCTAGTGTACCTTACACAGAAAGGGATCAGTTCACTAATGTATATGGACAACAAAAAGTGGTTAAGGCTGTTTATTTCAAATCATGACCATATTTTACTGTTAATAAAAAATGAAATTAATGAAATTCTTTGACAAGACTACCATATTAACCTTACATTTATATAACCATTGAAAGGGAATGATGCATAGAAGGAAACGCCGATGATATAAAGCATGTAAATATTAAAATATTCAGCTATGCATGTATAGATAACTATCTTCTGTGTTTAATAGTATTCGAGATTTCATATATCTTTAAAAAAAGTCAAAACCCTAAAACCCAACATGCATAGATCATTAAAGATGATTAAGGACTGATAACACTTCAAAGATAGTACAAAATATGACCACAACTGTGTAATGCATCAACGCTTCAAAGCTTTGTTACACCAGTTTTTGTGCATTTTAATGCAAGTACTGACGAACGCAGGCTGTTGAGACACTTGGACTTACAGCATACATGCAGTGGTATCCACCAATTTCACGGTGGGTATGGTTGTCCTGCGATAGAACGTTCTGTGCTGGTGATTTGGTCCTGTCAGGGCTGGTGGGTCCTGATTCTGTGCTGGTGGGTTTGTTTACGTTGTATCAGAACGGCAATAAAACGACTGTTTTGTTGCTTAATTTTTCTCTGATGCGTCATAAGTACCATGCAAATTATATTACAACAATATTATATTTCAAAAGTCGTGCAAGTTCGTTAAACGGAATTGTCCTGACGCGGTGCTGGTGATAAGAAAAACGGTCCTGGTTCTGTGCTCCTATGTCCTGGTTCTGTACCTTTGCATTTTAGTTAAAAGTGGCATATATTCAAGAGCATTGATGCTGTACTATTATTGACTAATTAACTGTTGTCTGCTTTCTTGAAATTGACATTGTTGTGAATCTGTTTACTGTTATTATGAGAGAAAAAAAGTCCCCTATTTTTTTATTTTTTTTTAAATTAACTGTTATCTTATTTATTGGCCTGTTAATTAAACCCTTCTTCCCCCCTTTTAAGATAAGAAAATGTGTTTACGATTTTCGGGATTACGATCATTTTGCAAGATCACCAAAATACGTTGTAATTTATACAATACTTATATAAAGTAGATGATGTGGTATATTTGTTGTCAATGGACAAATTTCCATAAGAAACCAAAGGAAGTATATCTTAACAACCATACGTTATCGTACGACCTTCAACAATAACCCATAAAATAAAAATGTAAAGGTTTTGCATAAAAATGGAGAGCAAAAATATAGAACAAAGGACTTTCTGAGCGTTTGAATCGTATGTCTTTAGCACCTTAAAACTCATTTGTGTGTGAACAGTTAAGTGCTGACTATAAGAATGACAATAGTATTGCGTTTTTTTTTTTTTTTTTTTTGGGGGGCCGGGGGAGAAGTAAAAGCGACGTTACAGTGAAAGTTTTGAGCTTGGAATACTTTCGCGTAAGTTTTAAAAGTTGTATTTTAAAAGAAAAATGTATCTTATAGCTATTTAAAATCACTTGCTGTATCTAAGATTTTTTCAACATAATTTTTTGTCTGAACGTTTATCAGAATTTTTTTTTCTCGAAAGTTTGATAGAACACGAAAACAATCACTACTTTATGAAAGGACAGACTAGAATAAGCCAGAGAATGAAGACAAGATAACCTAGAGAACAGTAACAAAACTAAGATTTCTTAGCTTTTTTCATTTCAAAATTCCAAAATAAATAAATATTGTTGGTAAAGAATTACGGGGGAGGAAGTAATATCACTAAGCTTTTAAGTTCTGTGTGTCAAACACACCATCTCGATAGTAATGACTCCCTGCTAAGATGTTTCACTTCATCCATTTTTTTTCTGCATTTTTTTACATTGTGAATTCTTAGTTTTATTTTATTAAAATGTAACTTAATTTATATTTAAAAACACTGAATCTAAAGCCACATACATATTTGTTTCCATCTATCCCTTTTCAGGACTTTAACAATCAACGTAAACACGCCTGGACAGTAAAATGCGTACTCGGCTGTCAGTAATCGACCATTTTTAAACACCCTCCTAAAAACACAAGTCGGGGGTGGGGGTTTAGAGATGCAAATTGAGTACTGAGATCAATATTTTATCTTTTCGTGTGTGGTTTATGACCGCTTCTGTGGCCTGTCAATTACGAAATGTGCAAGCTGCAATAGTATCAAAACAGCACAGACAATGAAAAATAGAGATATAATTTTGTACATATCTCAAGGGGAAACTTCTTGCAAAGCATTATTGTTTATTATATAGTTAATTATTGTATGTAGTAGAAAAGAAAATTTGGTGAAAATGAAATCACTATTTTTGTAGAAAATTCACAGACCTTTGCACAGAGGTTTTTGTAATGAAAACCATGGGATCAACACAAGGGTACATCATCAGCATATTTCGTAGCTTCATACTACCAATTGAGTATAAAACAAACTTATAAGTTTAAAAGAAGAAATTCTTAGATTAAACACCTACATTTAACTTTAAAAGGTCATAACAGTTTTAAACAATACAAATCTACACACACACAAAACTGGTTTAATTTCACCTGGTTACATTGAATCGCTATAAGATCATATATAGGTTCACCTGTGTCGAGGGATCGTGTGAGGTTCACTTATCGTCTTGGCGTCCGCAATTACAAAAAGATCTTTTCTGAAATTACTTGTTTAAATGTTACCAGATGATTTTTCAAGAGTGAATCTAGGAAAAACAATATTCATCAACAAAAATGACCACTGTTTGTTGAATTGGATTTGAATTTTAGTTACAGCCGATTCCATTGAGTATATAAAAAAGAATATGTGGTATGATTGCCAATGAGACAACTATCCACAAAAGACCAAAATGACACAAACATTAACAACTATAGGCCACCGTACGGCCCAAACAATGAGCAAAGCCAATACCGCATAGTCAGCTATAAAAGGCCCCGATAAGACAATGTAAAACAATTCAAACGAGAAAACTAACGGCCTTATGTATGTAAAAAAATGAACGAAAAACAAATATGTAACACATAAACCGTGGTGTAGTGGTTAGTGCATCGGACTACTAACACATAGGTTCCTGGTTCGATACCCGTTTGGGATGAAAATTTCAGGAACTCAATTTTCGGCTCTCCCTTGACACCATTTGCGAGTATGGTCTTAATGAAACGATGATAGTACGTCGGAAGGGGACGATAAATGGCTGACCCGTGTTAAGAGAGAGCCATATCTCATGCACGATAAAGACACCCTTGTAGATTTCGAAAAAGAGTAGGCTAATGCCGCTACAAGGCAGCACTCGCACCCGCAAAGTGGAAAGGGATTAATATAAGTGGCAAAACTTGTTTCCCAATCCACTCTAAATAAATATGTTTAAATTAAACTAACCACTGACTTACATGCTCTTGACTTGGAACAGGCACATACATAAATAATGTGGCGGGGTTAAACATGTTAGCGAATGGATCCAAACCAAGTATGTAGGCAAAGGTAATATCTTTGGTTAGCTTGCTTGCTAGTGAAACCTTGAAGTCATTGTTAGGTAAGGTATACTACCCTCATTTCGAAGTAGCCTGGTCCTACAGACAGAAAGATGTGTCATTTGTCGGACTAGTCTACTCTTAATGTAGGGTAGTTTACATAACCTATCAATGTCTTTTCTGTTCAGCAAGCAAGATAACCAAAGATATTTCCTTTGTCTACACACTCATTGAAATCGGCTTTAATATTGCAAAAGTTCAAGCAATTAGGCAAAACTTACCGAGTAAAAAAAATCAAAATGTCTATGTACCTTACACATTTCAGAAAATTCAGATCAGATAACGAAACTGGGTCCAGCAACATTTATAAGCAATTTAAGATTTTGACCCTCACAGTTTCCATTCACCACAAATATTCTTGTTACAACGAATCATTTTAGATACACAAATACCAGTTGCAGCCTTTTGTTTATCTAATAATATATGTATACGGATAAAGTTATGAAAGGCAGCAGGGTCAACAGGTTGAGTAGTCTTGTCATCTGAAATAAATGCTAAGCATAGATCTAGAAAGCGACAGATAATCATGACATTAAAAAAGCTTTCTTCTGTTCGACTTTTTTCGTACAAATTGACACATAAACTGAATTATATAGTATTGTGGAATTTTTAACTTGTGTTTAATTCATTGGTTACATCTTTTACTAGGATAACAATCCTGTCAAGTATGAGCTGGGTAAAATATTTCAGAAAAAAAGATGGAAATGTGAAAGTTTCCGTGCGTCAGGTGCAATAGCATACGAACTGCTAACATGCCTCGCCAGGGTGGAGGCGAAAAAGTCCACAACAATTTAATTTAAGACCTTTATTCGTTCCAACAAAGTTATTGAGATTTTGTTTAGGATTTAACCATCTACGACAACAATATTTTTTTATAATAATTTACAGCTCTTCTATAAATATATACAAAGCAAATCATTGATTAAATTGATTGCTATGATTGTTTGGATGTTTGTAAACGACAGGTAAGTAGTCTGTTTATTATATACTAGAATTTGTTTGGACAATAAACATTAACTTCAATTCCTGTCAGTTTGTATTTGTCCAATCAAATCCCAGTTTGTATTGAAACTCCGCCTACGTATTGTTTGAAAACATCCAAGCAAACATAGCAAGCAAGTCAATCAAAGTTTTTTTTGCATGCTTTTATAGGAGAGCTGTACTATATAATGCAAAGAAGCGTTTAAGTCTTTTGCCAAAAAATACTATCAATTTCTTTTTGTCCTATGTAAACTTCCGTACCATTTCCTTCCATTCATGATCTTTAAATTGAACTGTAAAATATTTCTTGGTACCTTCTTAATTCCTTTATAAGTCTTATGCAAACATAATTATGACAATAACTGTTGTGAGCACAAGATTCACTGCACACTTTTGAAGTTCTGCTTCATCAAACATTAAAATGTGAACTAAAGTTTTGAGACTTTTCGATCGACACGATTGGGATTTTTGTAAATGAGAACATGTTTTTTTCTATTAGCTGAAAATGCGGCTTTGAACTAGCTTTCAGTACCTTCGAGCATTCGTTGTTTAATAATGTGTGTCTTTGTGTTATTATTTTATGTGAAAAATTGTTGTGTTGGTACACCACTGTAACAATGAAGGAGGAAATGAGGAGGGTTGGTTGCGTGGAAGTGGGGAGGGGTATGCGGAGCGCTAACAAACATGTCTATGCGACATGGGCTTTGATCATTGTTGAAGCATCAATGTAAGAGGCATTTAATATCTTAATAAAACTATTCATATTTAAGATACTATATATTGTTATTTGATATCGGACGAAAGATGTTGCCCTGTTATGTAATTATGTAATACAAGTTACGATCATTTGAAAACACATATAAAACAGCCAAATGGACGCACATGAGCTAAACTAGGAGTCATAGATCCTATTGACAACATTTATCCGGCCAATTTTATTGATTTTGTAACATTTGTTTCAAATATGACCAATTTCTTATCCAAAATCACCAGCACCGTATCAGGACCCACCAGCACAATGTCAGGACCCACCAGAACAGTATCAGGACATGAATAAATTGAGAAAATGCTAAATTTGAATAAATTGCAATGTTTTTTCACAACATAGTTTTGTCGTGTGTATTGCGGTATAGAAAGCGGACTCTATAAGCATTTTTGTTTTATTTTTTCAGTTCGAGATTTTCTGAAAATGAGCATTTTTGTGTTACGCTTACTGAAACAGTTTAGAGGGTCAACTTTTTAATGGTTTACATATGAACCCATAAGAAACAAAATTGAAAAATATCAACTGTTTTCTTCCATTTTTAATGAGTGAAAACGTCAAAAATCATCATTTTCATCTTTGTTTACATTTTTTCATTGGTCACCAGCATCCGTCAGGACCGAATCACCAGCACAGAACGTTCTCTCGCAGGACAACCATACCCACCGTGAATTTGAAGTAATACCATTGATAATATCAAAGGAGTAGGTCCGGTAAAAGCCGATTTTGGCCTCAAATTTCAGGTTCATTTAACGAAAGATTTTGGACACTTTTTAAACACTTGAGTGTCTATTTCAATTGATTCAATTAGTTTAAGTAAAAGATTTTACTGATTAAGTCATTAAAAGCGCTCCAATTCATGGTTCAATCTGAAAATTCTATCAAATATGCCAACAACTTCACTTTTCAGATGTTTTTTGTCAAAAATGAAAGTGGCCGCATCCGTGTTCATCCTTAACCTTTATATATTTTATGTATTATCATCATATACAACTAACATTTCAATATAATGAATGAACACAAATGCAGCCACTTTCATTTAAAACGGAAACCGTCTAAAATTTAAGTAAAATGCTAAAATTGTGAAGATTCCAGTAATTAACCATGACTTTATGATGATAGTACCCAATAGATGTGCATTGTATTGTTAAAAAGAGCCCATATTTATGTAGCAGAAACATTATACTTTCCAGTAAATAACTTAAAGATTACATGTTCACAATTTTGTAAAACTGCTATATTTTGGGGCCAAAAAGGGATCTTACTGAATCTACTCCTTTACCTCTAAAAATTGAGCTTTTTTACCTTAAATATCTCTTGTTAAGCTCGGAGCCGAAATTTTTCAAAATTTAAAATTAAAAAAACTAAAGCTTGCGTAGCCAAAAAAGGACAATTGATATAGCTGAGGTGGGAAAGGAATCAAAGGTTTGTATGAAAGACATACATTCTTTAAATTCAAATAGTTTCGAAATTTGTTTAAACGTAATGTTTGACACTTTAATGTCAGTAGATATATATACAGAATACCTAACACCGAATTAATGGCTTGAAGCCTTTTACCTTGTTGTCCTCCAAGCCATTCCTTCGTTTCACGGTCAAAGTAGGAAAGGCCATTGTATAATTCTATTCCATCAGTTGACTTTCTGAGTCTAGTTGGATCTTTACCGACAAGATGTCTGGCAATAGTTGTTTTCCCTGTACCCTGTTCTCCAGCTAACATTACTCTTGACTCAAAATGATAATAACTTTCTTCACCCAATAAACTTGAAAAAATGTGGGCTGACTTAAGCTTTTTATCCAATTTTTTAATTTCAATTGGAAGACCTAAAAATTTGAATTATCACTGTAATATTCAAATTCTACAGATAAGTGAAGTTTTACTGTTTATCGTTTATCAAATAGTTAACCATTATACTGAATGCGTTTTGCTTAGTGATATTTTTTTGTACGTCTATTCTTCTTTTCCTGGAAACATGTCAATCTCCCTCAACGTGTCACTGTAAAAACATTTAAATTCAAAACATGGCTAGGTGCTAAAGTGGTTCAAAACGTGTTTTTTTTTTTTATGAGAACGACCATTCGGGTCAACTATGAAGTAAACAGCCAACTTTGAATTTGCAGAGTCTCCCGATCGTGTCAGATTTCTCGAAATTTTGCAAAACACAAAGACATACAAATCAAAATTATCAATCTGAAGGTCAATGCGTCATCTTTAATACATTACACGTATAAATTCTGATTATGTTCTGATTGAGATTGTTACACAATGATGACTGTTGTAACCCTTTTTTTGACACTTTCACCTAGTATGCCTGTTTTGTTCACGCATCGTTATAAATAAAATGGCATTTGATGCGACTGTCAACCAGGTTCAATCCACCATTTTAAAATGTCTGTAACAAGTCAGGAATATGACAGTTGTTGTCCATTCGTTCGATGCGTTTCATTATTTGATTTTGCCATTTGATTAGGAACTTTTCGTTTTGAATTTACCTCGGAGTTAAGTTCTTTTGTGATTTTACTTTTTTCATTACGGATACTAACAATTTACAACTAAGACCTAAGACTACAAACTGCGTCAACCATTTATCAAATGCGATTCAAAATCACATAATGTTGATAAATATTACCATTGGTTATTGCTTTGTCATTGAAGTATACTTTGTTACTATTTCTGTTACTATTATAGATGTTGTTCAACCTTTCACGTTGACTTGGAATTAGAAATACTGTTGATAAGGCCTTTTTCGATTGGCCTGAAAAGTCCTTGTCAATTTAGATCATCCGATTAACAGTGCTAATTTCAGTTTACACCAAGACCAAAAACGTACAGATAAACATGAATTACACCAAGGATAACAGTACGTTCTTGATGTTTGAGTAGATCCAGATCTACTTCTGGAATTCTTGTTCTTGTTCATGGCAAGCAAAATTATCGATGAAAGTCGGATCCAGTCACAATGTGGACAATAAATTGGACATTTCGTATAAGGAAAGTGCCTTTACATCATTCTCATTAACAAGCCTATATTTGAGTGTGAATTCGAATTACTATAAAACGTGTCACGGTACTTTCTGTCCCAAGTTGATGTATTTAGTTTTGATGTTATATTTGTTATTCTCATCGGATTTGTTCTAATGCTTAGTTCGTTTCTTTGTGTGTGACATTTTAATGTTGTGTCCTTGTTCTCCTCTTATATGCAATGCGTTTCCCTCAGTTTTAGTTTATAACCCGAATTTGTTAACGATTTATGAGTTCCGAACAGTGGTATACTACTGTTGCCTTTGTGTATGTATAGCAATGAGGAACATCCCTCTATCCAATATACCCTCAACTGTTACTGGCAGTCAAACTACCTTCAGTATTAAATGGGAGTAGAATGATTGTCGTCACAAAATTTCGAAAAAAAATATATTCAATTTCCGAAAAGGTAATTCATATTTTCCCGCAAACAATAAAGCCCCAATTCCCTAGGTGCAAATCCCGAGCGTTTTATCTATAATTATGATAATGTAAATAGCAAGTTCATTCTGCAGAAGAATTTCAAGGTTTAAACAATCGAACCACTACTTGACAAGATGATCAGATACTTTCACTAGCTGACAACATAGACAGTGCTGATAACTGAATTGATGATACTCTTTAGATGACACTTCCATCCTCATAGATATCGACCAAGTGATCGTAAATATAATGATTTTATTAGAATACAATTACGCCAGACGCGCACTATGTATAAAGTTCTATTTGACGCCCGATTCTAAAAACAATTGATGATGATGTAGGACTTACAATTCCTAAAAGTTTTGATACACTAGTTATTGACAAATACATAAAAACTATTAATAAATAGTTGTTTCTTATTCGGGACAAATCAGTCAATAAAAAATAAAGGTTCAAAGTACTTACCAGGCAGGCGTGATTCATAATCCTGCAAAAGAAAATAAATACTATATGTGTGCGTCCTTTGTTAAAGCTTTGCCTTTTTGTATAAGTGAACATACTAAACAAATTTATTTCAAGAATATGCATTCATTCATTAACAGAAGTACATGTATTTACAATTCATACATTACCTTAAATAACTGTCTCATATGCAATGAATAGGCTAGCTCGCTTGGCTTTTTCCCCTGTAAAATACAAAATGGTTTTAGGTTGATAAAATGGATGTAACTGATTTAAACGCTGATAACATAAAAACGAAATAACTGATTGATATGTGTAAATTTCAGGTTTGATGTCCATATTTTTGTTAAATATTTTTTTTTAAATTTATGAAAAAAGAGAAAAACAACACAGACTCCTGACTTTGGACATGTACATACATTGAGAATGTGGCACGGTTCATCGTGTATATCGAGGTCTTTAAAATCAAAGACAAACTGTTATGAATAGGATGTGTTAAATGTGAACTCCTAAGTTTGACTTTTGACCGTGTTGTAATAACATGCAAAACACGACTGGTGTCACATTCGTAGCATCATATTCTCACCATATCGGAACATCTGAGATCAACCCCGATTTGTTGGATTTGGTGTAACTTGGTCTTATTTTTTTTCTATTTTGTTTTGTGTTATATGCCCTCTGGTTTGTCTTTTTGGTGATTTTTTTTGTTTTGCCATGACAATGTGTTTTCGACTTTCCTTTGAAATCGCCTGCTTCTCTCTAACTTTTCGTTTGTATTTGACCGTTTAACTAGTAATGCAGTATTTCTTTGACACTTCAGATTTAAAACGACTGATATATGGAAAATAAAGTGCATGTACTGTGAATTGATTCATAATATTTACACTATTAGTAAACAATCACTGATATCCTGTTTGCATTGAGTCTTTTCAATGACCTACATAATTGCGTTACAGAATTATGTTGTCGTCACTATAAGGTAAATGCATCGCTACAAATGTAAATTTCAATCTTTAAAAGATTTGTAATAACCTTATAACTCTTCTATCAACATAAGTAAAACAGATCTAAGGTTGATCTTGATTGATTATAAGTCCTTCGTCAAACATTTCATTATGACACAGTTTGATTGTAAAATAAATCACAACAGTTTTCTGCGATTAAATGCTACTTGTTTGAATAGTTCAATTAAATAACCATTATAACAAATATTATTTAACAATATGATCCAGATTTAGACAGGTTGAGTATAGTTTTGAGTGAAGACAAGACACACATCGGTGTCAATTCGTTTAGAGTGATAACATGCGAGGGAAGTCGTTAAACTTGTATATTTAGAATTTGTGAGTTTTGACAAACAATATTTATTCGTGACCAATAACATGTGTTTTCATTTGTGTTTGTTTTTGGTTAAGTGTATCTTTTTAATAAAAGACGCATTCATCTGATCAACAGTTTTAGATATTGTTGTGTTTGTAATACATCTTAATCATAAATCCTATACTCATTGTATTTATAATTGTGTAGTTTAGGAGAGACATTGCTTTTGTTGTATAATACAAAATATAACTAAACATGTCTTTCTTTCAAATATGAACACTTGATCCAACATCAAGTCTATGTTTATATTTTTGCGTTGCAAACAGTCATGTATTTGACAGTTAATGACCTCTTTACACTTAATCCTTTAGATATTTACTGGATAATAATTTAGTTTGTTAGTCTTGAACTAGTTACGAGTACTATTATATCGGTATTACGTTTTTTGTTTCGTTTTGTAAGCTGTTGTTTATGTTTCTTGTCAGTCAACTGAGTTAACTTCAATTGATGTTTGTGTGTGTTATATTTTATTTGTTGCTGTTACAACACTGCTCTAGATTAGGGTGAAACTTAAACGCTAGAAAATATGTTTAAGCCCGTCATACCAACTGTCTCATGATGAAGATATGGTTAAGAGCCTGCTAATAAGAACAAAATACTGTGTTTTTCCCTGTCCCAAGTCAGGAGCCTATAACTCGATGGTTTTCCCGTCTCTGTGGTATTGTGCTATGGTGTATGTTTTGTTTTTATTCTTGTCTTTCATTTTGGAGTTTTGCTCTGCATGTAGGGTGTTTTGATGACATTTTGTTTTTCGTTGATGAAAACATTGTATAGTGATTAAGACTAATACGCATTGATGACTGCTGTATCTTAATTTTTGACATATTAGATTATTAACTCTGTTTGCTTTGCTTACACTTTTTGGTCAATATAATAGAATTGTATGCGACTGTCATAAAAATGATAGGTTAATCTGGTTTAATTGACTGCTATCTGCATAATGATACTCGTTTACCGAGTGCGAACAATAATAGTGGTTTTTCAGTCGTATGAGGCTTTTGAGCTTTTGATGTATGAATGGGGACTTTTCATTTTTAATTTTCCCTGGAGAGGTATTATTGGTATTTCAATTTTTACGTTGCTGGATGTTTATTGTTTTTGATTGTGTGTTCGATTTTTACACAAATTAACCCGTTTGAAAACATGTTTTCAAGTCCGTGACCTCCGTAGCTGATTTTATTGTAATGCCTTTTGCTTATCGTTGATGGCTGTACGGTGAAATATATCAGAGGTGACCTAAATCCTTTTTTCTTTTCTTTAATGTAATGTTTTGTCATTAACAATCTTACCACCTCGATAGTATCCGGAAAATGATTTTTTTTTCTGATACCTTGATTAACACATGGGCGAACATTCGAGGATCTTGACATTTAGAAAGGCTAAGGAAAATTGACTATTGCGATCTAAATCATACTAATATTTCTAGAACAAATCAACGGCTTAAAACTCGAAAACAAGCATTTTTTTTCTTTATTTATATACTTACAATTTATAACAGTCTTTTAAAAGCTTGTTAATTTTTTAACAGAGTAGCGAACATCCTTAAGGAAGTAACTAACATTGCATGGAGATAACTATGTAACATCAGCTTAACGTTTTTATTACGTTGTGTTTTTAAGGAAATATTAAGCTTCTCAATGATCAAAATTAGTGTTTGACAAACTGCTATATAACCAGTGTGAATTCTCTGATAAAATGGTTGGTTCGAATTTTTGGATTTTTTTTATATTTTTGTCAAAGGGTCAACGTCAGTTATTTGTCAAAATTTTATGAAAATAAAACGAGCCTAATAAATTTTAGTGAAGGTGTAGTGTACCACGTTAAAAGGGTCCTCAAAGTCTGATTTATACTTCCAATTTTATCAATGTTTTCTTTACAATCAATGGTCATATTACAATCATTGTGGTGACTGATAAGTTTCATACACCGTCAACACATTTCTTAACTCTATCAGCAGGAGGTCTGACACAATGTTGTATCATGTTTGTTAAATTAGTTTAACCAATTCATTGTAAGGATTAATACAGTAAGCAAAAAAGCAAAAAAATATATAAAGGTCAGTATGATTGTTTTCGAGACATTAGCCATTAAAATTTAGAGGGAAAATGTTTCTCTTGATTTTTCATAGCTTTGTCATTGACAAGTTAAAGTTCTCAAAAACTATAAAAAAATAAATAAGATTTTATAAGACTTTTACAAATGGCTTATAATCAAACCTGTAAAAGATTTATAAAAGAAAAATTGGGGTCATTGGGCAATGTTTTTTAAACCATTTAAATAGATGAAACCAGAGGATTCGGAAAATCTGACAAAAAAAGTAAAATATGACAAGCAAACATCCTTAAATGTTAAAACGATTTTTGAGATGTGTTAGGTTAATGTTATGTAGATCTGCAGCTTATATGGATCACTATCTATATCAACGCCATACATGAATACACCGATTAGTTTTAGCAGATGCTACACTACCTGTTTACTTAATATATCTAATTATTAATTACAAAAACGTATATTTAAAAGAAAACACAAATGACTTGTACTTATACTTACGTCCTTATTTCGTATGTTTGGATCACAATCTCTGTCTAATAAACGGGTAACTATCTCCTGGTTATATTCTTCAACACCTATATGTAAAGCAGTATTTCCTTCCTTGAAGAAAGAAAACATCAAAAATTAAAGTGAACAACTATGTTTTAGTTAAATTCATTCGCATATGTATGTTTGACACGAGTAAATTCTCCATTCATGTAATTATATTGTTGTGGTATTTTCACACATTGATGATGACTGTTTGTATATTACTATTAAGTTAAGACAACTTACGTCTCCGGATAGGAACTTATCTATGTTCTTAGCTTTTAAAAAAATTAATCTGAATTTCATTAATGGCATGACCTGGGACTCATGAAGACCTCAATAAGATGTATACCAAAGTTTTCTGTCAATTCAAAACGATTAATTGCAGACCTGTTTCTTTATCATTATGAGTAACACCGTATGACCAAATTCAGCAAAGACCCATTGAAACAACGGCTTCTTCCAAGATTTAATAACGCTTTAAGATGTTTCATTATATTGGCTGTCATTAATGTCGATTTTAGTATGTACACTAAAGATATTTGTTTTGCCAAACTGATAAAGCTTATATTAACAATGAACACTGCATTCTGCTTGATCTTAGTTTCTATATCTTTAACGAGAAGCTTTTAAAAAACCAAAATTAAAGATAAAAGGATGATTTTTCATTTCCTTTTGTTAATTATTCTGTTTAGTTCCCATGTCACCAATTTTACAATAGAAATTAATGCTATGACAAGTTACTGAACAATTATTACAAACGGGTTTTTAATATCACACAATAGTCAAAACATTTATTTATCTATCTGTTGTAGTCTTCATCTCTAGTTCAGTGAGTTAAATGCATTCAACATAGTTACCACATTTTTAATTATTTACTGAGAGAACATTATCTACATAGCGGAAACTACATGTAAAGTTATTGGATATTGCTAACCTCTCTCTCTAAATAAGTCTCAAGAACCATACCACATAGAACAAGTAGAAATCTCAGCCTAAAACCTAACAAGTCTCATACATATATACCATACCACAAGAACAGTTGATGTGTCCTTATAGACAATAACTATATCATACGCAAAACTTTATAATGTGCAAATGTCAGAGCACCGATTGACAGTCTCCCGAATGATAAAATGAGAAGAAAACCGTACAGTTCCGTTTCCACCTTGTGTACTAGTAAGCATTTACATTCACCATAGCAGAACGAATGCCCCATTTTATACTGCCGGTTAAGAAATAGACCTAAAATAAGTTTTTTTTTTTAGAATAAGATGGTTTTTTTTTTATATTGACCTTTAAATTTGACCTTTTGTTGATATTTGTCCATTGACAATCTTCTTATTTTCATATGTGGTATGATTGCCAATGAGACAACTCTCAACAATAGATACAAAAAGAGGGACGAAAGATACCAAAGGGACAGTCAAACTCATAAATCTAAAACAAACTGACAACGCCATGGCTAAAAATGAAAAAGACAAACAAAAAACAATAGTACACATGACACATGACACAACATAGAAAACTAAAGAATAAACCACACGAACCCCACCAAAAACTAGGGGTGATCTCAGGTGCTCCGAAAGCGTAAGCAGATCCTGCTTCACATGTGGCACCCGTCGTGTTAATTATGTGATTACAAATTCAGTAACTAGTCTAATTCGGTAGATCACATTCATGAAATGGAAGGGGATTGTAGTTACGACGTAAGGAACATATCCAATATCATTTGTGAAACTGTTATTCCATAACGGTCAACCAACTCGTGATGGCGTCCGTAAAATTTACGGAGTCAAGATATGAAGCCGACTTAACTGTATCTGTAGTATCTTTAATCTCCAATTCGATACAAATGATGCAGAAATTAACAATCATAGGTCACCGTACAGATATATCCTGCAGTATATAGGCATATTTGTTTTTCATTCATTACTTTGTACATTAATTATGCGGTTAGTTTTCTTATTTGAATTGTTTTAAGTTTTTCATTTGTCATTTTAATGCCTTATCTGCAGAATAGGTTTAATTTATTGTTGAAGGCTGATTTGGAGACCTATAGTTATTTCTGTGTTATTTGGTCTCTTGTGGAGGGTCTCATTTAAAATCATATCACATCTTCATATTCAATATTTCAGTTTATACATTCAATCATCATTCCAATACACCAAATATAGTAGACCTATTTATTACACTATGTAGCATATACAAATGGCTTTCCTAGTGCATGTACATGTACTGTTAGTATTAGAAAAACACATACTTTCAAAACTTTGCTTTGACAATAATATCCATAATCAGGTAACTTCAACCTTGATCACTTATCTATGAATTTAAAATGAGGTTGAGATCTTTGTTGCAATCTGTATCAATTTAAGTGATATCTAATTTTATTAAACAATATTTATCTGATTTTATGATCAGTAATCTGGATCTTTATGACACTGTAAATTTAGAAATTATTGTGATGTTTTAATTAATGCAAATAATGCGTAAGGGTTATTATCTCAATAATAAGAACGCGCATTCTGATAACTGAATATTAAAGATCTTTGTGCATAATTTTTGGTTATAACAATAATTGAACTAAACATTTAGTCCTTTCGTGAAAAATTGTAATAATTTCTGAATTTACTTTTATAGGTAAATAGGTTATCAGTTATATGTAGCCTGGTTAGTAAAAGACAAGTTGTTTTGTTTGGTTGCTGTCTCATTATATCCAGAAAATATAATGTTTGAAATAGAAACATAATAGCATCTGGATTGTCAACAAATGCCAAATGATATAAAATAATTCAAGTGACCATTTAGGTCAGAGGTTACAGATGAAACAAAGCATGTGCCTTTACCACAACTGCCACTTGGTATTATGATTTCCAATATTTCCAAATATCATTAGCTGCCTTCTGTATTAAAGACAACTGCATATCATGAATCATGTTTTCACTACAGGCAGCTGAGAAAATAATTAAATTAAAAAACAGGTCTTTAAAAAAAAAAATTGAAACATTTTTGATTTTTATTCCTCATATCATATGAGATCAAATTTATAAGACATTTATTAACATTGTTAATTTCAATATACTAGTAAATGTTGAAATGTATACATGTACAATCCTTAGCTGATCAGTTCTATATATTTTTTTTCATTATTTCTATACATCAATATGCTTCTTCAGTGTTTTTTTTTACAAGACTTAATAATCAGTAATCATTATTGGGACAGGTAGATAAAGTACGACATTTTGTGATCTTGTATTTTTTTTTATGGATTTTGCCAGCAGTAAAGCATACAGTTCTAAACAATAATTGATCTTTGGCTTCTTGAGAGCATGGATTTTGACAACACATTGCACATAGACACCAAGTGTAAATTGATTCCCATATGGATTCTGACAGTGTATGTACTTTGAGTATTCTATACTTAGTGATGTAGTTCCAAAAATTGTTGATCTTGGCTTCTAATGTTGTTATCAAGTTTCAGCAGTTTACATCTAGTTCCCAATTGAAATACAAGATGATACTGGCTTCTGGTGTAAATTCTGCCAGACTCAGTACTTTGCCAATAGTTTCCAAATAAAGTTGAACATTCCAGGATGTTTAAAAAAAATACAAAACTTGGAAGAGTGTTCAAAATGCATTTGCGAATATAAGACCTCGGGCACTGCTTTTTTAAATAACGAAATATACGTTTTGATCGAGGACAATATCGTTCATGATTCTTCTATATACTCTTGTTTATATTTACCGCTTACTTATATACAATTTTGAAATCTAAAATGTAAAAGTGCACCAACACTATCTATAAAATTCAGACAAAGCAAGCAATACTTTTTTTTTTAATTCAGGAAAACATTTATTATTTATTGTTATTCCCCTTGGCGCTTTCTTTTCTACCCCGGGCGCTTGTTTTCTCCGGGCGTTTTTTAGTAGGACCGTGTAAACAGACTTACCTGTGCAGTTTAAGTAGTTTTAAATGTTTTTATATTAAACGGACTGCAATAAATTTTGATACTCTGCAATTTTCATTCTCAAAATGGTTTGTTACGAATCTTTGCAAAATGGCTAAAAGTCTAGGTTTTTTCGCTAATATTATGTGTGTTTAATTCAAAATTCACAGCTGTTTTAGTATTATCCTGCAATAAAAAGAAAAGTAATGTTATGTTTGCTATAACTTTAGCATTCCATTTGTATATATAATACACAATAAATTTATATAATAAAACTAAACTTTTAGCCTTCCCAAAATTTGAATTCAAAACTCGTACGGCTAAAATTTTAACTGCATAAAAAACGATTAAATTTTTTAAGCTAAAATTTTAGCATTTTTTCGCAATTTGAACAAGTTCTTATAATGTTGAAGTTACATGATATGAAATACTAAAGTTTTAGCTTTTTCGCAAAATAATAAATTTTATGTTTGATACAGTAAATGTAAAATATTCAACATTTAAGATGTTGTGTATATTGTCTCAGGGTGGATATGGGAGGGGGTTCGGGCGTTGGAACTCCTGGAAACATATGGTTGGACCCTTCCCCTTTCCTCCTTTTGAAAATGGCTGTATCTGCCTTGTGTCTTCATTTTATAATACTAAGTAACACAGGTAGTTAACACGTAGGTTTTTACAGAAGAACAACAAGTAAGGAACCGTATTCATGCTGATTATTTTTTTTGGTCCCGCGAAATCTAAGCGCATTGCCGGGAAAGGCAGCAAGTCCTCTCAAAGTTATATACATTTGAAACATTCGCCAATTTACAATTAAAATTATGTACACTCTATGTTGTTCACTTCCTTCCAGAGCATCCTTTTGTATACTTCAAATTCATATTGGATACCAGACAGTACTGTCCACATATATTATATATGTCGTTTGTTCATTTGACAATATATAATCCATAAAGATAGAGTAAAGACAAGACAAATTAACCTAAAGATGGTTTTTGGCTCTGAACAGGAGAATGAAGATGTCCAAAATATGTTAAATAAAAGATGAATGAAAATAAATGTATAACAACCAACCATTGACCGAGCTGTTTGGTCATATAAACCAGCTATAGAACTTGTGTATGAACATATGAGTATCGTAGATACTTTGTTTACATTTTTTCATTCAAATAAAAACTAGATAAACAAGTCAAATATAAAGAAATACTCACGTAAAAGATTCCTGATTTCTCCCACTGTTCTTTGTATACTTCTTTCTCTAAAAGAAAATTCGCATTGCAGTTCATAAAACACAAACATTTGATGTTTTGTCATGTAACCATACATAAAATATAAATTTGCGCCATTTTATAGTCTTTAAAATTCTTTATCTTTCAAACGCTTTAAATAAATGATAAATCTAAGGACTTTTCAAACGTTTAGGTGAGTTCAGCATAAAAAAGCCCTTCAATGATTTAACTTCTGTCTCTTAAAAGCTTGAATAATTGTATTAACTTTATATTATTTATATTAAGGTAGCAAAATACAAAGATTTGTTATCCCAAATCAGACAACTTTAAAGTGATGTAATTCCTTTCATCCTTCCCTATATTTTATAAATAAGGTACCAAGGATAAGTTTTCCGAATTGTGATAATTTCATTATGACATAATTAATTGTGATGTAATTAGTTGCTTTATTGTGATGTCCCCACAGCTGGCCTTCCACTATTTTATCTTTTTTGTGTGTTATTTTGGCACTTCAACTGTTTCTGTTTTGTTTTTTACATCCTTAGCTTTCTAATATAAGGTTCTGAGCGTAAATGATGAAGATAAACCCAGAATAGCTTCATTTTTATCACTTTTGCAGCGATTTTTGTTGTAAACGGTTATCTTGGTCTGACCCCCAGTCACGAACTGTTTTAAAAAGGCTGTAATATGTAATATGTTAAACAACACGGGCGGAAAATGTAAGGTAAAATTCGTTTGCTATAGTGGACAAAATGATGACAACAGTATTTTTTAACTCGTGCAACGTGTGATTTTGGAGGAAATTACCGACGCTCACGTTTTTATTATATAATATGCATGTTTACCACTCTAGTTGAGATTATACATTTGTAGTTCAGAACCTTCCACTTAAGCATGTTTACCTTCTCATCCACTGGTGGTATGACTGAGAATGTCAACCGTTAAAGATAAGTTCAAAACAAAACAAATAAAATGATATAAACCAACATGAAAGTTTGTAGCCCAAGCAAACGCTTGCATTCAGTTATACAACTCTTAACATAAGTAGACATTTCAAAATTTTGGCATTGACAATTATGAAATCATTTGTGCGCTCCCGCTGAAGAAGCATCCAGAAAAGCACCTCGGGACATTTTGTTTATGAAATGTAATGGAATTTCTACATGCTATCAATTTTTATGTATGCATAAAACAAGTGCTTCATTTTTCGGCGAAAGCTTATAATTTTGTGTTATAACTTAATGTCTATAAAGTGAGCTGAAGTTTAATACTGGTATTATATGGCTGATTCACTCGTTGAAATTGATCTTTTTTCTATGGAGAACACTTGTTCTGCTGACAGAAATGATAGGGTCCTGATATTTTGTGTACTTTAATATCCTATACTCTCATTCAAGGTTTATCCTTAACTTGGTCTCAACTTTTGAATAATCTCTTTCAACTGTGTCTCTGAATGTTATTTCTGACTATACAGCTTATATGTATGTTCAACTTGGCGTTTACTTTTGTTGTAGTTCAGTTTTTTTGCTGTTCTATTGTTTTCCTCTTGTGGTTGATTGTTCGGTTTTGGTTTGTAATCCGGTTTTGTTTTTATTGTTTGATTAGATTTATGACTATGGCCGTATATTACTGTTGCTTTCAGTACGATTAAAGAGTTTGTTCATGATGAAGGCTATACTGTAATATTCATTGTCTTTGGCTGGATAGTAGATCATTTGGCAATCATGAAACCTTACCCAACTATAAAAGTTATTTCATGTCTAGAGTTTATCACTATGGAAGGAGGAAAATAAGAAATAAAACTGTTATGTTGAGAAACTTCAAAATACCCCAACAAGGAGAGTCTCAGTCCACGGTAAAACAAAAATTGAAAAAGGGCACTGTCTTTTGTCAAATGAGGTAAAAAATTATAAGCAACAAAGCAACAAATTCAACAAGCTAAATGAAACACAATAATACATCAAGACAATAACAAACAATAAAAAGCATAAACCTGGTGGAACTTCAACCATTTTTTTTTAAATTATGTCCTGTACGAAGTTAAGAATATGTCAGTTGTTTATCAGTTTGTCCGTTTCTATAAGCTTTTGTTATGGACAGGCTATTTGCGATGTTTTTTACTTAGATATTTCTTGGAGTTTAGTATTTTTGTTGTTCCTTTATTTCCTTTTAGCGAATGATTCGTTCCCTTAGATTTTGCTTGCAGTCTGGGTTTGTTTCCTTTTTATCGAATTATGACTATTGAACATCGGTTGCCTATATTTGAAACTATAAGGAGAAATTGTTCCATTTATATACATAAAAAAAAACACACATTTCCATATCAGATATAATCAACAGACCTTGAGTCCTTAAGAATTCATTAAAAATATGGCCACTTCAACATGTTCAAATCCTTTTTTTTCTGTTTTATTATTTTTAGTATGTTTCTTCTATCAATAAATCAACAACTACTAGAAACTTATATATGATTACAATAATTTATTAACATAATAAATACATAACAATAAAATAATGTGAACATGTGATACATGTAAACTATGGAATAACAGAATACCATTAGCCAGGTCTGCCACCTGTTAACTGTTGTTGTCCT
>CM034358.1:96986835-97056242 GCA_019925275.1 Mytilus edulis
TAATAAAGTTTTAATTTATTTTTCATATCTAAAAGATGTAATCGTTTTTTGGTGAAGATCTGCATTTAAGATATTTTTTCGTCCTATGCTTGAACTTGTATTTATTTCATCAGTTAGGGAATTGTAATTTTTTTTATTAAAAAGAAAAATACCATACCCCCTCCTGCCTTTTGAAGTTCAATGATCATTCCCTATACATTTTCCATCTGAACTTATTATTTCATTTTAGACAAAAACTATATGTTAATGTAGCGTAGGACATGCATGAAACATTTGCCACTGGACGTTAAGCAACCAACAACCAATCAATATATAGAACATTGTTTTGGTATAAAGCTGGCATTTAAGGATAACGCCTTCCTCATATTATAAATATAGGTGACCGATCCCCTCAAAAATTATCTTGGTGTTTTTTTTCATTTCATAATGAACGTGATAAATTTCATAAAGAACGCTGGAAAAATTATCGTCACCATCATTCTGTTAAATGACATTATTATATATGTTTCCGTAATAATATATAAAAAATGGTGTCTTATGAAATAGACGACATAGGCATAATATAACAGGCATCGAAAACTATATTAGCATGTGAACTATGAACAACTATCAAAGCTAGAGGCTAATACGACTTTCCCGAATGATGACGACTATAACACCGAAGATGATGACGCCGTCGATGAAGCGTTTTCTAGTATGTCCACCATCCACACTCGACATAACATTTAACAAACATGGATGCGTCAAACAGTGTAACGTGTGTTGGTATATAACAAAATAGATGCTCACAATATAGCTCGATTAATTTTGTCAAAGTATATATGGTGCAGTTAATAAGTAGTAAGAAAATACAGAATTCGTGCAGCATCGTGAAGTGCAGTCTCACCACCCTGTACATAATGACATACAATAGTTTTAACATATCATTGAATGATAACTATAGCAGATTATGTCAAATAAGAGAATAAAACAACACCGTGTCAATAAAATGTTATTAAAAAAAATAACTGCAAAAAACTTATTATCAATTTAACGAATGTATATGTACTTGTGTATTATTGTAGTTAACGATTCACGTGTAGTGAAAAATAATTATGTAACTGGTGGTGTCGTTGTCGCCGTCATCTTGTTCAAATCGGTTACGAAAAGATGTTCGGTCAACGTTGACTATCGAAACATAACTAGCGTCAAAATGTAGTTTTGTTGCTCACTCTATGCAATCATCTGACGCCAATTGTCGAAGCTATAATTCCTACCTGTACAATCGTAATAAGCTAATGATGACGACAATAACACAGCTGAAAATGACGCCTTCACTGAAGCGTTTTCTAGAATATCATCCATCCGGAACGTTCAGACATATGGATGCGTCAAACGGTGTAACATGTGTTTGTATATGAAAAAATAAGATGTTCACGATATGGCTCGATTATTTTGGCAAAGTATATATGGTGCAGTTAACACATAGTAATAAAATACAGAACTCTAAAGTAATATAAAAAGGGTGAGGTCAATTCAATTTGAAGAAATCAAACTTTATAATATGTTAACAAACATTGTTATTTGTCGTTGCATATATAAACATGTAGTACATAGTTTTGTGTCGGTTTTGTTGATCATTTACCAACCTTGTTCTTTGCATTTATATCAATACCAGCATCAATAAGCAACATGGTGATGTCCGTGTTTCTTTGTCGTGCAGCATAGTAAAGTGCAGTTTCACCCTCCTATAGATAATTACATACAATAGTTTTAACATATCATTTACTGATAACGATAGTAATTTATGACAAATAAGAGAATATAACAACACCGTGTCAATAAAATGTTATTAAAAAAATTAACTACAAAAAACTTATTATCATTTAAACGAATGTGTATGAGTTTGTGTATTATTTTTGTTAACGATTAACGTGCAGTGAAAATTTATTATGTTAATGGCGGTGTTATTGTCGCCGTCATCTTGTTCAAATTGGATACGAAAAGATGTTCCGTCAACGTTGACTATCGAAACATAACCAAAGTCAATATGTAGTTTTGTTGCTCACTCTATGCAATCGTGTTTTCTGCTATTCTATGTTAACCATATTATATGTTGTTTTAAATTACAAAAACAGTGCAATTTCAGTAGTTTCGATTACTTATATCAGTGTGTTCTCATATAATTTTTATTTGGTTTAAATTTTTAGTACATGTCAGTTGAATATTGTTAATGTTTTATGTTTTTGTCGATTGATATTATCTCATCACATTCTAATTGTCTTTGATTGTAAGCTTCACCACTAGAACTGTCACTATTTGCCCTTGTGTTTTCTCGATATATTTTCACCACAACCTTAGGAAATTTTTTTAAGTCAACAAACTTTCCCAATATTCTGCATTCTACAATGTTTGTTATGGAAGATTCTTATTTGTCACTTTTCACCAATTTTGCAACCTTACTTTACTAAAGAGTATCCACACACACACTAAAAAGCTAATTGCGTCTAGTTTGACATCACATATGATGCAATAATACATGTTTTGGTATTGCCAATAATTCAATATGGACGTAAGTTTAACTTATAATCCACTGACCTGATTCTGTATTTTAAGATCAATACCACCATCAATCAGCAACTTGACAATATATGTGTCACCGTAATCTACAGCAATGTGAAGTGCAGTGTCACCAAACTGGATTGAAAAAAACACAACTTTAACATAATATGAAATAAAACAGAAAGCAACCTATTGGACTAAAGGAAGTAAAACAGCATAGACTCGCACTTACCGTAAAGTAAAACTGGTACCCGACATCAGATTTTAATACGAATTTGTCATAAGTTAATATTGTGTGGCAATATTGGAATTAACAGTTATGTATTAGCTCCCTTGTTAGCTTGAGCATATTTATATTTTCTATAATTACTTTTGTTTACATGAAAACTTTCACCTGTGCTTATGTACACAATAACTTTACTCCTTTTCTAAACCGGTTATTAATAGTTAAAGGTAAGATGGTGTTGGTTAAATTGCAAAACTTATTTCAAGAAAGTACCATGTGTTAAGTCATTGTGTTATTGATTATATACTGAATTCACATTTAATACATTGTCCAGAATTCATACTTTCCTCGAAGGTAATTATCAGTATTCATTACAGCCTTGCTGTTTACTATTACTGTTCTGGACCAATTCGTCTCGTAAACTGTTTGGCAATGTTTACGGTTTAAACATTAGGACTTGGGACTAAAATGGTTTAAATTATACAATTAAAAAGCCCTACTTAAAGTAAGACATCCCCCCCCTTTATTTAACTTCTGTATTGTTGTACAACTTACTGTCATACTATTAGAATATTTATTGTGTATTTTGGTATGAAATAAATATTATAATTCAGGTATTATTTCTTTAAGACTTCCCTTCCTAGAATGCTGGCTTATACTTGTCCAAATCATTATCCGGTCAAGTATTAGCTTTGGCCTCCAAGAGAATTGTCCGTTATGTCGGTTGTTGTAGACACTTGTCCCCTAGTGTGACAAGGTGTTCAAGGCAGAACTGGTCTTCATAGTTTATGTAAAGAACCTGGGTTTATTTGGTTATTTCGTGACTGCGCTAGCACTAAGTAAGAAGGTATCCAGGAAACGTAACTTTTACTTGAATGTTAGATCAGTCCGTTCACAATTGCATGGTGCATGATTGCATTTAAGCTTAATACATATACATAGATTGATTATTGTTTGGGGATCAGCTAAAGCCCGACTCCAGCTGCGGAAGTTTTTCTTGCTGTGTTGAGGACCCGATGGTGAAATAATTAATATTGTTATTTCACAGTACATTATAAAAGGAGGTTTGGTTTGATTGACATCGAGACCCCTATCCACCTACGTTTAAATAAAGTGGATGTAAACATTTATAAGAAATCGTAAGTCCTTCAACAATAGAAGCAAACCATAAAGCACGTGTCGGGGTTAAAAGAATTTATATGCTCTCAATCCTCCCTTAACATTGGACAGTTGTTTAACAACAAAGTATATAAACATACTATACTAGTTAATTCAAAAGGCTTAAATCATCAGATTGGAAAAAAACACCAAACACAACTATATAACTGACGTGTTATTTATGCCTCTTTTGTCTCTGTTAACAAACAAAAAACACATATTACAGATGCATGAATAGCTTATGAATCGGTTTGATGACAAAGCAACAGTATATATACTTAAAATGTTAAGTCCGACGTATTCTGCTTCAAATTTCTTTTTTGGCGCCAATTGTCGAAGCTATAAATCCTACCTGTACAATCGTAATTGCACTACATATTACTGTCCGTTGTGTTATTTTTTTCAAAATAATGCTACATTGCATTAACTAATAAAATTGAGAAAGGAAATGGTGAATATGTCAAAGCGACAACCACCCGACCATAGAGCAAACAACAGCCGAAGGCAACCAATGGGTCTTCAATGTAGCGAGAATTCCCGCACCCGTAGGTGTCCTTCAGCTGGCCCCTAAAATATGCATAATAGTAAGTATATATATTAAAAGACACCCTTGATTTGCTTGATGCGAAAACTTTTATGATTATAAAAGTACTGGCATATTCATTTTGCTTTATCTAACAGAAACAGAGCGCATAACTCTCTTTGAATTAAAGTCGCTCTGTATTATCAACGAACATGACTAGTTTACGAAAGTATCTCTATAACTTGTAACTTCTTCTCTGAGATATATCTGTGGAGTTTTTAATTGTCTTAATATGCCAGCTTAAGCTGGCAATTATGGTAGAAGCATCGTTTTGGAATAAAGAGTGATAACTCTCTCTACACGACCCATCTGACAAGTTTCGTCACTCTCCTTAAATCTCGTACGATTATTTTTGTTAATGGCGGCCGAATTTAACGTTTCAACGTGAACTTGAAAAAACGGGACAGATCGGAATAATTTCGATGTTAAATATGAATTTTCGTTTATTTACAAAAACAGGAATTCAGACATTTTGGTAACTTTTGTAGTTTATTTAAATTTTATTGTTCCCCGGAAATAACCGAAGTTAGGACAACAACATCTAACGCCATTGTTTCGTCTGCTTCAACTTTCCAGTATCAGTGAGGTCAAAACAAATTACCTAAATAATCACAGGTACTTCATTTAAAAGTCACAAAATCATAATTAACGATAACATAGTTAGCGTAAAAGTTCCATCCAGTCATAGCAACTTCAATCTTCAAAAAAGAAAAAACCTCTGCAAGCAATACATTTCTGATTTGTTTTTATAATGGCCAAGCGGCATGCGGGGTAAACTTTAGACTAAGTCCAGTGCACTTCTGGTTGGCCATGCCTTCTTAAGTTCATCTACCACATAATTCCCCACATCAAGGAACAGTGATAATGACGTTGATTATACTGTTGAATGTGCTCACGTTTTTTTAGTTGCCAGTGGCGAATCCAGAACTTTTCATAAGGCAGGCCCGCTGACTGACCTAAACAACGGGGAGGGCTCCAGTCATGCTACTGTGATTCTCTAAATAATCAACAATTTGTTTCCCACGAAAAGGGGGCTGGGGGCACCCCCTGGATCCGCCTATGTTAGCCCACAGACTATTTCAAAACTTAACATAAGTTCAGAACAAAAAAAATATTCAAATAATTCACAATCTTCTTATGCTGTACTTCCTTTGCAAACTCTCAACAAATGTTTTCATTGATAAAGTCACATATCAGATATCTACCTTTTAAGTGCCAGGTGATGGAAACTGTTTTGTTTTCTCTCGTTAAGTTTAATCCTAAAATTCTGACTAGTACATTTAGTATGAATAATGTCAAATTGTTCAAATATTTGAAGAAATAAAACAAAACATCTGTTTATATTCCAGTTTTAAGGATTTGAAATTAAACATGTATTAATGATGCACGGAATTTGGGTACTGACATCATTACAGAATCATGGATTGTTTGGAGGTCACTTCAAACCCATTTCTCTATGACTCTACATAAATGGACTCAAAACTAAATTGGTGTCACTACATGTATATTGTAAACAAGGATAGACTTCAAAATAAGCACAGAATGGACCTTTGTCTAGTTCATTTAAAAAGCTGTTGAAAAACTGAAAATATAGGTGCAATTTGGGTACTCTCATGTAAGCAACTTCACAACTACAAATTTATTGTTATGACCAAAATAAAAAAAAATACAAACGTAAAGGCAATACAATGCTTCACCATGCACGGCCACAGATGTATATTTAGCATATAAAAAACACCAAAATATGTTATATCAGTTTGAATCAAGCATAATTTAATTTTGGACCCTTCAAACTTCAATATGGACTAATTTGAAAACAGGTATCAGGTGAACCCAATCATTTCTATTCAGCAGCAGTCCCTCACTACATATCTTCTTGATTTTATACGATAGTCCTACAAAAATATCAGAATATGGAGAACATGTGTAGATTTTTTTTTTCTAGCTTCTCTCATGTGAAAGCGATACCTTTTTGTTCACTATTTATGTGTTGCGGGTAATTAAGAATTGTTACACTTTATAATGACTGAACAGGTAAAACAAATACTTCCCAAGAAGCAGAAAAAGAAGACATTTTGGAACAGCACCAGCCATGCCAGTATGTGTATGAATAAAAACTCAGATCAGAATTGCATGGACAATATGTTAGATATACTTCCTTGTGAATAGTAAGGAAAGTTATCAATAATTCTGAGGATAATGCAATTTTCATATCAAGTGTTTTGTACATTTTCTGTTAAAATGATCAGACAATCAGTGAAACATTCAAAAAGGCTCAACTAAATTTTGATACTGAAAGTTTCAAACAATGACAAGTGTTTTATTTACCAAGGAAAAAAGTTTGTGAGGAAAAAAAATCATGTGCAATTTTGGGAATTAAAGGGAAATAAAATCCTTTTGCCGCCCACTGACTATGATTACCAAATATATTCGTTTATCATGATACTGAAGTCGACATTTTCAAGGAGTACACATCGTGGGAAAAATGCACAAATTACAGATCAAATAATTTAAACACCTTATTTTGTGTGCATCTCCTACGAAATTAGTATTTGTTGCATCTAAATATACTAGATGAGTAATAATCAATGTAAATATGGTAAATTTTTGAAGAAAAACCCAAAGTTTTGTAAAAAAAAACACCCCAAAAAGGTTGTACCATAACCCCAAAATCAATTATAATCTTCCTTTTGTGTATTGAACCTTCTAGTACAATTTCATAGAGATCTATTCACTTATAATGTAACGCCTCCCTCATATTATAGATATCGGTGACCGATCCCCTCAAATCTTGTATTGGTGTTTTTTTTATTTCATAATGAACGTGATAAAGTTCATGAATAACGCTGGAAAAATTATCGTCACCATCATTCTGTTATATGACATTATTATATATGTTTCCGTAATGATGTATAAAACATGGTGTCTTATAAAATAGAAAGCATAGGCACAATATCACAGGCATCGAAAACTATATTAGCATGTGAACTATGAACAACTAGCAATGCCAAAGACTAATACAACTTTCCCGAATGATGACGACAATAATACAGAAGATGATGACGCCGTCGATGAAGCGTTTTTTAGAATATCCTCCGTCCGCAACACTAAGACATAACATTTAACAAACAGGGATGCGTCAAATGGTGTAACGTGTGTTTGTATATGACAAAATAGATGCTCACGATATAGCTCGATTAATTTTGTCAAAGTATATATGGTGCAGTTAACAAATAGTAATAAAATACAGAACTCTAAATTAATATAAAAAGGGTGAGTTCAATTTAATTTGAAGAAATCAAACGTTAAAATATGTTAACAAGCATTGTTTTTTGTCGTTGCATATATAAACACGTAGTACACAGTTTTGTGTCGGTTTTGTTGATCATTTACTAACCTTGTTCTGTGCATTTAGATCAATACCAGCATCAATAAGCAACATGGTGATTTCCGTGTTTCTTTGTAGTGCAGCTTCGTGAAGTGCAGTATTACCATCCTATACATAATGTCATACAATAGTTTTAACATATCATTGAATGATAACGATAGCAGATTATGTCAAATAAGAGAATAAAACAACACCGTGTCAATGAAAAGTAATAAAATAAATTAGCTGCAAAAAACTTATTATCATTTTAACGAATGTGTTTGTGTATTATTTTAGTTAACGTTTAACGTGCAGTGAAAATTAATTATGTTAATGGCAGTGTTATTGTCGCCGTCATCTTGTTCAAATTGGTAACGAAAAGATGTTCGGTCAACGTTTCACTATCGCAACATAACCAACGTCAATATGTAGTTTTGTTGCTCACTCTATGCAATCGTGTTTTCTGTTAATTTCTGTTAACTATATCATATGTTGTGTTAAATTACCAAAAAACAGTGCAATTTCAGTAGTTTCGAGTACTTATATCAGTGTGATTTTTATTTGGTTTAAATTTTCAGTACATGTCAGTAAAATATTGTTTATGTTTTATGTTTTTGTCGTATTATATTATCTCATTACATTTAAATTGTCGTTGATTATAAGCCTCACCACTAGAACTATTTCAATTTGCCCTTGTGTTTTTCTCGATATTTTGTGACCACAACAATAGGAAAATGTGTTTCAATTTCCAATGTTCTGCATTCTTCAGTGTTTGTTATGGAAGATTCTAATTTGTCACTTTTAACTAATTTTGCAACTTTACTTTAGTAAAGAGTATCCACACACACTAGAAAGCATATTGGGTCTAGTTTGAAATCACATGTGATGCAGTAAATGAATGTTTTGGTATAGCGGATAATTCAATATGATTGTAAGTTACTGACCTGATTCTTTATATTGAGATCAATGCCACCATCAATCAACAACTTAGCGATTTCTGTGTTTCCGTAACTTACAGCAACGACAAGTGCAGTGTTACCATACTGGATAAAAAAAAGTACAGTTTTAACATAATAGTAAATAAAACAGGAAGCAACCTATTGGACTAATGGAAGTAAAACAGCATAGACTGGCACTTAGCGTAAAGTAAAACTGGTACCCGATATCAGAGTTTTATACGAATTTGTCATTAGTTCATATTGCATGGTGCATGGATGCATTTGAGCTTAATGAATATGCATAGATTGATTATTGTTTAGGGATCAGCTAAATCCCGACTACAGCTGCGGGAGTTTTTCTTGCTGTGATGAGGACCCAATGGTGACATTGATATTGTTATTTCACAGAAGAGTATAAAAGGAGATTTGGTTTGATTGACATCGAGACCCCTATCAACCTTCGTTTAAATG
Organism: Mytilus edulis; assembly: GCA_019925275.1. NCBI lineage: Eukaryota > Metazoa > Mollusca > Bivalvia > Mytilida > Mytilidae > Mytilus > Mytilus edulis. The sequence goes on from CM034358.1 coordinate 96,996,120, forward strand.
AAGTGGATGTAAACATTTATAAGAAATCGTAAGGCCTTCAACAATGAAAACAAACCATAAAGCATGTGGCGGGGTTAAACGTATGTATATGCTCTCAACCCTCCTTAACATGGGACAGTTGTTTAACAGCACAGCACATGAACATACTATACTTATAATAAATTCAAAAAGGCTTTAATCATCAGATTGGAGAAAAAACACCAAACAAAAATACATAATTATGTTTATGTATCTCTTGTCTCTGTTAACAAAAAAAAACTCACATATTACAGATACATGAATACCTTATCTATGTGAATACAAACATATTGATGACAAAGCAACAGTATTTATATTTAAAATGTTAAGTCCGACATATTATGCGTCAAAATTCTTTTCTGGCGCTAATTGTCGAAGCTAAAATTCCTACCTGTACAATCGTAATAACACTACATGTTGCTGTCCGGTTTTTTTTTTTTTCAAAACAACGCTAAAGTATGTTTCTTTAATGATATATAAAAATATAGTGTCTCATAAAATAGAAGACATAGGCACAATATAACAGGCATCGACAACTATATCAGCATGTGCACTATGAACATCTATCATAGCTAAAGGCTTATACGACTTTCCCGAATGATGACAACTATAACACAGAAGATGATGACGCCGCCGATGAAGCGTTTTTTAGAATGTCCTCCATCCGGAACACGCAGACATTACATTTAACAAACAGGGATGCGTCAAACGGTGTAACGTGTGTTTGTATATGACAACATAGATGCTCACAATACAGGTCGATTAATTTGGTCAAAGTATATATGGTGCAGTTAACAAATAGTAATAACATACATAACTCTAAATTATTATAAACAAGTTGGGGTCAATTCAATTTGAAGAAATCAAACGTTATACTATGTTAAAAACATTTGTATTTGTCGTTGCATATATAAACACGTAGTACATAGTTTTGTGTCAGTTTTGTTGACTTTTTACTAACCTTGTCCTGTGCATTTAGATCAATACCAGCATCAATAAGCAACATGGTGATTTCCGTGTTTCTTTGTCGTGCAGCAAAGTGAAATGCAGTTTTACCATCCTATTCATAATGACATACAATAGTTTTAACATATCATTGAATGATAACGATAGCAGATTATGTCAAATAAGAGAATAAAACAACACCGTGTCAATAAAATGTTATTATAAAAATAAATGCAAAAAACTTATTATCATTTAAACGAATGTGTATGTGTTTGTGTATTATTTTAGTTAACGATTAACGTGCAGTGAAAATTAATTATGTTAAGGGCGGTGTTATTGTCGACGTCATCTTGTTCACATTGGTTACGAAAAGTTGTTCGGTCAACGTTGACTATCGAAACATAACCAACGTTAAGATCAACTAATGGAAGTCATCTCGACCAATCAACGTATTCCCTAAAATGCAAAGCATATACGAATTTTTCACATTTAAATTGCATTATTTGCAAGCTGTAGAACTATAATTGTTATAATATTGTGTTTTTTAGATATATAGTGACCTCAACATTTGGAACCTTTTAAAGTCAACAACATTTTCCATGGTTCTCCAATCTGCAGTGCTTGTTATGGAAGATATCAAATTATCACTTATCACTTATGTTGCAACCTTAATTGATTCTTATTTGATTATACAAAAATTCAAGTGGAGTGTGTCATTGCGACCAAAAATATGAATGACAATTGTAAACTCTGGTTTGATACACCTGATGCAAAGAAACGTAAAAAAAAAATATCGATCTATGCATTCATTTTATTATGGTAGTGCATATATCGAACTCCTCCTACTTTGCATAACTTTCATGATATTTATCATCTATATGTTTACATCCGTATTATGCTTGAAATATTTTTCAGTGAAAGTTCAGTATGCACACATTAAATTGTTAGTATGTGCAATACATACAAAAGAACATCATTGCTGGGCCTTTGATCATAGCTGCCTACGCCGTATCGCTTTTTGTCATTGGTGAAGTCGGTACGGAAACCTATAGTTGTCATTATCTACGTAAATCGGTCTCTGGTTGAGAGTTGCCTCATAAAAATTATATCGCATCTTCCTTTTTTATATGTATATTTCACACATCTCTCCAACCTTTGTAATTGAAAATCTACTTTGGTAAAGTTTGCCAAAGACAAATTTCATTGTAAACAGATTTATTTGAGAGACCTGAACATCACAGTTGCAATATATCTGCAAGAACAACTTGATGTACCAAATTTGTAAATGGTGAGTAAACAGATTTGTTTGGATGACAATGGTATTGATTTTAACCACGATAGCTGTGAACAAAATGTGGAAAGATAATTTCTTTAAAAATGTAATGCTAATACAAGCAAACGGTGTCAACTGTAAGGACTTGTTCCAATACACACAAGTATTAGGATAATCTACACATATTTATCAAGGTGTTTCAAATATCTGCACATATGAAAATCACAGCTTCCAGCACATATAAAAAAATATTGTGTGTGAAAGAGTGCACAAGCTGAAATGTCTCAACTGCTGTACTAATTACCATTTATGATGGTTTTGTTATTCATATTCCTAAACATTACTGTTTACTACAAATATTAGATTTTTTTTTTATTATAAATGAGAATGAAAAAGAGGCAAAAGTCATTTAAATCAATCCCAGCCAGCTTTACATACACTATGGCGAAACTAGGAATTTTCATAAAAAGGACGTGGGGGGGTGTGGGGGGGGGGGTCGGCACTGACTGCCAAAGAGAGGCCAGCTCCAGTTATTCCCTGTAAAATCAACAAACGAGCCCTCCCCATAAATCCGACTCTTTACAATCATCCTATCAACCAAATATTTTAAAACATACTTAGTATTCAAGAAACAGACAAAACCATGAAAATGGAGTAAAACATAAAATGCTTCGCTGAGTGCAGCCTGATACAACCGCAGATGACTAACCACGAACAATTTGGGCAAATTTGGACCCAATATAGAAGCTTGATACTATCTGAATTTGAATTGTGATCAAATTTTTGACATACTATAGGTTTTTGACACAAAATAAATGTGGTCAAAGATCTTACATATACAAAATTATCGCACAATATTGTCAGTGTGCAATTTAAGATTTCGTTCTGACACTTTTAGAAAATTTGAAATTTGAATCTCCTAAAAAGGATTGTGAACAAAATTCCCCCCCCCCCCCTCAATCCCAGCCTTTCCTTTGTAGCACAATTCAAAAGATATCCATACACCTAAACACAAATTGTTGTCTGGAAACGAGAAAAATGCTTTTTTTTTACCTTTTTCGGCTCCTAATTCCCTCATGTTTGAGGCAATTAACCACAAATTTGATCCCAGTCTTTCCACTTTTATATTGAACATTTTGGTACAATTTTAGAAAGATCCACACACATGCACACAAATAATTGTCTGGAAACTAGAAAAAAATCCTGGTTTTTGGCCCCATAACCCCTACAATGAATCCAAACCTTCTACTTGGGGTATTAAGCATTGTAGTACATTGTCAGAGTAATCGAAACAATTATACACAAGTAATTATCCTGAAACTAGAAAAATGCTTCGTGTGGGCCCCTAATTCCTAAACGAATTGGACTAGCATTTCCAAAATCAAACCCAAACTTCTTTTTGTAGTATGGAACTTTCTGAAAAAGATCTTTTCACTTAAACAAAAGTTATTGTCTGGAAACCAGTGTGTCTTCAGAACGATGGCGACTTCATACATGTACCATTATACTATCCTAGAATATTTTTTGCAGTCGTATAAAAGGAAGATGTGGTATGATTGCCAATGAGACAACTCTCCACAATAAATAAAAATGACACAGAAATTAACAACCATATGTCACCGTACAGATATAACCTGCAGTATATAGGCATATTTGTTTTTCATTCATTATTTTGTACATAAATTATGCGGTTAGTTTTCTTATTTGAATTGTTTTAAATTGTCCATTTATCATTTTAAGGCCTTATATGCAGAATAGATTTCATTCATTTTGGAAGGCTGTTTTGGAGACCTATAGTTATTTCTGTGTTATTTGGTCTCTTGTGGAGTGTCTCATCTACAACCATATCACATCCTCTTATTTAAAAATTCAATTTATACATTCAATAATCATTCCAATACACCAAATAAAGTAGACCTATTGATTACGCTATGTTGCATATACAAATGGCTTTCCTAGGGCATGTACATGTACTTTTTGTATCAGAAAAACACAAACTTTTCAAAACATTTTTTTTTATTTTTTATTTATTTTTTCAATAGTCAGGATTTAACATCACCCTTACAGCACCACTTGACTAAGGTTGTACATGGTTTCAAATATATAACAACATAGGACTATTGTTTTATCAAGATTTACACAATCGAAAATATATTTTTTTTGAAAATCTCTTTTTTTTTCTCTCTCTCTTTCACTCTCTCGCTCTCTCTCTCTCTCTCTCTTTCTGAGACTTTTTCTCTCTTTTTCGAAATTTCTTCATATAGAAATATCTACATTATATAACAGAAAAAAAAGTTTACATGTGCTATGCATACATTACATGTTATTTGCTCTGTTCCATAAATAGGTGAAAAAGATATATATTGATATAAATTTTGTTGTTTAAGATTACCATTCAGGATAAATAATAAGCATAGGGGCCCAAAGTTTTTAAAGTTAAAAAACTTTGTTGTATTTTCTTGCTGTATATAACTCTAAGTTATAAAAGTTTTTCAGTCTATTTCTTAATTCAATTGCATTTGGAAGCTTTTCGTCCAGCTTGCATTTATAAATGTATTTTTTTGGCAAAATTACAAGAAAATTTAAAAATAAGCTTTCTTCTACAAAACCAAGAAAAAAATGTTTTTTTTGTTAAATTCAATATTAACATAGAAATTTGTAAGACAAGCACAAAACAAATATACAAAATTTGATGTCACTTGACAATCAAAGAATAACTGTCCAATAGTTTCATCTTCACATCTACAAAAATAACATTACTTTGTATCTTTGATTTTAATCGTATATAACAATGTATTTGTAGGAATAGTCCTATGTAAAAACTTATATTGGAAATTATACAAATATGTATCTGTAAAACCTTTCTGAAGTATACAAAATTATTTCTTCCAGTCTTCAATGTTAGAATGCAGCTCATCCTCCCATTTTGAAAATTTTACAAATGGATGATGTGCACATTTTACGATAAGATTATTATATATGAATTTGATATTTTTACTCCTAGTAATTTTCTCCCAAAAAATATCCTGTGGAGTAAAATTTTCTAAGTCAGTGTCAGTGTTTTCCCTAATACACTGTTTTACCTCCATAGGGATATTTGATATCAAACTCTAATAGTGCATATAATTATTTGTTTGTACTTTTTGTTTAATCTGATTAAATGTGAAAAAATTTCGCCTTTGATTGTCAAAAATGTGACAGAGGTTTTGCACACCAGCAACTCCCCATCTGTTATATAATGGGAAATCTTCTGTTTTCGCAAAATTCAAGATATCAAGCGAGAGACACTCCTTGACCTCAGATTTAACATGTGGTTTAGATGAGTGTAAAGCTTGAAAGACATCTTTCCAAAAAGGATTGCTGAGTTGATTTCCAATCTCCAAAAGTTTGAAGTGTTGTGAAGAAAAAGATCTTGCACCTCCAATTTTTTTTAATATCAACTTAAGAATATTTTGCCAGTCCCCATTCAAATTTTCAAAATATCGTTTCACCCAACCGACGTTAAGATAAAAGTTAAAAGATTGTAAATGAATCATTTTCAAACCTCCCTCCTTCTTATCTGTTTTTCCATCCCATATAAAATTAAAGAATAATCTGTTGATTTCATTCAACATGGATTGACATATATTGGGTAAAGGCGTAAGCAAATGAATCAATTTTGGAAGTGCAAGAGTCTTAATAACAGTAACCTTGCCAAGTAGTGTTAGCTTCCTATGCTGCCAACTTTTCAACAATTTTGAAATATCAATGATTTTTGCTCTGAAATTCAAAATAGGCATACACTCTAGATCTAAAGAGAAATTTAATCCTAAAACCTTAAAGTTTGAAAAAGACCAGCTTTGATTTTTTTCAGGACACAAAACCAAGTCAGAATACCTCTTACTTCCAATCCAAACAACTTTGTTTTAGTTGTATTTATCTTTAATCCTGAGACCTTGTGAAATTTTTCAAAACAAGAAAGGGTCTCTTTTAATGAATCTTCACTTCCATCCAGTGTAAGAAACGTGTCATCTGCATACTGACTAATGAGTGGCAGATTCCCATTTATATTTACGCCTTTTATTTTAAGATTCCCTTTTAGCTGTATGGCAAGTAATTCCACCCAGTAATAAACAAATAGGGAGACAACGGGTACCCCCTGGCAACAGCCTCTCTCAAGGTTGAAAAAATGGGACATATTACCATTATTAATGACACAGCTCTTAGCATCTACATAAAGCACACCAAACCATTTACAAAAAGAAGGACCAAAATGAAAACTAACCAAAGCCTGCTTTAAAAAAAAAACATTCTATAGAATCAAAGGCTTTTTTCAAAATCTACTAGTAATAGCAATCCTTTTATATATTTTTTTCTAAATAGTGCATTAAATCATATAAAAGTCTAGTGTTCTCTCCTATGAATCTCCCTTTCATAAAGCCCTTTTGTGTGTCACTAATTATGGCGAACAGTACATTTTTAGTTCTACCAGCAAGAACTGCAGATGCAATTTTCATATCTGTGTTCATCAAACTGATGGGTCGCCAATTACCCATGTACCTCCTATCCTTCCCTTCCTTGGGAATACAAGTAATACTACTTTGGTATTGAAAATCTGAAAAATGGCCCAACTCATATCCAAATTGCAGAGAACTAAAGACAAATGGACCAATATTTTTTCCAAAAAAAATTGAAAAAGTCCACTGTAAATCCATCAGATCCAGGAGACTTGCCATTTTGCATCTGTTTTAAAGCTTCCCCACATTCCCTAAATGATAAGTTTCCCTCACAAAGAAGTTTTTATTCTGCACTGAGTTTTATGTCATGATAAAAAAAATGATTGTCATCACTACTGAATGACTTAGTTGTATAAAGTGTCATATAAAACTGCTCCTGTTCAAACAATATTTTAATTTGGTCAGAAATTTGATTACCTTGGTCATCAATGAGTTCAGTCATGGTTTTTTTTAAGAAGGCTTTCTTTTCTAACTTACAAAAATAGTTAGTGCATCTTTGTCTATTCTCATGCCAGTTGACACGAGAACGGAGAATGAGGCCCTCAACTAATGTCTGTCGTCGCTTCTCTAATTCACACTTTTTCTGATTAAGTGACGTCATATTAATTTCGCAAGGGTTTCGATTTACACTGTTTTCTAAAGACTGGATTTCTAACTCCAGTCTCTTGAAAACATCTTTTTCTTCCCTTGTTTTTTAATACGATAGGTGATAGTAAGACTACGAATCTTCACTTTTAGAACCTCTAAAAATAGCTGATCACTGCAAGATAAGTGAACATGAAGAAAATCTTCGAAATCACCCCCAGAGAAATACCCAGAAACAGTGTATCTGATGCAGTTTATAACTAAATCTCCATATGCAGGATCTCTTGAAACCTGAGAATTAAATTTCCAGTATCCTTTGCCCCGCTTAGCTAAGGATGCTGTAAAAGTAAATATAATGGCAGAGTGATCTGTCCTGTATCCAGGAATATTTTTTGTTGATTCCATCAATGTAAAAATGTCCTCAGATACAAGATAATAATCAAGACGACTCTGTTTAATGGAAGATTTCTGACGCCATGTACATTTTCTATCACTAGGATAACAAGTCCTCAAAGGGTCTAACAGTAAAAGTGTGTCCTTAATGTCATCAATCTTTCTCCTGGAGTTACATGTATGGTTTCTGTCATGTATTACATTATAAGTATCATCATTCTTATCCTGCACTACATTCCAGTCACCCAAGAAGATGAAACTTGTTTTCGGAAATATCATAGTTTTCTGTAGGATATCATAGAAGACATCTGGTTTATCTGTGTTAAACCCATATAAACATACCAAAGTTAACCTTTGATCGTATAGAGTCAAGTCTAATATGATGTATCGTCCATGTTGGTCTATAAGAGACTCATGAACTTCGTAATCATAACCACCCCTGAACATGACACAAACTCCAGCACTTCTACTATCACCATGACTGAAGTAACACTGATGACCCCATTCATCCCCCATAAAGTTCTAATATCTCTTGTACTGTGTGTCTCTTGAAAACACACAATCGAACATTTTTTTGATTTCGCCCAGTTAAAGACATCAGATCTTTTCTTAGCACTAGAGAAAAAAACCCTAACATTCATTGACAACATTTTTATATGATTATCCATTATGTTATATTGACTTGAGATACAATATTTTTGTCTATACACAAGAGCAAGCAAAACAATGTAATACAATGAAATACACTTAAATAAACTACATATGCACAATCATTTACACAATCATTCTCTCTCACATTCATACTGTTAAGATAACCCACATCCATATAGATGTTCTCTTTGATGTGTTGCAGCTTTTATGGCATTAAATACTACAATTGTGAAATGCATGTTATTTACATAAACAAAAATTACCTTCTATTTAAATTGATTTAAAAAAAAAAAAAAAAAAAAATTTATACACAAGAGATAAACAAAAAGCTAGACTAAGTAAATCTGTTGAAACAAGAAATTGGCTGTTTGTCAAAAGATAGGTAATTTAACTCGTAATTCATGTAATAGTTTCACATTGAAAAAACATTTAAATGACATTTTTTAGTCTGGAGGGGATTGAGTTGAAATACATCCCCCACGACCCCCTTTAAAAAAACCAATGATATTAGATCATAAATAATGATAATATTAATCATTAAAATAATGAAAATGTTGGTGGATAGTTCTCATAAATACTAGTATATTTGTGTGTAAGTAAAATATTATATATTAAGACAATTAAATTTCAGTGGAAAAGATCTGTCAAAAATATGTTCCTCAACTAGTTACCAGCTATTTCAATCGCTTAGCAATGTCATCATAAATATCAAATTTCAAACGTCTACCTGCTTCAGTTTCCCCATATACAGCACAATTAAAGTACCATGCACTATCAAGGAGTCTAGTAACTTTTCAAAACTTGACTTTGACAATAATATCCATAAGCAGGTAACTTCAACCTTGATCACTTATCTATGAATTTGAAATGAGGTTGAGATCTTTGTTGCAATCTGTATCAATTTAAGTGATATCTAATTTTACACAACGATATTTATCTGATTTTAGGATCAGTAATCTGGATCTTTATGAAACTGTAAATTCAGAAATTATTGTGATGTTTTAATTAATGCCAATAATGCGAAAGGGTTATTATCTCAAAAATAAGAACTCGCATTCTGATAACTGAAAATTAAAGATCTTTATGCAGAATTTTTGGTAATTACAATAATTGAACTAAACACCTAGTCCTTTCGTGAGAAATTGTAACAATTTCAGAATTTACTATTAAAGGTAAATAGGTTATCAATAATTATATAGTATGGTTAGTAAGACACAAGTTGTTTTGTTTGGTTGCTGTCTCAATGAACAAAACTAGTTCATGTGTCACTATATCCAGAAAATATAACTTTTGAAATAGAAACAGAATAGCATATGGATGGACAACAAATGCCAAATAATGTAAAATAATGCAAGTGGCCATTTAGGTCAGAGGTTAAATAAGAAAACAAAACATGTGCATTTACCACAACTGCCACTTGGTATTATGATTTCCAATAATTTCAAATATCATTAGCTGCCTTCTGTATTAAATACAACTGCATATCATGAATCATGTTTTCGGAAAAATTCACTACAGGCAGCTGAGCAAAATAATTAAATTAAAACAGCTCTTTTAAAAAAAAAATTGAAACATTTTTTATTTTTATTCCTCATATCATACATGTCATATGAGATCAAATATATAAGACATGTAGAATCCTTAGCTGATCAGTTCTATATATATATTTTCATTATTTCTATATATCAATATGCTTCTTCAGTGTTTATTTTTACAAGACTCAATAATCTGTATTCATCATTTGGACAGGTAGATAAAGTATGTCATTTTGTGATCTTGTATTTTTTTTTATGGATTATGGATTTTTCCAGCAGTAAAGCATAGAGTTCTAAACTATAATTGATCTTTGGCTTCTTGAGAGCATGGATTCTGATACACATTGCATATAGACACCAGATTGTTTCCCATATGGATTATGACAGTGCATGTACTTTGATTATTCTATACATGGTGCTGTAGTTCCAAATATTGTTGATATTGGCTTCTAATGTTGTTCTCAAGTTTCAGCAGTTTACATATAGTTCTCAATTGCAAGACAAGATTATACTGGCTTCTGGTGTAAATTCCGCCAGACTCAGTACTTTGCCAATAATTTACAAATAAAGTTGAACATTCCAGGATGTTTCACAATAAATAACTTCTTCCTCTTACATGTCATTGGACCCTGCAATTAAATATCAGAAAAATTTTGTCAGAAAATCAACCAAGATTAAATACAACTAAAATGTATGTGTTAATTGGTAAACGAGATAAGCCCTACTTCATTTATGTTTTATTTGAAACTTGACCTTAGGCCAAATACATTAATATTTGTGTTTCCTAATCATGCTAATATATCTTTGAATTAAAAAAAAATAGGTTAGGTATAGAGAGGTTTTTTTTTATTTAACAATTTTTTTTTACATTAAGTTTACGAGAGAGAACATCTGACTTAAACATGACTTGTTGAAAAGTGACAAAACAAGCTTAATTGAAGGTACAAACATGTAAGCTTAAATTAAAAATATAGATTACATGTTGGTAGGGAAAAGGAAACACACATATTTTTTTAATTTGCAATATGAATTTTTATGATCAAGACAATTCTATCCATAAAAATGTATGCCTCTGACTGTAGCCGAGTTCTTAAAAAAGCAAAAACAAACAATATTAATTGAATCCCTTGAGGTGTACAGTAGCAAGCCTGCTACCGAAACATGGGAATGAGGGATCAGGAAGTAGAAAAAAGGTGTTATAAGATATTTTAGTATCATGGTAAAAGGACAAGAACTCGAAAAGAGGGTGAGTGTGGATGACGATCTTAGAAACATATTTTGTCATTTTTTTGTCCATTGTTGTCTGGGAGAAAGGGGATGGGATGAACATGATTGAAGTATAAATAAGGAGGAAATTCTAGAGGAAAAGTGGGGGAAATAGGAGTTGGTGAGAGAATCATTGACCCCTATACGGGTAGCCCACATAATAAAATTTACTTATTACATGTACATGTTTAACTTATCAGACGTTTACGATAAATACTTTACTTCATTTGACCCTAACGTGGCTACAAAATTAAATTTTACGAATGATGATTAATCAAGACAAAAATTTGAAGCCAACGGTAGCGTAAAAGGACATTGGATCCTTCATCGATCCCTTCTTTTTTGACTGTTTCACACAGATATTTTTTTAAAACAGGCTATTTATGTTTACTACTTGCCAGTTTAGGTTCAAGTAAACACATAAACAAATTACCATCCATTAAGATTATATGAAGAAAAAAAATTAAACCCATGCAAGGTTTCAACCGAAGTTATTTTCTACAGTGGCGAGTATTTTGAGACAACCCCCCACTTTGTAGTTTTCGTGGTACTGAAAACATTTGGCTGCCTAATATATCGAAATCTATTTTTACTTATGTAATTACTCTACCTTCATCGTTGTCTTTTCGCCACTATGTCTGTTATTTATGTATATGGTCGTATTTATCAGTGCGGTAGGCTGCTCAGCAATGGCGACCCTGAAATGTTTGTTGTCCGATAATCAGCTATCGTCCATTTATATAATAACAAACATATTTTTATTAAAGCCATAAATAAAGAATTTACAACAAAGTAAATAATGGAGTGCATTGAAATCAGACCACATGGGGAAGAGAGGTTAAATAAAAGCTTCTTTTGTAAACGTTTGTTGCCCCCCATTTTATTTTACCTTAAAATGTTCAAAATTAACATAGCTTTGACATATCCGTTAAAAAAAAAAAAAAAAAACGCGGAAATTTTACGAAAAATCTATTTAACCAATATTTTTCAGCCCTAAACTGAAATTATAAAATGCAAAATTTTGACATAAATCTGAAAATGACATAAAGATTAAATCTAAAATAACAAAGGAAAACGTTTACATTTCAAATTTTATTGTTTTGTCCACGTAATAATCATACTGACTTGGTTCATAAAGTCTTTAGAATTTGAATAAGCTGCTATGTTAAAAGAGTGGAATGTTTTTAAATAGGGTCAAAATCGCACATTATGTTCAATTTGAGGGGAAAACGAGCATAGTGACCCCCCTTTTTCCTTGCATTTTCGGATTCAGCATAAACAAATCTACAAAATATGTGAAAATAAAAAAAAATCTACCGGGGGTCCTTACAAAAGTCAAAAGTACAAGCATTTCATTTAAGTATCTCCGTTCTGTATGTAAATTATATTGTTGTTAGAATAATCTTATCCATATCAATATCCGTGATTGAAAAACATGCGATTCATGCATTTACTTGTCACTGACTTGATAATTTTACTGTTTTTATAACACGAAAGGGTGGTTAGAGGTTAAGCTAGCACTAAAACCAGTTGATATCCAACATGTTCTACACAAGGACATACATATGTATGTACCATGTCAGGAGTATGTCGGTTGTTTCCATTTGTTTGATGGGTTTCAGCTTTTGATTTTGCCATTTAGTACTTTTCGCTTTGATTATTTATCGGAAGTCGGTATTTTTGTTACTTAACCTTTTTATTTTCCAACAAAAGAAAACTATAATCCTTTAGTATTCATATAACTTACCCCACTTTTAAAGTTTATATTTGCTCCATTTTTTAGACAATTCTGTAACTTTTCTGTGTCTCTGCATCGAGCGGCATCTATTAAATCCTGCATAACATTAAAAAAAATTAAAACTGAGAATTGAAATGGGGGATGTGTCAAAGCGACAACCTGCCCACAGAGCAGATAACCGCCAAATGCCAGCAATTGGTATTCAATGTAGCAAGAGACTGCCGCAACCGGAGGCGTTCTTCAAGTGAACTTGAAATTAAAGATACTACCGACACAGATAAATCTGCTCGATATTTAGAACTTTTTCTCGAAATGACTACAGATGGTAGGTTGAACACTAAAATGTATGACACACGCGATTATTTTAATTTTCATATAGTCAACTTTTTATTCTTGTGTAGCAACTTCCCAGCAGCACCAGCATATGGCATATATGTGTCTCAATGTATACGTTACTCTAGAGCTAGCTAAAAGTACGTTGATTTTGTTGAACGAGGAATACTGCTTTCTCAAAAGTTGCTAAGACAGGGCTATGAATCAATCAAACTAAGTTCATCCCTCAAGAAATTTTACGGTCTCCATCATGAGCTGATTGGCCATTATAACAAAGGTGTGTCAGAAATCATATTCGATATTCTTCCTCAGTCATAATAACCTTTCATCATTACCGAACTGAACAAAGACATAACACGACGGGTGCCATATACAGTACAGGAATTGCTTACCCTTCCGAAGCACCTGATTTCACTCCCGGTTTTTAGTGGAGTTCGTATTGGTTCTTAATTATTATTGATAACTGTTGATGTAAATGTCCTTTGGTTTTGTGAGTCTTTGTTTACTCCTTGGTTTTGACTGTTATTGTCTTCATCTAGACCCTCAACAAATATGCATACTATATAAAAAAAGAAGATGTGGTATGATTGCCAATGAGACAACTATCCACAAAAGACCCAATTGACACAGACATTAACAAATATAGGTCACCGTACGGCCTTTAACAATGAGCAAAGCCCATACCGCATAGTCAGCTATGAAAGGCCCCGATAAGACAATGTCAAGCGAGAAAACTAGTTCAGTGATAATGAACGTCATACTAAACTCCGAATTATACACAAGAAACTAAAATTAAAAATCATACCAGACTAACAGAGGCCAGAGGCTTCTGACTTGGGACAGGTGCAAATTGCGGCGATATTTTAGAACAGCGTTTAAATTACTGTTGCTTTTATTTATTAAACATGTTTGTGAAATCTGCCCCCTCCCCCTATACACGTACCTCTAGCCAATGTAGACGAAGTAACTCACAACGCACAGTAAAGTGTGAATCCATATAATACATTTTCGCTGTCGTATGCAAGTATGTCTATTGTAGAATAAAGGATCATGGGAAAACTGTAATTGTTTACGTTTCAAAAATATAAAAAAAATATATTTGAAACCACGTTTTGACATATTTTGATGTTGATATCTCTTATTAATGTACAATAACAGTGTTAAAGTTTAAAAATGTGTTATAAAAGCAACATAATAGAAACTATCGATTATTATAAGCGATCAATTTCAACTATAGATGCGATGAATTATCACTGTATGTAAAATCCCTTCTGATGTAGAATTTTCGAAGATGCGAAGACATTTCATTGTAGATTAATTTGATAATTGGACTTGCAATACATGTAAAAACTAAGTTGATTACTTTAATATTTATATCTATGTATGACTTTATATATGTCTATAAAAACTAGCAAGCCACATAAATACGTTTTCCAACAGTATTAACATGTTTCTCTCTTTGTGATTCGCTAGACCTTTTAAAGTTACAAACTCCTGTTTACATAAATCCCACTGATAGTTGTTGTGGTTTTTATTTTTGGCAGCTTGGTGCCTCGTGTTTCAAATTATGTTTGTGCAAAAATGACTTTTGGCCTTTTCCATATCAATATGGGTTGTTGACATGGGCATCAAAGTTCTGTTTATGTAGAAATCCTTTACTACAAAACGGACAGGAGTGATTAAAAGCCCCCGGTCCATTCTTAATATGGTAAGCCAGGCCAGTTCTGCCTTTAAACTGAAGGTACAGATTAGTCCCTCTAAAATGCTTGCAGTGTTTATGCTCATTAAGATGCGCGTTGTTTTGAAACTTGGATTCACAATGGTCGCATTTATGTAATACACTTTACCGACGTCTCACTTCAGCGTATAGCTTCGATGTACGCCGGCGTAATAGAAAATCATGTACACTGTCAATACGCTTGAATTTGTTGATACAATTGAAATGGGGAATGTGTCAAAGAGATAACAACCCGACCAAACAAAAAAACAACAGCAGAAGGTCACCAACAGGTCTTCAATGTAGCGAGAAATTCCCGCACCTGAAGGCGTCCTTCAGCTGGCCCCTAAACAAATATATACTAGTTCAGTGATAATGAACGCCATACTTTTTTCCAAATTGTACACAAGAAACTAAAAATTAAAATAATACAAGACTAACAAATGCCAGAGCCTCCTGACTTGGGACAGGCGCAAAAATGCGGCTGGTTTAAACTTGTTTGTGACATCTAAACCCTCCCCCTATACCACTAACCAATGAAGAAAAGTAAACGCATAACAATACGCACATTAACATGCAGTTCAAGAGAAGTCCGAGTCTGATGTCAGAAGATGTTACCAAAGAAAATAAAGAAAATGACAATAATACATAAATAACAACAGACTACTAGCAGTTAACTGACATGCCAGCTCAAGACTTCAATTAAACTGACTGAAAGATTATGATTTCAACATATGAACATCAGGCACAATCCTTCCCGTTAGGTGTTTAGTATTATACCATCATAACATATATGAGAAGAACATAACCCGTGTCATGCCAACAACTGTTTTTAGAATAAATGTGTTTAGTTCCGACGCAAAGACCTTACCAGTGACTAAATATTAACGCCAAAATATGCAATCTTTGATGACTTGACAACAGTATCGTAGTTATATCCCGTCTTAATAAGTCTATTCAAAGGTTTTGTAAGTTTCTGAGGTGGATACTGACACCTTTGTGCTTTAAAATGGATGTGAAATACCTGAACGTATAAGAAGTCTGCATGTTGAGCTATATTTACGAATGATGTCTTTATACCAATGATAAAATTGAGTAAATGTTTTGACTAGTTTGTGATATCGAAAAACCTGGTGTAATAATTTTTCCGGTAATACATAAATTTCTCTCGTTAAAATCTAAAAAATTGTTACGTACACGAGCGAATCGTACAAGTTGAGATATATAAACACCGTAAGATGGTGACAAGGGAACGTCACCATCTAAAAACGGCTAATTAACGATAGGAAATGAAAAATCATCCCTTTTATCATCCCTTTTAGTATTCAGCTTTCCGTTAGTGATATAGATATCAAGATCGAGGAAAGGGCAGTGGTCATTGTTAGTATTAGCTTTATTTAAAGTTCAGCAGGATAAATTTCATTAAAAAACATACTGAAGTCGTCATTATTGAGAGCCAAAATATCATCCAAATATCTAAAAGTATTATTAAATTTGTTTACCAAATGTTGTTTTGTCATAAATTGTAACTCATAACAATACAAAAAGAGGTCCGCAATAAGTGGTGCACAGTTAGTCCCCATTATAATTCCGATAATCTGACGATATACGGAATCCCCAAAACGAACAAAAATGTTATCTAGTAAAAATTCAAGGGCATATATAGTATCAAATCATGTCCATTAACATAGTTTTTTTGTTTATTGTTACTAAAAAATAACCTAAAAGAGTTTGAACATATATATTCATATTCTGATCTTTTGAATGCCCATTTAATTAGGTGTGTGAATTTTTTTCTTAATGAGAATGTGAAGCAATGTGGTATACAGGGTAGAAACATAAAAACTTTGAACAGATTCAAAATCACCAATATAAGCATGCAATTTATCAAGTACTTCCAACGAGTTCTTGACACTCCAAAAGTAATTTATTCCACTATTTTCGAAGGCCTTATTTGAACAATTTATAATAAGGTTTTTAATTGTACCAAGTGTGCTGGTAAGAAGAATAGACAATTTAGTAGTTGAACAATGGCTTGAAGACGAAATAAATCTATATGTGTAAGGGGTTTTGTGTAGCTTCGGAAGCTAATACATAGTTGGGACTTTCATTGTATTTGGCTCTGCTTGTAAAGCGTCGGCTAAAAGTTTATGTTTGTTACAGATTTCGTTTTCTGAAAATGGAGTCAGTTGGAATGTTGGTGAATTAGTGATTTCCTTTTTCAAAACCCCAATGTAAAATTTACGTCAAACAATAATAATATTATTAGCAGCTTTATCGGCCGGGACAAAAACAAATTCCTTTGCTAGTTCTTTTAGTTTATGTTTGATACGAGAAATAGGTTTATTGTGGTTATTATTAATAGTAAAATGTTCTTTAAAATGTTGAATACGTATATCAACTATCTTCATTACTGAATTAAAAAAAGAGTCCACAGATTTTTTGTCAGCTTTTTCCCGTTTTATCCATTTCATACAGTAAGTACATGTATGGAGTGAGTCGTGGATGATATTACGACACTCATTCCAATTAATAGTTGACGGGGAACGATATTTAGGTCCTTTACTGAGGAATGTTTTAACTCTTGAACGATGTTAAGATCTCCTGTTATAACATGGGAAATGGGTCTATAAATATATTCGGAACTACTGCAATTACATGAAGTAGGTGTATTTTCACTGATATTAACATCTTTACAAAATTGACTATAATTAAACACAAATTTCCGGGTAGATTTCTTGTAAATATAACAAATAAGAGGTAGCTCAGTACTGTCAAAATATCCAGGAATTTGTTCTTTAACAGAATGGTCGTTAAATATACCGGCAATATTTACAAAATCAAATCCTTTATTGACATACTTAATTTTAATAAAATGTTTTTTTATGCATTTTACCTTTCAATCATATCTGTATCATGTGCAAAACAAGTTTTAAGGGTGAATTGGGCATACGAAAAGTGTACCTTAGCGTTTATCGGGCGTTCAGGTAACGTATGTTGGCCTATTTCTGGCGTTTGTCTTCCGTAGATGGAATGCACGCTACGAAGGAAAAACAGTTTCTTGCACGTATTTGATACGCGTCCAGGTCCTATCTTGGACGATAAACCGTGCTTTAGGCCTGTATAGGACGTCTATTTATTGGGTGTTTGTAACAAACACACTCGCATACGTTTTAGTTAAGTCGAACGATCCTAAACGTGCCAAACTTATCTGTAGCGTTTTCAACGTTTAGCGTCTAGTGTATGTATTGCGTGCGTGTAGCGTAATACGATTGACACACGCTTGACCTTGATGAAAATTTTGAAGCTGCCTAAAAATGTCCTGGAGTTTTAGCGTTCCCCAAGCGTATTCCTTTGCATTTCGATGTACTTCAAACTTATGCAACGCGCGTTTAGCAATTGCTTAGCGTTCCTCTGACGTTCAACGAACGTATACGGACTTTGACATTTTTCTCTGTACGTCTGGTGTACGCCGGTCTATACGCTAATGTGTGACGCTGGTATAAGATGTGTGCACTGATGAAGTTGTATTGGTATAAGTGATGTAAAACACCCTTGATACAAACAAAAACTAAATAAAATGATCCGTGATGTGCAGCTTGATTCTACCAAAGAGGTCGAACCCTGCACAGTTGGGGTTAAGTATGTACACAACATCCAAGCTATAATTCATTTTTGATGAAATAAAAAAAAAATCATTGAATGTTGTGCTCTTTGGACCTCAATGTGGAACATTTCGAATAAATTGGCCAAAAATCCGAAATCTAAATACACGGTTAGATTCAGCATGCCTGAGAACCCCAACTATTAAAATTGTTTTCTAGACAGTTTAAATCCTACAAATTTCAAAAATGGACAAAAAAATAATAAACTATTGAACACAAGTCATGTTTGGATTAAGGCTACCAAAGAACTTACAGAAAAATGTTTAATATTGGACCCTGTAGGCCAATTTAAAACCGGATCCAAAATAAAAAATCTTCACGGTCAGATTAAGCATATTAAGCCCTATTTAAATTGGATCAGAATTAATTTATAAAAAACATATCAAAACAGTAGTTTTTATCCTTTTTTGTCCAATCCCTTTCGATCTGAGTCATAGATGTTCGTATTTAGTGATGAAGTGTCAATTAATTCGATAAATATAACCACACTTATAGATGCCGACGAAATGTAAGAATGTAATGGAATACATTTGAAATAAATATTATTTCTATTAAATTCATTGGAGTGATAACTCAAACTTTCCTTCACAAAGAAAGTATCATCAAATCCTGCCCTTACTTTAACGACTATTTGAGCAAGTCGGCTAAATTAAGACTTAAATAGATGAACATGAATAAAACTCGTACAGTGAAAATGAACTGCATATACAATGCTAATGAATCGCCATATAGTGAAAATGAATGTAAAGTATCCTTTTTGGACAGTAAGCAGGACTCGCATAACGAGAGCATCATAAGAACTAAAAATTGAAAACAGCACGTTCAATAATTTCTTACATCCGAAGCGCTTTTCTGGATTTACCTTCATCAGGAAAGCTCAAAGCCAAACATTTTAAATCCGAAGATGTATTAGTACCGAACCGTTGAAGAGCTATATGTCAACAATACCTAAAATAAATAGCCAAATTCATCTAAAGCCAACTTTGCCGGAGGGAGTTGCAACCTGAATGATAAACCTATTCCACGTTATACAACATTATTAATTGTGTTGAAATGAATATTTTCTGCATCTTCATCGTACCTGCAACTTTTAAATCACCTGCACGATCTGTTCGTGCAAAGTAGTAAATATTCACCAATTTCGGTATTATAGTTCACACCTGGAGGGCTCTAGGCGCGATAAAAACCCTTCCGTATCTCTTATATTGTCTTGTATTATTTATTTTTTAACATATACATTTGAAATATTTTTCTTTATTTTCTTAAAAAATCATTTTCGTCTGTTTATTTATCATTCTACATCAGAAATGTATGGTATACACAGTGAAAATGGTATTCGCACTTTACATAGACTGTGTCTAGGAGTTGATTTTTTGTTATGCTTTATACGTGTTTCTCCTTTCTCTTCTCTTTTTAAATATAATATGCTGTTGGTTTCCCTGTATAAATGTTTTTACACTTGTCATTTTAGGACCCTTAATAGCTGGCTGTACGGTGTGATTCAAGGCTCCATGTTGAAGATCGTACTTTGACCTTTGGTGGTTTACTTTTACAAATTATGACTTCGATGGAGGGTTGTCTCATTAATTATATCACATCTTCTTTTATCTACTAATTCACAAAAACACATCAATATGATGCTTCTTACACCCATGTGTAGCATTTGTGGACAACCGAACATTGATCTGTTTTGTAACTCATAATCATCACCATAATTTCGTATTTCAAACATGTCACAACCATGCCCAACAATACTTGATACAAAATAAATTCGTTATCACACGACACTCACGAGATTAGACATCACTAATAAAGGCAGTAATTTGAGTATGATACCAAATTAATCTTTCAGTGTCTTCGGATGATAATTTAAGGAATAATT
This sequence comes from Mytilus edulis, assembly GCA_019925275.1. Classification (NCBI taxonomy): domain Eukaryota; kingdom Metazoa; phylum Mollusca; class Bivalvia; order Mytilida; family Mytilidae; genus Mytilus; species Mytilus edulis. Next base: position 97,016,617 of record CM034358.1, read on the forward strand.
TAGTTATTTGACAACTTCGCAACTCGTTATATATCCATGCTTTGCCATTGCTAGTGTTAAAGTGTTTCTTAATAAAATTAATACAGATCATCACGTTGGAAACACTAGTTGTTAATACTTACAAATTACTTTTATTCAACTTTTTTAAAAGAAAACAATAACATGCCACCACTGTGTTTACCAAACGAATTGCATGTTATAGGTAGTAACGTTATATTTATTCAACTATCAACTACATTCTATTACAACAACACATATATGTATCTACTTCGCCAGGCTCTCTTCTTATGGGATAGAAGTTCATTGTAAAATCTGTAAAGAAAGATGAAATGAATTTGCATGAACTAATAACTCACCAACGAGTGAACGAGGATGGTCTAATGCATGGACACATGATGCGTACCTGTATAATCAACGTGATGTATATTACATGTATAGCATTTTGCATTGTAACTAACAAAGGCGGTCGATAAAATAGCAGGACACCTATCACCACAAGTTTCAGCGACTGATATAGGTTTTCATATATATGAATCATTGGTGAGTGTTGTATATTTTACTTTTTTGAGCGCTTCTCACTTAGAGATTTATCTGACCAGGAAATAAAACTTTTGGAACATTTTACCCCAACACCAATATCTGACAATGTCGATCTTATAACAGTAACCGACGATTTCTGCAGAAAACTCAGACTTCGTGAATTCTTTGGAAACACTAATCACGAAGATGGATCCCTGGTACCGAACAAAAGAGTACTAATCCTCAAATAGAGAGAGACAAACATTTAGAAGAATATATCAATTGTTTAAAACAAACCGCCAACACAAATAGTATCTGCCGAAGTCTCAACAAAAGACTATAAAAAAACTTCAAAATGATGAATCAATAATAATAAAAGAGGCGGATAAAGGCGGGGTATTGCGATTATGGACAAAGATCACTACACAGTCATGGTTCTTAATTAACTTGAAAACGGTGTATTCTATTTAAAACTAAATGGAAACAGAGACAAAAGCACAATGTCGAAAAAGAGAAAACAAATAAAGGAATATTCTAACAACCATACCGATAAGGACAAAGATTATCCTAAAAATGTTAAGGTTAAAACCAGCAATTTCTACGGCCTTCCGAAAATCCACATATCCATGGAAATCCATGTAGAAAACTGTGATTCTAGGTATATTAAAATCAACAAGCATTCTGATCTAAAAAAAGACCGATTATTGCAGGACCTTCATGTAGTACCCAAAGGCTAAGCAACCTCCTTGATTAGCTGCTTAAACCACTTTGTAAAAGTGCCAAATTTTGTCAGAGATGACATGTATTTTCTTAGCTATATTCCAGAAGGGGTACCTATCGATGCAATACTAGTTTAGACGTAATAAGCCTTTAAACGAACATTTCTCACGAATTGGGATAAAAGCTGTACAATACTGGTTGAACAAGTATTTAGATGAAATTCCTGAACGTTTTTCTAATGACTTCATCATTAAAGGATTACAACTGATCCTTGAGAGCAACTACTTCCAGTTTGACGACACGTATTACCTTCAAAGCAAGGGAACCACGATGGGTACCGAGGTGGCACCAACATATGCCACTCTGGTTATGGGTTACATAGAAAAACAACTATACGAAAAGATACTTTCAGAATTCGATAAAAACTTCAGGCTTTACATTGAAGAAAAATGGAAGCGATATCTTGATGATTGTTTTATTTTCGGGGAAAAAAGTGAAGTTGAATTAGATAAATTTCATTTAATGCTGAATGCCTTAAATGAATCGATACAGTTCACTTACGATTCCAGCTCTTCAAAACTCCCGTTCTTAGACATCAAATTTATCAAGGAAGGTGAACAAATAATAACGGACTTATGCTGTAAACCCACTGATACCCATCAATATTTGGATTTTAGGTCATGTCACCCGTCACAAACCAAACGAAATATTCTTTTTAATTTAGCCCGACGTATATGCACAATAGTAATAAATTTGGAGTTACGTGATAAGAGACTAAAGGAATTGAAAAATTATCTAAAAAGCCAAAACTACCCCGTCAGTTTAATTGACAATGGAATTAAAAATGCATTGAACTTTCCAGTCGCTGAACTAAATAATACAGTATCAAGGGATGACAAAAATGAATAACAACAATCTATTCCGTTTGTTATAACTCATAATCCACGTAATCACCAGATCTTAAATTCTGCATAAGGGTTTTTACCAATTCTACATCAATCAAAGAAAATGAAAGATCTTGTCGACAAATCACAGCTTATTGGGAGCCGTCATCAAGCACCAAATTTGAAGAAACTTCTCACACGAGCCAAATTCAGTACACAGAAGGTATCAGAAATACAAAAATGCGGGATCCCAGGTGTGGAACGTGCGAAATGCTAGAGGAGGGACAAAGTAAAACTCTGAAATCCGGCACAATAATCAAACATAATAAAAGCATGAACTGTAAATCGGAAAATGACATTTATTTTGCAACCTGTCCTACTGGTAATAAAAACTACATAGGTCAAACAAATAGACTAATTGACAGAATGCTAGTTCATAAACAGCAGATACAGGACCCGTCGATTAGAATATATCCCTGTTTTGAACACTTTGACCGATGTGGAAAAGGAAATTTCAAAATATCTCCCTTTTTTAAGATGTGGACCGAAGATAAAATTCACGTGAAGCCAAGGAACAATATTTTATTGAACTTTATAAGCCGACATTAAATAGGGAGTGAAGATCGGTCCGTTAATAAAATTCTTTAAGATATATACAATTACCGCATGGCGTTGCTATAACGTAACGTCACACGTCGTTACTATAACGTAAAGTCACAAGTCGTTAATATTAACAATAACAATTCTGTCTGATGAACCGCATGAGGTGCGGTGAAAACGCTAACAGAAACAATGTTCGATTTATGATGTGATTTTTTTTGTGTTTTTTACATTTAAACTATATTTTCTGAACCAAGGACTGTTTATTCATCAAAATATAAATATGTGACTGTATCTTACATTAATTTGTAGGATCCTTAACTATAGATAATTTAGCTGATCTATAACAATAACATTTTCATGCCTTATATATTATGTACTGTAGTATGCCGCTAGATTCAAACTGACGAAGAAAGGTAACACACGGCCAGCGGAAGCTCTGTTTTTGTAGAGCCCAGATGGTCGTGTGGTCTAGCGGGACGGCTGCAGTGCAGGCGATTTGGTGTCACGGTATCACAGTAGCATGGGTTCGAATCCCGGCCAGGGAAGAACCAAACATTTGCGAAAGCAAATTTACAGATCTAACATTGTTGGGTTGATGTTTAGACGAGTTGTATATATATATATATATAAACGAGTCTAAATTGAAAACTACGTTCGAACATATGATTGCGTTGGATAAAAACTGCAATTTTTATACGTGTGCATGTCAAACAAATTTCGTTGTAGAAGGGTATAAAAACAGCACAAACAACATTTTCCAAAAGAGCAAAATAGTGAAAAAGTATATTTAAACAAAACGCATTTGACTAACAGGTCGATCAACTGATGTTCTTTAACCCTGTTGACTGCCATTGACGATTGCCAAATAAAATTGATCACAAGATGTAACAAAATGGATCTGACTATAAATTTAATACGTCACAGAAAAACAAATTTGTTAACTTGTGGCTACGATGTTGTGCCACAAACATTCGGTGTCAATATTTCTTTAGTACACCAGATCTATATTTCGACAATATGTGTCTCTTCAATGATGTTAGGGATCGAAACGGTATTTGGAAGGCCATATAATTTACTCTCAATTTAAGATTGACTCTTGAATTTTAAGAGACAATATAGGATGAACGGATCATATAAACCGGAGTGAAAATATGATACATGCCCAAACAAAAAATATAAACGAGTCTAAATTGAAAACTACGTTCAAACCTATGATTGCGTTGGATAAAAACAGCATTTTTTGTACGTGTGCATGTCAAACAAATTTCGTTGTAGAAGGGTCTAAAAACAGCACAAACAACATTTTCCAAAAGAGCAAAAAAGTGAAAAAGTATATTTAATAAAAAAAAAACGCCTTTGACTAACACGTCGAACAACTGATGTTCTTTAACCCTGCTGACTGCCATTGACGATTGCCAAATAAAATTGATCATAAGATGTAACAAAATGGATCTGAATATAAATTTGATACGTCACAGAAAAACAAATTTGTTAACTTGTGGCTACGATGTTGTGCACCAAACATTCGGTGTCAACATTTCTTTAGTACACCAGATCTAGATTTCGACAATATATGTCTCTTCAGTGATGTTAGGGATCGAAACGGTATTTGGAAGGCCATATAATTTACTCTCAATTTAAGATTGACTCTTGAATTTTAAGAGACAATATAGGATGAACGTATCATATAAACCGGAGTGAAAATATGATACATGCCCAAACAAAAAATATAAACGAGTCTAAATTGAAAACTACGTTCAAACCTATCATTGCGTTTGGTAAAAACCGCAATTTGTATACGTGTGCATGTTAAACAAATTTCGTTGTAGAAGGGTAAGAAAAAACAGCACAAATAACATTTTACAAAAGACCAAAAAAGTAAAAAGTATATTTAAAAAGAACGCATTTGACTTACAGGTCTAACAACTGATGTTCTTTAACCCTGCTGACTGCCATTGGCGATTGCAAAATTAAAATGATCACAAGATGTAACAAAATGGATCTGAATATAAATTTAATACTAAACAGATCGTGTTTTTTTTAACTTGTGGCCACGATGTTATGCCACAAACATACGGTGTCAATATCTATTTAGAACACCAGATCCGGATTTCGACAATAAATGTCTCTTCAGTGATGTGAGGGATCGAAACGGTATTTGGAAGGCTATATAAAAAGTACTCTCATTTTTAGATACTAAATATATAGTAGACACTTGAATTTTAAGAGTCAATGTAGGATGAATTGATCATATAAACCGGAGGGAAAATATGATACAAGCTCAAACGAAAAAAATATAAACGAGTCTAAATTGAAAACTACGTTCAAACATATGATTGCGTTGGATAAAAACTGCAAGTTTTATACGTGTGCATGTAAAACAAATTTCCTTGTAGAAGGGTATAAAACAGCACAAACAATATTTTCCAAAAGACCAAAAAAGTGAAATAGTATATGCCAAAGAGACAGCAGCCTCAAGACTAAAACAAGTTAAAAGGCACAATGATTTTTTACTTACCATGCTATATGAATTTGTACCTGTGAAGATTGGTTGGTTGTTTGGCATAAACAAATCAAGTAACAATTATTTCATGCAAATTAAGGACTAGATAGTTGTGATCAATGCATTAACATGCAATACATATGTAGGTATTGTAGTAGGCAATCTCTGAAAATCAAATCATTGTGAATGCCTCAAATGTAGGGTTTAACAATATGACGGTGAACACTCAACAGGGGAGGATCCAGTCATTTAAAAGGATAGTCCCAACCCAGGATAAAGGAAAGTTCAAACTAAATATACCCATTCAAATGCACTAATCTTCCAAAAGGGAGCGGTTACAATCCCATGAATAATTTTTCACAAGCTCAAATTCCTACTTTGCCTTTGAACATGCAATAATATAGACAGAAGATGTATACTATGTACGAGTGAGGTGATATACATGTAGAACGTCGATTCATAGAACGCATGAGGGTAGGTAGTCCAAGTAATTATGACGTCTGGGAAGGGTATTTTATTTTTTCTGGGATAGCCTTGTCAGACGTCATAAATATTTGGACTAGAGGGTAGGCAGGAATGTAACAAATGTGCATATTTTCTCTTCAAAATTTTGTATCCATGATTCTTCTTAAATGTCCAGCTCATCCGGTATATTGTATGTAGTTTCCCTTCTACCACGTCTACATTTTTGTAAAATACAGTATGCCGAACCGTGTTCGAAATCGATGGTAATTAAAATTAAACCAGTCGTGTATTATGCTGTATAATATTTGTAACTTAGTCATATTCTTTTAAATTTACTTCAGGTACACCGATGTCTACATGATTATTTATAAAAACAATTTCAAATATAAATTTGAATGAATTCACAAGCAATCTTCTGCAATAATATTTAAAACTCTATTTTTAATCGAAGCCTTTTTGTATTAAACAAGTTATAAAAAACTCTTGAAAAGGCAGTATAAAAATAAGGATGAAAAGTCAAACGCACAAGTCCGCAACAAATGACAATGCCATTACCATAAACGGAATACGACGAAAGACATTCGACGATTGCAAAATGATTACATATCATCTGAATAGAATTTGACTGTGACAACACCGTAAACTACTACATCAGTCCTAAAATGACTGTTGATAGCATTTAATGTTTTTTTACAACCCTAAAAGTGTTGGGACAAATATAATTTAAGTGTAACAACGAAATATGATAATCATGCTTATTAACGAATACATTTTTATATGCAAATTTATAAAATCATATGCCTTTTAATGGTCACTAATTGTAACATTTATATTTATCGGATATGTTCCTTACGTTGTAACTAACATTCCCTTCCCTTTCATGAATTTGACCTACCGAATTAGACTATTTACCGGATTTGTAATCACATAAGCAACACAACGGGTGCCGCATGTGGAGCAGGATCTGCTTACCCTTCCTGAGCACCTGAGATCCCCCCCTAGTTTTTGGTGGGGTTCGTGTTGTTTATTCTTTAGTTTTCTATATTGTGTCATGTGTGTTGTTGTTTTTCTGTTTGTCTTTTTCATTTTTGGCCATGACGTTGTCAGTTTGTTTTAGATTTATGAGTTTGACTGTTCCTTTGATATCTTTCGTCCCTCTTTTATATTTATTTGATTGCCAATGTTTTTCTGTGTTTTTGCTTTTCGGTCGACTTAGATATGAAATCATATCTTCGTTGTCAATATCAAAAGATGCGTCAACAATTGAAACTGTATGTAAGAACACTTCTGCTATTTCAAGTTCAATGTCATGATCATTGATACAGTATTTCAACTTATACAAATGTGCTCCAATATCAAGATCGACACTTTCACACTATTAACATCTAATAGTCTCTAGAGAAAAAAACAGTTACTCGGAATAAATGCACGGTGGGATGAAAGTACGATTAAATTAACACAAAGCTGCATTGCAGGGATAATACAATACAGTAAACCAACTTATTTTCGCGAGCGATTTATTTTCGCGACTTTTGCGAGTAGAAAAATATCGCGAAATTAAATCGTCGTGAATATGTAAAACTTGAATCTTTCATTATTTAACAACATCAAGCTAATTGAAAAATCGTGAAACTAAATTGCCGCGAAATTGACTCGAAAGGGCTAAACGCGAAATAAAGTATTCGCGAAAATAAGGTGGTTTACAGTATACACCAAGTTGCAATGCTGACATATTCACATCTATCGAATCCTGTACTACTGTCATACAAGTGTTGGATGTAGCTAGCTAGTAAACCAGTTGTGAACATCCATTGTTTACATAAGGAAATGGCTGAATCAAGTCAGGAAAATGACAAGTAAAATAAGATGATATAAAAAATGAATGCAAATTATATGTACATGCACCTGTAATATACAAGAGTTAATATAATATATAACAATAGACCAAAGTATACTGATTTGTATTACTACTATATAATAGTCATTGCGGTGATAATGAATTTCCTGTTATTAATTTATCATCCACGCACGAACTTTTCCCAGAATACAATTAAATATGTACATTAACTTCACTTTCAGGTATAGATATGTGATTTTTTTTTCTGAAAGAAGTACTTGTCGGACCATCCACAAGAACTTGCAGTCATACGATGTTCAGTGATTCAGTACTTTGATTAGCATTTAAATTCTCTGACCTTCATCGTACTAATTGAGATTTCGTTTTTCAATATCTGTTTCACATGTGACGACGGATATGTTCCAGTTGTCGTAACCATAATACCGTCATCTTTTCCTCGAATGTGAACTATCAAAGAAAACCAAAACACTGGGTTTGTACTTTCAAGAATAACACGACAGGTACCACACGTCGATCATAATCTCTAAATTTTCTGGAGCACCTGATATCACCCACATCTATCTTTATTTCAACTTGTGCTTTGCGTTTTGTATACTGTAACACTGTTTATCTCAGTTTGTACACATTCCTTGGAGCCCTCTTTTCGGAAGCCCGAGCAAAAGCTCTTGGTCCGCGATAGAAAATTTAAATAATAATTCATATAAGATAGCTCCAATTTCATCTCGAAATCGTTATCAATCTGAATTTGACTTACATTCAAATCTTACTCAGACTCTACCTCAAAAACTGACTTAGATTCAAAGTTGTAAATAGAACTCTACCTTTAGATATGATTCAAACTAAAGTTCAACTCGAAACTCAATGCTGACTAGAACTTTAATTCTATATTAATAGCTTCTATTCGATTCAAAGTTTTACTTGATCGAACAGTAACCCGAAATTTAATTTGAATGCTAATTCGATTAATGGCCACACTAATCCAAGGCTAATAGTATCACATAGTATCAACATTTTAATATATCTAAAAAGAGAACAGGATTTACCGAATTGGTCACGTGGTTTTACCTCATCAAGTAATGGCATAACCAATCAAAGAATGACAGAACCACATCTAATAATGAAACAAACACATCATGTAGTGAAAAATCGTCAAATTGTGAAACATCATTACGTAATGTTAAAACCTTACAAATAATAGGCAAATCAAAGTTACGAAATAACAAAAAAACACATCATGTAATGACACGTAACGTTAAGACACATTCACATCAAGTAATGTTAAAACCACATTCACTAATGACACAACCACATTAAATAATGGTGAAACCACATTGAATAATGACACAATCGTATTTAGTAATGACACAACTATATCAAGTCAAAACGAAACCATGTCGTGTAATGTCGAAATATTATTACGTAATGACTAATCAACATGCATATCAAAGCAGTATTACATAATGTCAAAACCATATTAAGCAAAGACAAAATATCATCAAGTTATAGTAAGACAACATAACGTAATATCATATATCCACATAAGACAGCTGTAGCGTTCCATACTCATTGCATACGGTGCTTCAATCGTCGACTAATTGTACGTTTTATTGCAAAGAAGTACAGAAACTAAAAACATAAGTATTTGAAAAAAATGCTTACCTCAGCCGGAAACCATTATGAGAGTAATAATATATCTTGTATGTACCTTTATATTATTTCACACATGATAAAAGATCTCACAAGCACACATTCTTTCCAACTAAACCGTGTTTCTTGTGATAACAAAATCGATAAACCAGGTTAAATAATGGTTTTTACTTCACTACTAAAGGGAATTATTGTTTTCTTAAAGTATTGACTTAAGCTAAGAGCGAAGTGCAAGATATTTGAAATATTGCCAGTTTTATCTGTTTATGTCATCCGATTTAAACTATCTCAATCTTATGTTCATAGTAATAAGAATGACATATATATGACTGTAGAATTATTCAAACATACGGTATACGGTATTTACATGGATACATTTAAAAGGTTGAGTGTAAACATAACTTTGTTGAAGTAGATATTTATCTGTATTCTATATCCTGTTATTATGCTCGACGAAGTTATATTCAATGGAAGAAATGAAAAACATATTAACTGAACAGATATTTATATATAAAAGTATCACGTATTGTTGTTATATTATAATATTTTTCATACTTTTGTTGTTTAGTTAACTCAATGATGATTACTGTTTTAAGTAAATCGTTATCAAAGGTACCAGTATTATAATGTAGTACATGTACGCCAGACGTGCGTTTCGTCTACACAAGACTCATCAGTGACGCTCATATCAAAATATATATAAAGCCAAGCAAGTACAAAATTGAAGAGCATTGAGGATCTAAAATTTCAAAAAGTTGTACCAAATACGGCTTAGGTAATTTCTGCCTGGGATAAGAAAATCCTTACTTTTTTGAAAAATTAAAAAAAATGTAAACAGGAAATTTAAAAAAATGACCACATTATGGATATCAACACCGAAGTGTTTACTACTGGGCTGGTGATACCTTCGGGGACGAAACGTCCACCAGCAGTTGCATCGACCCAGTGGTGTAAATCGTTATCAAAGGTACCAGGATTATAATATAGTTCGCAAGACGCGCGTTTCGTCTACATAAGACTCATCAGTGACGCTCATATCAAAATATTTATAAAGCCAAACAAGTACAAAGTTGAAGAGCATTGAGGATCCAAAATTTCAAAAAACGTTCTGCCAAATAAGGTTTAGGTAATCTATGTCTGGGATAAGGAAATCCTTAGTTTTTCGAAAAATAAACAGGAAATTAAAAATAAAAATAATACGCATAGTTAGACTCAATTATAAATTAATGTCAGAATAGTTAACAAAAGAAACTAAGTAACATGATAATCTATGATATTTTATTGAAGGAGTAGACCCTATTTTGTGTGTCCTTCTCTTCCTTTGACAATAAATTTGCAACGGTGTCCCCAATATATCATGCACAGTCGCATTTGTCACTATATTAATATTATTCAGTTCTGGATAGTTTGGGAGAAACATGAACGTTAAGATGTTCGTATATTATGTCCGCCATCGAGCGGACTTTTTAGTCGTAGACAAATCTTCCCTTTAGGACTGTAAAATGTATTTGCTTTTTACTATCAATACATAGTGTATTAACACACCCGGCTGTCATTGTTAAATTGTATTGAGAACATGGAAAAGATAGTTAACAAGGTAAAATAAGTTAAAATAGCAAATACGTACATTGTATTTGTATGTTCATAATTTACAGAAAAACGCCAAAAATATTTGAAATAAAAACAAAAATTGTCCGGTCCTTAAGTACCTTTGACTTTGGTACCTTTCCTGAAATTCTCCAGTCATAAAATCCTTTTCAAAAATTCATTCTACAACAGTTGATATAATTTCAACAACGCTCTAAATGCCCGCGATGTCGCGAGTGATACAAAAACGAATAAAGGACTACACGCATGTAATTGCATGTCCGTTCCAGACCTCAACTAAACGTATTAAAAGAATACATAATATGAAAATCAAGTATACTCCCTCCCGTCAGGGGTTTTGTATCATACCATCATAAAATTGAAAAAAAAAACACCACCCGTAGCGTACCAACAACTTGTTTTAGCAATAACTGTGTTTACTTCAGATTCAAAACCCAATGTATTTCTAAAATTATTCCTTCACTTAGAAATAATTGTATTCTAAAGAAACAAACATGGTATAGTGCTAAATATGTTCACAAGCTGATTTAATAACCTCGAAATAAACTTTAAATGAATAAACTGTCTTCCTAATAGTTAGACATACTTTTTTTCCCTCCAGAATACAACCGAATTTAAGACTTAATATGAACATACACACTAGAAAGATATAAGGATGTCATAGAAACGGTAAAAACATCAACGCCAGTATCATAGAAAACATTAGTTGTCTTTTATTCGTCCGTAGTGTTCATTCATTTATTCTAACGAATTGAATGGTTTGAAGTTACATTTATCAGAAATTGTTATAGCATAGTTATCGAAAATACTTTATATTATATCACGTACGTGTAATTCCATGTCTTGTGTTTTTAACGCAAATTTCAATAAACTTTTATTTGTGCGTGGTTATCATAAAAAAAATATGGAGAGGGATACTAAATAGTTTGGGTCCTTAAGCCAACTAAAATTAATTAGTAGATTTTCATCTAGATTTTTTTTTTTAAATGGGGCGGATGGGAGGATTTTTGTTTTTAATTTTATTTTATATGAAACACACTTATGACGAGATTTTTTTACCGCAGGGTGACTGGGGAATAGAAATATGGTCACTTGGTCTTCTTTCGATCGGCGGTAAAAATCTTGCCGAAGTGAGGCATACGTTTGGCTGAGCGGGATGTATTAAGTTCCCAGTCACGTCCGGTCAGATTGGAGACGTTACATCCGATGCCTCGTGTAAAGAGAGTGCCATGCTCTCTGCACGTTACGAACCCTTGAAACAACTCTTTACGGGGTCCGTAGGTGGCCGGTTGCAAGGCCAAAATCCTGTCCCTATCCAATAAACCCTCATTTTCCAGTGGCAGTCCAAATATCCCCGACCATCATCCCATATGGTCTCTAGTATTTCAAGACCTACCTATAGTATTTATTGTCAACTTGTTCTCGTCCTCAAAATGCATGAACTATTTGCCACTGGACGTTAAGTAAGCAACAAGCAATCAATAAATCTTACCGCAGGGGTATAAGCGAGTGCAAAAATAAGATTATATCATGTACATAATTTTTCGAGTACAGAGTACAGAATGAAATGGAAACCAACCAGTGTTAGGGTAATAGGCTTAGGGTTGGTGCTAAAAAATGATGCAAATATAATTATGATATAAAACATGAACTCAGCCATTTAAAGTCAATCGAAGAGCTTGCTATAATAATTTAAAATGCGTATGTTTGTATACTTTCTTGTTAACTCAATTTAAGGTCATACATAAATCTAAAAAGTTCATGCTTGTGTCAATTTCCCTAATCAAGTCATGTTTTGTACCAAGGTGTCTCACGACTCTTGTGTATTTGATATCATTCACAGTATAATTTCCTGACACAAATTCATTGGATAAATAAAACAGTAAAACAGTTTTCTAATCATTTGTGTTATCCCGCAATTTGCCAATGCGTTCTTGGACATAATATTTACTCGTAACCCGAATATTTCATGCCCTTCTCGTAATCAATCTCTTTTCCCGGTAGATGAGGATGTCATGTTAGAGCAGAATATATGTCGACTTAATCGTTTTCGTAAAATTACTCGATTCAATACAAAAGCGAAATTTGAACCAGAATGTTTTGAATGAAACGAACTTATCGATGTTTACCGGTAATGGACATGAACAAAATCCGGAAATCGTATTTGTTTTGAAATATAAAAAAAAATCGTGGTGGGACGATTTCATTGGGGAGGGCAGGGATGAAAATATATCAATTATTTTTTATTGGCCTAATGCTCGTCAACTTTATACTTGTGTTGCTTCATAACTAGTTTTGATATAAGCCTCACTGATGAGTCTTTTGTAAACTAGCGTCTAACGTATCAAAATATAAGCCTGGTACCTTCGATAACTAGTTAAACATATTGGCGCAATATATTAATGTTGCCTTTTGGCCCTTTAGTCAATCGATAATGCTATTTATTTATTAATATCGTCTTTTCAAAGACCTTTTCGTTTTAACAGATATGTTAATTCATCATTATTCGTCGGATACCAATTTTCGTCGATTTCGTAAATACAGATGCAAACGAAATGAGATGTTTATTGATTGACCTAATCTGTAAAGGCTAGCAGACACCCTTCGGTAAAACCATTAAATCAAATAATTAGGAACGTGTAAGTTTTCTCTATATCACGAAAATTGATACCCACGAAAATGAATGAATTCACAGTATTTAATTGATTAATTGGTTGGTGTGTAATGCCTCATTCATCACTACTGTGCTACTTTTAGCGGTTATTCATAATCAAATCTCAAACACATCAAAGAAATATATAACAACTGTCATATTCCTCGGTACATGTACATGCATTTTCTTATGGAGAAAACAGAGGATTAAACCTCGTAAGTTTATGCCAATTTGCATCTCCTATATCATTTTGAAATTAAGGACACTATCGAAGCTACATAGTCTTCGACATAATTTAATTTGTTACGATTTTGACCAAACTAAACCACACAAAACTCACTGTCACTTTATTACATTCAGATACTGTAAATTCAGAAATTATTGCGTGCATTTATTATTGCGATTTTGTCATTTTACACTTGAATGCGATTTTAATTTTTACGATTTTGAGAAAAGTCATGCTTAAGTCAGTTCAAATATTACAAAATGCGAGTTTTAATTACTGCGTTTACAACTCAGTCGCATTATTCGCAATAATAAAAACCTTGCAATAATTTCTGAATTTACAGTATATTGATGATGTTCTCTCCGTTAACAATCGGAACTTTTTTCTGATTAGGTTCAGTATTTTTGTGATTTTACTTTTTATCGATATATTTTCCAGAACTAAATATTAAAGAAACAACAGACACTGCTTCGATGACTTTTACATCGAATTTGACATACACAGTTATAAATTTTATGACTAACGAGACGATTTAAAATTTGAAAGTATTAATTTTGACAACGTTAGTAGAATTAAACTAACATCATTACCTTTTCCGAATTTAAAAAAAAATATCAGTTTCCTAATAGTTATCAAAAGTACCAGGATTATAATTTTATACGCCAGACGCGCGTTTCGTCTACATAAGACTCATCAGTGACGCTCAGATCAAAATAGTTAAAAAGCCAAACAAATACAAAGTTGAAGAGCATTGAGGACCCAAAATTCCAAAAAGTTGTGCCAAATACGGCTAAGGCAATCTACTCCTGGGGTAAGAAAATCCTTAGTTTTTCGAATAATTCAAAGTTTTGTAAACAGAAAATTTATAAAAATGACCATATACTTGATATTCATGTCAACACCGAAGTGCTGACTACTGGGCTGGTGATACCCTCGGGGACTAAACGTCCACCAGCAGTGGCATCGACCCAGTGGTGTAAATAGTTATCAAAAGTACCAGGATTAGAATTTTATACGCCAGACGCGCGTTTCGTCTACATAAGACTCATCAGTGACGCTCAGATCAAAATAGTTAAAAAGCCAAACAAATACAAAGTTGAAGAGCATCGAGGACCCAAAATTCCAAAAAGTTGTGCCAAATACGGCTAAGGCAATCTACTCCTGGGGTAAGAAAATCCTTAGTTTTTCGAATAATTCAAAGTTTTGTAAACAGAAAATTTATAAAAATGACCATATAATTGATATTCATGTCAACACCGAAGTGCTGACTACTGGGCTTGTGATACCTGAAACCTTTGTACTATGGTTTTCATTATGTAAAATAACAAAAACTTAAATAACAAAAAAACTAAACTCCGATAAAATTCAAAACGGAATGCGTCTCATCAAATTACAAAATCAAATCATAAAACACGACAAACGAATGGACAATATCTGTCATCTTCATCTCTTAATACAGACATTCTCAAATGTAGAAAATAACTTACTCCAAGGGAAATTCGAAACGGAAAGTCTTTCAAATAAATAACAGACTAAGAACCTCAAACAAATTCAACTTTCCTGGCGTGGTACAAGTATTTCTGTTTATACAAAATCACGGATTTAACAGCGTTGTTTAGCTAGCAACACCTTTCACATGTATTTCAACATTTATTTGAAGAGAGAAACATGTTTTCCGTCTATTTTTTTAACAGACAGTTTTGCAAGCTGTCGTACCTATACTTTCTTTTTTTAATATGTATATTGGATGGAGATAGTACGGCGGCTTTGTGAAAAAATTGTGCACATCCTGTTACAAGCATGAAATTTGGCATAGACCTTCCTCAACTATTCCTGTTTTATTTCAGATATGGAGGCATTTGAAAAAAATGTCTCACTTCCGGTAAAATCCAAAATGGCGGATATTATACTTAAATCAGCCCAATACCGAAGGCTAGTGTGAAAAAATGTGTTATTTTCATGCTACTATCATTATACTTTGTACAAACCTTTGTTTTTTACTTCTTTTGGATAAATCAAATAGATAATAGAAATTTGTTTTAACGTATCGCTACTATCACAACATTGTGCAGGAACCTTTCTTTTGTGCTTCCGATGGATAAAATGTATAAGACATATGTCTAAAATGCCCTTACTTCCGGTAATATCCAAAATAGTGGACATAGAAATATCACCTTATTATTAAAATTTTCAACTTTTTAAAAAATGTAAAGAAAATGGGTTTATTTTGTGCTTGTCATTAAACTTTTGGCTTTAAGTTATCCCAAAAACCACGTATTCTATCATGTTGTAATTGTTTAAATATAAAATTGACACTTCCGGTAAAAGTATGACGTAAATTCCAAAGATGAGTCCTCAATCCATTTCTTCGATCTAGAGTTTTGAATAGTTTGATTAAAACAAAACAAAATCACTATAGTTCTAAAAATATTTCTATTTGGCCAAAAATACATGTTTATTCACAGTCGCCACCACATGCACACAAGGCAGTGCACGGGAGACCCGATTTTCCACATTAAAAATGACCGCGGCTTCCTTTCTTACATCCACAATATACAAGTTTCTGAAAAAATGATGATGCCTCAGAGTTTTTTTTAAAAAGGAAACTCTTTTTCCCTTCGCAATCTATTAGTGCCTGGACTAGGTAGCATAAGAGCCAATCCCAAGCTCGTCTCACTAAACACCTGCATTAGTATATTGCACGTTTTACATGCTTGAAAATACAAGACAAAGTTATGGGGATAGCCTCACTTATAATTAGCCTTTTCTTTTGTGCAAACAAAATTTTTCTTGCTTCGTTAATCATGTTAGCTCCATCTGATCTAACAGGAAAACCCCGGTGATTTAGGCTGATCAATCATCATTCTTTATGTTAAAGTCACATCTCAAATACCACCAGTGTCTCCCACGCAGTCTTTTTTTCTTTTCAAGCAAAGAAAGAACCGTATCACAATCGGTAAAGGTATGGGTCAGAAATAAGTGTGTGTGATCACTCATTGCCTAGTGCATTTGAAAGGCCATTGATACATATTAATCCAAAGATTTTTGCCTCCCCAAACACAATTCATAGTTCGTCTGCCCCTATGTCACGGAATAGCGAAATGATATTGACAGCATCATCAGTGACTGTTAATCATGACTCGTTTAAATTCGTGTTTCACTGCATTAGACACATGCACCATGATTTTAGTGTCTGTTTCTTTATGTGAACTTGTTGCTTCACTTATAATACATCATGTGTTGGAGAAGATAGAATGTCCTGAGTATTTGTTGCTACAACTACCATACTCATCAAAGACTTCATCCACTCTTATTACAGTTTCAAGGTATTTTATTAAGGTAAGGACAAAAACCCAATCATTATACTCGTTAGGAAACACATTGAAACTGTAACAACAGTGGATGTAGTGCCGGATGCGAAGATAGATAATACTGGTAGTTTGAAAGCTGCTAAAGAAGTAAAAGCAACATTTAGGGAAAAGGGAATACACAGACGAATCCAGGGTTAAAACATCTTCAAAATTGGCAAAGTTTTCTGAGAGATGACGACAATAAGAAAGAACTTTTAAGTTTTCATTCACAGCAGCTAAATGTTCAATACAATTTTGAATACAAGGTAAGTTGTAGCAACAAATGCTTAGGGTGTTTAGTGTTATCCACCACTTGATGATGTTTCAAGTTTGACACCATGTTTACACGAAGAGAATGACACTAGAATCAAGATCGACGTTTCTGATGCAGTGAAACACAGACTTAATGTAGTCATGTCTCGAACAGTGGATACTGATGTCATTGCTGTTTCGCTGTTCCGTGACATAGAGCCAGACAAACTTTGGTTTGCATTTGGAAGGTGAAAAAGCATAAGATATATATCAATCCATGACCTTTCAAATGCAATAGGCATTAGAAGATAACACGTTTGCTGGAAAAGGAATTGCGTTGGTGACATTAATGGAATTTGAAGATGTGACATTTGGCATTTAGAATGATGATTGACCAGCCAACCTCACCATATGGATTTGATAAATTTAATATCATTGAAAACGATACGTGATTTTGTTGCAAGATCGATAAAAAGAAACAAATTGGGCTAACAAGGCAGAAAATATGTGTCTTTGGAATTTATGGATGTGAGAAACAATACCACAGTCTTTGTAAATTTGGGAAATCAGATCTCCGATTGTGAATTGCGACATAACGAGTATGCTGATTGGGTATTATGTCCTTACCTTAATAAAATACATTGAAACTGTAATACGAGTGGATGAAGTCTTGGATGCGTATAATAGTTATAACAACAAATGGTCAGGATATTCTATATTATCCATCACGTGATGTATTTCAAGTTCAGCACCAAGTTCACATTTAGAGGCAGACACAAGAATCATGGTGCATGTGTCTGATGCAGTGAAACACGAACTTAAACGAGTCATGATTAACATTCACTGATGATGCTGTCAATATCATTTCGCTATTTCGTGACATAGGGGTAGACGAACTATGTATTGTGTTTGGGAGGGCAAAAGACTTGGATTAATATATACCAATGGCCTTTCAAATGCACTAGGCAATGAGTGATCTGACACACACTTATTGATATCCATGCCGTTACCTGTTGTGAGATGGTTCTTTCTTTGCTTGAAAGGGACAACAAGACTTTGTGGGAGACATTGATTGCATTTCGGATGTAACTTTAACACAAAGAATGATAATTGAGCAGACTAAATCACAGGGGTTTTACTGTAAGATCGCCCAAACTTAACAGATGGGTAAAACATGGTTAACGAAGCAAGAAAATAACTATTTGCGCAAAAGTGAAGGCTTTTTTAGGCTATTCCCTCAACTTGGTCTAGTCTTTTCCAAAAGATGCAAATCATGCAATATACTTAGGAAGGTGTTTAGGGAGACGAGCTTGGAATTGGCTCTTATGCTATCCACTCTAAGCGTAGACAAAGAGGATAACTTTAAAAACAAACTCTTTTTGAGGCCTCATCATTTTGTCAGAAGCTTGTACAGTGTGGAAGTAATAAAGAATGCCGCAGTCATTTTTAATGTGGAAAATCGGGTATCCCGTGCACTGCGATGTTTGCATGTCGTGATGATCGTTATTTTTGGCCGACAATTGTAGTAATTTTAAATATGTTTTAGTACTATAGTGATTTTATTTTGTTTTAATCAATCTACCCAAAACTCTACATTGAAGAAATGGAATTAGGACTCATCTTTGAAATGTACATCATATTTTTACCGGAGTGTCAACTTTATATTTAAACATTTACAACAAAATAGAATAAGCGGTTTTGGGGATAACTTCAAGCCAAAAGTTTGATGACCAACACAAAAACAAATTTTGTTCTTTACATTCAAAAACAATTTGAATATTTGAATAATAAATTGATATTTCTATGTCCGCCATTTTGGATAATACCGGAAGTAAGGGTTTTTAAGACATATGTCTTATACATTGTATCCATCAGAAGCACCAAAGAAAGCTTCCTGCACAATGTAATGATAGTAGCAATACTTTAAAACACATTTGAATGACCCTCCCTAAAAAATAAGCTTATTTAAGTACAATGTCCGCCATTTTGGATTTTAACCGGAAGTCGGGTTTTTGAAGACATCAATTTTTTACAATGTATCCAAAAATAGTACATAACAAAGGTTTGTACAAAATATCATGATAGTAGCATGAACATAACACCTTTTCAAATACAAGCCTTCGATGTTAGGCTGATTTAAGTATGACGTCCGCCATTTTGGATTTTACCGGAAGTGAGAATTTTTTTTCAAATGCCTCTCTATCTGAAATAAAAGAGTAATAGTTGGGGAAGGTCTATGCCAAATTTCATGCTTGTAACAGGATGTGCACAATTCGTCTGAAATATGCTTGTAGCCGCCGGACTAAGAGTTTTCTGAGTGGCACCATTCAAAACAACAACCATGACAATAGCGGAATTGAAAGTTTGTTTTCATTATTATTTTGACAACAATCGATAAAAAATTACACATTATCAATAAATTAATAAATAAATGAATGAATGTAGGAAGTGTAAAATACAGAGAAACATCGTTTACCTATGCAAATTGACACTGTTATCCTTGAAATTATAAAAATAACATAATAATCATTAGTTAATATAATCATCTATGTACTCGAAATTGCGTGATTTCATTTATTTCGAAAGATGTATATTTTGTATATATTAGGGTTTTTCTTATTCTTCATCCATTTATCCCGTTCAAATCTGATGTATAATAAATTATAATCAACGTTTGGTTTGTTAGATCTCATTTCTTCATTGGTCCGACGTCGAATTATCTTGCTTCCCTCTGAATTTCCTTTTGTGACGGGATAAAAAAAAAGGCGACCATACCAGATGACGTCACATAGGACGATCACATCTTTTTAAAGATCATTCGAAAAGAAGGAAAAAGTGTGCTTGCATATTGTTAGAAAATCATTAGAGAAACAGATGCCATCAACATATCTCGTGTAATACGGTATTTATCCACCCTCGAATGTTACATTTTGAATATTAAAAAGGCTCAACACGCCTCGAGTTTTAAATTTGAAAATCGTATCACACTCAATGCAGTAATATAATCTATATTGATATCATTGAACAAATTTCTTTAAATACTGAACTGCTATTAACATCAGAAATTAGGAAATCAATAAAAACTAGCAATATCGAAAATTGAACTTCAACTGCCAACGGAACGAAAGGAAAACACCATGCTTAACTTGGAACAAGCACTTTCGAAGGAAATGTGTTGTGATAAAATTTCGAAATTGTGTTTTATTTAACAGATAAAGGAAGATGTGGTATAAGTGACAGTGAAACAACGCTCCTTCAAAATAACAACATATAAAAGTAAACCATTATAGGTCTTCAAAGTGTGTTTTTAGTTATTGTTTAATTGCAAAGCTGGTACAGTACGTTTGTGGCCGTAAGTACCATTGCTAATACTTAGATCATCAAAGTATATCAAATGCACATCTGATGACGTACTATTGATACAAACTGAATATTGAAGTCTATGAAATATGCATTACATGTATTTCAAATTTTAATCATCGACTTAAATGGTTTTAGGAAAAAAATATGCAATAGTTTTGCCAATAGATAACTTGAATATCTCTGATTTGTGAGCTGCTGGTAACTATTTTGAAAAAAAGTGGTATGAAGGTCAATGAGACAAATCTCCATCCAAGTCAAAAATTGTAAAAGAAAGTAAAATAGCATTGATCGAGGTACAGTCGTCAACATGAAACCTATTTGATGGGCCTTTGATGGTTGGTATACCACTAAATTTACTATATCCTATAGAGATTGGAGTTGATTCAAATGAAACAGAAACCACCGGTTCTACTAAGGAACCAAGTTTTAACACATAACTGTAAGATAAAGTCTGCTGAAAAAGCGAGACAAAAGATCAATGAAAGGTATGGATCCCAAATATAATTAATCTGTAGTGTCTGTTAAAGTGTTTGTTTATCATTTTCTTTCAAATCATACATCAGTATGATGTAAATATATAAAAAAAAAATCACTCGAAAATCACACATAACTACCGAGAAATGTGCATGAGACAGGAAATTCGATTTGAAAAAATCGCTAAGATGACCGTAAATCATCAATAATATATTTTTAACATGACCATAACATATAATTAGGATGACCGTGATTGGTAAAAAGGTAACCGTAATTTGTAGAGAATGACCATAACTTTTAACGATGACCGTAAATTCTAACAACTATTCGTATTTGTATTTGTCTCAATAGAGGCTTCGTTAGGAATTATGGATTTATTCTCACGAGGATGCTCCGAGCATGCACGGATGATGCTCAGAACATTTTAAGTACTAGGCTCCTCTCAGCAGTTTATATGAAAATAACAAACCTAAGAGGAGATAACAGTCACGATGTTATGTGGTCTGCCTTTTGTGTAAGTGAATCAATATTTAGAGGTTCACTCGACTATGTTTACAATACAACATAATGATATATTGTTATACTATTCATTACTAATATCACAATCTAGAAAGATGTTCTTCTTCATTCATTATCATATTATTATACTACTTTTTCTGGTATCAACGTGCATTTCAGCTTCCTGCTTTCAGAACAGTTGGTTTAAAATGCAAAAATGAATCCTCAGTTTGCATCCTCGGCAACCGAGGAAATTGTCAACAAGACATATTTTGGAATAACAAATATCTATCTAATAAACGATTTGCCGTATTTTGAGTTCATGACAATAATAGTAAATTGCATATTGATCGTAAACAATGACATATCTATTGATAACGACATTTTCATTTTAACACAAATTGACAGCAGTGCGACGAGAAGTTGAAGAACAAAATCATTAATTAAGGTAGCACAATACATTGATTTGTCATCCGCAACCAGACATCTTTAAACTGATGTAATCCCATTCGTCGTTCTTTAAATTTTATAAATGAGGTACCAAAAAGAGAGAAGTATTAATCTTTCAAATTGTGACAATTTCATTATGACATAATTATTACATGAATAATTGTAATGTAATAAGTTGCCATATTGTGATGTCCATACTTGAATGAATTTAGCTTCTTTTTTATTCATAGCATCCCAAAATATTTTATAGATTCTTGCACAACACAGTTTGACCTCCCAAAACAGATTTTTTCCTATTCTATTGTATTTCATTCTCTCATAATTCTTCAATGAAGTTTGCAACATCAAGTCATAAGTGACCAATAAATTCAATTGGGTATAACATTTGTTCTATTGATGTTTTTGTATATCTGAGACACAGTTTTGGAGGTCAAGCTGTGCTGTACAAGAATCTATAGAATATTTTGGGATGCTATGACGAACAAAGACAGCAACTAATTACATCAGTCCGGGGCATTACTTTAACAAGAAACAATAAAAATTACCTATTCAAGTAATGTTGAAAACGAGGCTATTTTAAATATTACTTATATAAGTAGCTTTTCTAATTTTATTTGTATCGGTGTCCAATAATACAGATTTTACTGGATTTAACAATTTTGTCACAACCATCTGGTTATTTTTCCCCTGACAGATTAAATCTAATCATTCTGAAACACTAATTAACTTTCTGACGCACTTATCTTTCATATCGACGCTTCTTGGTCAAATAATGGCATTTTGGGACAATTAAATTATCATTTTCCTCCAAAATCTTAAAGGTAGACTGATATAAATAGATTGATACTTGAGAATTGATTAAGACTTGAAGTTTCTTATAATTTGTAACCCAAACCAAGTAAACATGTTCCTTAAACAAGTTTTAATACTAATTTTATTAACAATGTATCAAATTATTTCCTGTTTCATGCACTTTTCTCGGTGTTTATTTGTGATTTCCTTGCGAATCATTTATAAAGTTACATAATACCAATGTTTGCTGAGTAAATAAATTGATATACCTTTGATAACTATATAGAAAAAAATAACAGACAATACAGATACTGACCTATTTTGTTCATTTGACATCATGGGATGATCCACTGGCGGTCATCAACTTTACCTTAGTGAATGTATGGTGTGCGATGATATACTTAGAGTTATGATATGCATATACTTATAAATCCTAGTTTTTGTTGGGGTTCGTGTTGCTTATTCTTTGGTTTTCTATGTTTTGTCCTGTGCGTTGTTGTTTGTATTACTACGAGTGTCTTATAAAAGAATTAAGAATAAATGAACACTCAGGTAATCCCACATACATAAACATATCATGTGACAAGGATGAGATTTTGGCGAATCATAAGTCCTTTATGGCTTCTATGAACATTGCATTGAACAACAAATCGGAGGACTTATCTTGTTTGTATTGGATACCTAAACTTCACAAAATTCCCTACAAACAACGGTACATTGCCGGCTCATCTGCTTGTTCTACTAAAGAACTGTCTATTAGATTGACTAAAATTATGTCCCAGTTGAAGAGGGTCTTCATATATACTGTGAAACTTTTTACTCACGTAGTGGTATTAACCTAATGTGGATTCTGAAACAACTCTAAAGAACTTCTGGATAATTTTAAATCTCGGTCTTTTTTCAGAAATTAGTTCTATTAAAACTTTAGATTTTTCAACCTTGTATACAACCATTCCTCATGTGAAATTAAAAATTCGTCTAAAAGAAATAATCCACACTGCTTTTCATCATAAAAATGGTAGCATACGCTATAAATTGATCATTTTGGGATACTATAAGGCATATTTTGTTAATAAGGAACAAAAGGGTAAAACATACTACACAGAAGAACAAGTGATCAGTATGCTGGAGTTTCTTATTGACAACATATCTGTTGAATTTGGAGGTAGACTTTTGCAACAAATTGTCGGCATTCCTATGGGAACGAACTGTGCGCCTCTCCTTGCCGACCTCTTCTTATTTTTATTTGAATCGGAGTTCCTTCAGACACTAGTCAAAAGCAATAAGATCAAATAATCCAGGTTATGTAATTTCATTTTCAGATATATTGATGTTGTTCTTTCCATTAACAATCCGAATTTTCCTGATTGAATTCCATTAATATACCCACCAGAACTAGAAATTAAAGAGACCACAGACACGGCTTCCTCTGCCTTATTTTTAGAGTTATACCTCGAATTTGACATGCACAGACATCTCAGTACCAGAATCTATGACAAACAAGACGATTTTAATTTTGAAATTATCAATTTCCCCCACCTAAGTAGTAATATACCAACTTCACCTGCATATGGAATATACATTTCCCAACTTATAAGTTATTCAAGAGCGTGCAGCTCCTATTCAGACTTTGTAAAACGTCACCAGTGTCTGAGCAGAAAGTTGATGAACCAGGGATATGTCAAAGAACGTCTCGTCCTTTTTTATAAAAAAGTTCATCGGAAGATACCCAGAACTTGTTGATAAATATTCCGTATCAACTTCACAAATAATACAAGATGGTCTTGAATTATAGATGTTGCGTACTGACGTTTGTTATCATCTTAATTACGTTTTATAGTATTCTTTTATTTGTCTTTTTTAGATATTCATTTGAAGAGACTTTGTGGTTATGTAAAACCGCATACTTTGAACGGCAAAATTATTTCATTTATTGATATTACTTTTACTTAAGGATCTTGACATACTATGAATGACAAAACTATGTTATTCAATAATACTACTTTTTCTGTTACGTCAGTTTTTTTATAATATACATTTGACGTGAAACACGTTTTTAAATGTTCGACTCCCCCCCCCCCCCCCCCCCTACATTCGAATATGCCTTGTATCTTACTTTTAAAATAATGTTCACAAAAAGTTGACATATTCAGTACGAGCTTCGGCAAAATCTATGTTGTGTAAACGACTATAACAAGGTCCAAGGGTAAATTATAATACACGCGGCCTAATTTATGAGTGCTTATTTATTTTGGCTTTCAAATAACAAACGCAGATGCAAAAGCCCTCTATATGAACGTTCACATACGGCGCTAGTTACATTATCGTGGTTACAATTTTGAATAGGAAAATAAGATTTTATCGTTAAACTTGTTGAACCTACCAATGAGTTCGAATTATGATTACGAAAATGTCCCTTTTGGATTAAACCAGGAGGACAACAGTATATGAACCCGATAAAAACGTCAGGAAAAAGGCCAGAGTTACATTATAGTTCGTTGCTGTGTGTGTTACATTTTGGTGTTTTGTTTCTGTTGTGTCGTAGTTCTCTTTTATTTGATACGTTTCCTCAGTTTTAGTTTGTAACCTTGATTTGTTTTTTCTCTGGCGATTTATGAATTTCGAAAAGCGGTATTCTACTGTTGCATTTATATAGACCAAGGTGAGCGACACAAGCGCTTTGGAGCCTCTAGTTCTTATGTTGTATCGCAAAATATTCTGCACATTTCCCTTGTACTTTTGTGTTTTTAAACAATAGAGAGTGCCAGCTTTGCAAACCGGTCAGATTTCTAAGTTGCACTGGAAGAGTAAACATATCCTGCTCAACATGTGGTACACGTCGTGTTGCTCATGTTAATAAAAACTATTTGTAAAAAGTAATATCACAGAAATACTGAACTCCGATAAAAATTTAAAACGGAAAATCCCTAATCAAATGGCAAAATCAAATAATAAAATACATTACGTGAATGAACAACAACTGCCATATTCTTGTACAGGCAATTTCGAATGTAGGAAGTGGTAATTTGGTTTTATAGCGCTAGACCTGTCACTTGTATGACAGTCGTGTAATATTTTATTATGTTTACAGAGATGCGTAAACAAAACAGGCATAATAGGTTAAAATAGTCAAAATATCGGTACAGCAGTCACCACTGAGTCAGAATAAAAAAAAAACAAATATTTAACAAAAAAGAACAAAAAGCATCTATCAAATTTAAAAAAAACCTGATGCATTGCTTAGCGGGTTTGACGTCATAAAATGTTAACTTCACATATGAAAAAATGTAAAATGATTTTGCCGATCAATGTTTTTTCAAAGTAGTTATAATTCGCCGTTTCAGAATCTAATGCATTCTGGGTAATATTTTCACAAGCGTACACCAAAACGTTGGGATTGGTTTAAAACTTTCTAAACAATGGAAATTCACCCAATGACGTAACGTTATTTTCTTTTTGGTGTACGAACAATGAGATTACCCATGGTCCTTTAGATTCTGAAAAGGCGAATTTCACATGGTGATATGCAGGGTTAAAAAATAAAAAAAAATATGTTAGAACTTACTGCAGAAACAGACCAAGATTTAAAGTTTGCAGAACTTTAGAATTTTTTGAGAATCAACATATGGTTAATATTCCGACAAGAGTACAATATGTCGTTCAAAGTATTTTCAAGTCTATAACATGACATATAAAAGAACAATAACACATTGGCGGGATCTTTAAAAGCACATAAAAGTACCATGATTATAATTTTATACGCCAGACGCGCGTTTCGTCTACATAAGACTCATCAGTGACGCTCAGATCAAAATAGTTAAAAAAACAAATAGATACATAATTGTAGAGCATTGAGGATCCGAAATTCCCAAAAAGGTTGTGCCAAATACGGCTAAGGTAATCTACTCCTGGGGTAAACGTAATATGAACCAAAGATACCAAAAAAGTCGCACATACAAATAACACCAGTAAAAATGAAAGAAAATCTAAACACACTGACGGGATTCATAAGTACCGAGCCACGTAAAATGATATCAGAAAACAGTGAAAATGATATTAATAATAGAACAAAGACAAATATTATAATTATATAACATGTTGGTTACATAATAAACAAGGTCTTGGTACCTTCCGATGAACCTTTTTAGAAAAAGGATGAGACATCCTTTAACATACCCGTGATTCATCAACATTCTGCTCAGACACTGGTGTCGTTTTACAAAGACTGAGTAGGAGCTGCAAGCTCTTCAATATCGAATAAGTTGACAAATGTTTATCCCAAATACAGGTGAAGTAAGAATATTGCTACTGAGGTGGGGGAAATTGATAAATTAAATTTCAAATTTTAAATCGTATCTGATCGTTTGTCATAGATTCTATAATGACTGTGTATGTCAAATTCGAGGTATAAAACTTACAGTGAGGCGGAGGAAACTTGGTCTGTTGTTTCTTTAATTTCAATTGCTGGGGGATATAATAATGGAACCCATTCAGAAAAGTTCGGATTGTTAATGGTAAGAACATCATCAAAATATCTGAGAGTGACTTTAAATAATCTGGCTTCTTTGATCTTTTTGTTTTTGACAAGTGCATGTAGGACCTCCGATTCATAAAATATAAGAAGAGGTCGACAAAGAGAGGCGCGAAGTTAGTTCCACTAGGAATACCGATAATTTGTTGAAAAAGTCTACCTCCAAATACAACAAATATGTTGTCGATAAGAAACTCCAACACAAACTTATCACTTGTCCCTCTGTGTAGCATGTTTTACCCTTTTGTTCACTATTAACAAAATTCGGCTTATCAAAAGGAATAAATTTATAGCATATGCTACCATAAAGGCACTATTCGTTAAACGAATACTAAATTGTGTGAAAGATCATACCATTCAAGTTATATCGTAACTGAATAATGTATTACAATTCTAGTATCTACAATGAGTTCTTAATACTAGGATATCACTTAATCAGGACGGGGTAATTGATAGGCAATGTGTCTTCATAGAACTCTTTGATACGAGTTGAACAAGGTAGTCCACATTTATATCATACATATTATTGCATATTTGATGTATACCAATCACACCAGTATCTGTAATACTCAACCTTTTGAAGGGAGTAACGAGTCAGCCTACTTACATTTTTATATGTCAGTAATGAAAGTAGTAGTGAAAAGTAAAATCACAAAAAAACTGAAATTAGAGTGACAAGTATGCGGTTAACCTAGACAAAAAAAAAACAGGTTTAATCTAGCATTTTCTACATAAGAAATTGTACGTACTTAAGCAGGGATATAATTGTATCTGTTGTTAGAATATCGAATATTAGGTTTAGCTAGACAAAAATAAAATGTCCGTACCAATTCAGGGATTTGATAGTTACTGTTGATAATATTTCTCACTAAATAATTCAAAATTTGGTAACCGTTTTGAACGCATCTTTCCCATCAAAATAGATGTACAAGATACAGCTAAGTATGCCTCATATTTTTTTTAAAACAAAACATTCGCATGTAGAAACATGACAGCAGCTCCTGCATACGGAGTATATATCTCCATATTGATACGATATTCCAAGGCTAGTATTTGCGATCATGGTTTCCTTGATTGAGCGTTGCTCCTCACAAGGAAGCTTTTAACGTAAACGAAACGCGCGTCTGGTGTATTCAATTATTATCCTGATACCTTTGAAAACTACTTACACCACTGGATCGATGTCACTGCTACATGTAGTGAACGTATATAGTTTACCTGAGCCGTACTTGGCACAACTTTTTGGAATTGTGGGTTCTCAATGCTCTTCAACTATGTACTTGTTTGGCTATTGAACTTTTTTTATCTGAGCGTCACTGATTGGTCTTATGTAGACAAAACGCGCGTCTGACGTATTTTATTATCATCCTGTTACCTTAGATAATTATTAAACCAAGAGTTCAAAATAATGCAGTTAAAAAATGTCTCCGTAAATTTTACGGACGCCATCACGAGTTGGTTGATCGATATTGAAATATCGTTTCACAAATAATATCAGATATGTTCATTATTTTGTAACTACAATCCCCTTCACCTTGTACGAATGGGACCTATCGATATAGACTTTTTACCTGATTTGTAATAACATGAGCAAAACGACGGGTGCCACATGTTTAGCTTACCCTTACAGAGACACAGAGACCACCACTAATTTTTGTTGGAATTAGTATTGCTCTGTCATTAGTTTTCTATGTTGTTTCTTGTGTACTATTATTGTTCTGTTTGTCTTTTTCATTTTTAACCATAGCGTTGCCAGTTGAATTTCCATTTATGAGTTTGAATGTTCTGCCGCCTTTATATAGCACTCATTTATATAATCAAAACGGAAAGTCTCAAATCAAATGTCAGAATCAAATGATAAAACACATCAAACGAATGAACAACCTTATACCAAAGCTCCATGAATACCCACATTTTATCTCTGTTTTAAAGACCAATTGGAGACAATCGGCTTTTATCTGCTCTGTGGTCGGATTGTTGTCTATTTAACATATTCCCAATTCAATATCATTTTTGTATATACACATGATCACCGGAGTCATTTAAACCGATTCTGAACAAAAGAAAACTAATAGCACAAAGACAATAATGAAGAAAAGTGTTTCGTACTAAAAATATACACAACTTTAGCACATAGACACTCTACGTATACACTAAGACAATCTACACCTAGACACTCTTCACCAAGGCCATCTACACCTAGACACTCTACTACAATATAAAAAAGAAGATGTGGTATGATTGCCAATGAGACAACTATCAACAAAAAACCAAAATGACACAAACATTAACAATTATATATCACCGTACAGCCTTCAACAATGAGCAAAGCCCATACCGCATATAGTCAGCTATAAAAGGCCCCGATAAGACAATGTAAAACAATTCAAACGAGAAAACTAACGGCCTTATTAATGTAAAAAAATTAACGAAAAACAAATATATAACACATAAACAAACGACAACCACTGAATTACAGGCTCCTGACTTGGGACAGGAACATACATAAATAATGTGGCGGGTTTAAACATGTTAGTGGGATCCCAACCCTCCCCTAAACTGGGACAGGGGTATAAAGGTACAACATAAGAACGAACTATAAAAATCAGTTGAAAAAGGCTTAACTCATCAGATAGACAAGAAATACAAGACCATCGTCACCTAGTGCTCAACACGATGACCATCTACACATAGACACTCAACACCAAGACAATCTACACCTACAAACTCTACAACAAGACTATCTATACCCAGACCCTCTATACCAAGACCATTTTGTATATTTGTAGACAATCTACACCAAGACCATCTTGTATTATTTGTAGACACTCTTCACCAAGACCATTTTGTATATTTGTAAAGTTGTCAATAGATAATACAATATAACGGATCTATATTGTTCAGGGAAATGTACACCAACATTGTTATAGTAATAATTATTGATGAAAATAATAGTAATGTGTATAGAAACAATGTTAGCAATGTCTTACCTTATAATCGCTTTGAATATCTTTTGCTTATGTTATATTATATTGCTTGAACATTACATTCCAATATTGTGTAGCCTTAATACATCCATTACTATACTAGTTTTACCACGGAATACTGTAGGTCAATCCTGAATGTTGTCGATATGATTGTTAATTTTAACGATACATTTATATTATTTGTTTTCAACTTTATTCGATTCAAAGTTCACCTTAATCCAATTAAGGAATCTTCTCATCATATTTTTTTTTATTATTATGTATGTTATAATACTAATCCTGCTTGCTGTATATAGGATTGATACTTAGAGGTTTTAAGAACAATCGTATTGATGAATCTTATGTTGATTGTTGAAGAAGTCAAAGTATTTCAATGCTTATATAGGAAGGATACAAATTATCTGAAATGATTTTTTTTTACAAATTTCTAAATAAGCTATGACTGATTTACATGTGTATCAAGCTGTACTTTATAATATATAGATATAGGAAGATGTGGTGTGAGTGCCAATGAGACAACTCTCCACCTAAATAACAATTTAAAAAAAAGTAAACCACTAGAAGTCAATGTACGGCCTTCATCACAGAGCCTTGGCTCACACCGAACAACAAGCTATTAGTGGGCTCAAAAATTACTAGTGTAAAAACATTCAAACGGGAAAACCTTTTATATAATAACAAGTATTGGTATCCAACAAATATTATTGTCATTGTTATTAAACGACGGATTTCATATTAGAAAATTGTATGTGTTATCGACAATGCTATGTTTATTAGTTAATATCGTCTCTGCAAAGAAGCTTTGGTTTTCATAATACTGTTGCTTCATCATTATTCGTTGGATACCAATTTTCGTCGATTTCGTAGGTACAGATGGAAACGAAATAAGATGTTCATGTAATGACTTCATCTGTATAGGCTGGAAAGCAGCCTTCGGTAAAACCATTAAATCAAATATTTACGAACGTGTAAGTTTTCCCTATTCCACGAAAGTTGATACCCACGAAAATCAATGAATCCACAGTATAATAATTGATTAATTTGTTTGGTATGTAACGCCTCATTCACCACTAGGGGGCACCTTTTTGCGGTTATTCATAGCTGGACACCGTCAGTTAATGCATTTTGAAATAAGGGATACTATCGAAGCTACTAAGTCTTCGACATCAATTTTTTTTTCACGATATTGACCAAACTTAACCAGACAAAACTCAAAACACTATATCCAAGTGATTAATTGAATAGATGTTGGTTTTTCTTTCATTTTTAATACATACATTAGGCCGTTAGTTTTCTCGTTTGACGTGCTCTACATTTGTCATTACCCGGCCTTTTATATATCTGACTATGCGATATGAGCTTTGCTCATTGTTGAAGGCCGTACGGTGATCTATATATATTAATTTCTGTGGCATTTGGTCTTTTGTGAAAAGTGTTTGCATTGGCAACCATACCACATTTTTTTTACATATATCGTTCTACAGCAAGAGCTATGTTTCCAGTGTAAGGATAATTAACGTATTTAAGAAACAATAGTAACGTTCTCTAAACAAGTAAAATAAATACTGCGTGCAGGACGTCGTTATAAGAATGAAATTACAATGTTGTTGTCCTCCTGAATTTGCAAGAGCTATGTTCCGTGACTGAACAACATCTTGTGTTTTCTCATATGATACCAATCGTTTGTCATAATGTATCGATGTTTAATCATTGCTTGTAGTACAAGTAATTGTGTAAGTTAGTCAGCCGACGATTAAAGACATTTGCCTAATTCCACACTTATGAACAGGTTTCATGGGTTCAGGTATTGATTAAGTTGTAAACAAATAATTAGAAATAAGGCCAATTTCCTTTGTATCATTCTAAGTGGTACATATCATCATGCCACTTAACTTATCGTTGGTAGCATTGTACATACACAACAAAAAATGTCAAAGTCCAAGGACAAACCAATACTGAAAGACCCCAATCAAAAAGCAAAATGAAATATCAAAATATCAAACACATCAGAGGAATTGATAACAACTTGGTACAAGCATTTTCGTTTGAAGAACACAGAGGATTAAACCTCGTAATTTAATGCAAATTTGCATTTCCTATATCATTTTGAAATTGATGATACTATCGAAGTTACTAAGTCTACGACATAATTTAATTTGTTTACGATATTGACTAAACTAAACCGGACAAAACTCATACATTTTACTGCTACTATCTCCAAGTGATTAATTAATCTGATGTTGCTGTGTCTTTACTGACTTATGTATTGTTTCCTTGGTCAAAGCTATGTATTTGACACACGAGTCGTCTTGTCTTAGTCCTGGATGCTGACATGTTGAGTCGCAGTTCATTGACATTGCAGTTTGTACATTGATGGTTGAATCGATTCACCCCGATGTTTGGGTCAGCGACTTTAATTTGTTTCTATGAGATTTTAACATTGGTATATTGTGTAAGTTAAAATCTCTTATCAAAATCTCCAATACATGGTTAAAACTAGCCTTGTTGAATGAACACGTTTGAGAAAAATGCGATGTATATTACTTATAATCGAAATGCGCATCTGGTGCAAGAAAATTGGTACCGTTAATTGTATTACTACCACTGGGTCGATGCCTCTGCTGGTGGGCTATTAGTCTCCGAGGGTATCACCAGCCCAGTAGCCAGTATTTCGGTACTGGCATGAAAATACGGATTTTTTTTGTGTTATTTAAATTTGCTGTAACGAAATATAGGAAATTATTATAAATAAAGGAATGTTTCTCCCTCATGCAAAGCTCTGATTCTTTTCACGGATTTGGCTATACTTTTTGGACCTTTTGGATTATAGCTCTTCATCATTTATATAAGCTTTGGATTTCAAATATTTTGCCACGAGCATCACTGAAGAGACATGAATTGTCGAAATGCGCATCTGGTGCAAGAAAATTGTTACCGTTAATTTTATTATAAAATATAAAAAAAACCAGTCAAACCTGCGAAATAGACCATCTATATTAAGTATAATCCTTTATTATAAGACCATTGCTTTAAAATCCCTTTTTAGTACATTTCATATAGATTGCATCTGTATTAAAAAAAACACTTGTATAGTCGTTGAAAAGAAGTCATACTGTATTTACTTGTTATATTACGTGTATGTATGAAACATCCGCGAATAATTGATTTAGAGTTATCGCTCTTTGAATACACCAAACAGTAGAATATAGATGTAGAATACATTTCATCAGTTCTTTTTCAGTTATTTAAAATCCTTAAACGTTGCATCAAGTTTATCATATTCTTAATTGTTTGAGATATGCTCCTTTTGCTATAACATTAATGTTGATACCGATGAATAGTTATCAAAGGTATCAGGCTTATAATGTTTAAATATACCAGACGCGCGTTTCGTCTACATAATACTCATCATTTACGCTCAGATCAAAATAGTTACAAAGCCAAACAAATAAAAAGTTGAAGAGCATTGAGGACCTACAATTCCAAATAGTTTTGACAAATACGGCTAAGGTAATCTATGCCCTGGATAAGAAAATCCTTAGTTATTCGAAAAATTGTTACTTTTGAAAGAGTTAATTTAATTTTTTTTTACATGTATTGATGTTCATGGCAACACCGAAGTGCCGACTACTGAGTTCGTGATACCCTCGGGGACGAAATGTAAATCAGCGATATAATCGACCATTGAGAACCTAAAATTCCCCAAAAATGTAAATTATTATACTATTTACCGGGTTTGTAATAACATGATCAACACTAAGAGTGTCACATGCGGATAAGGATATGCTAACCTCTCTGGAGCTCTTGATATCATCTCCATTTTTGGTGGTGTTAGTGTTGCGTATTCTTAAGTATTCTATTTTTTTCTGTCTAAGTCATAGCTTTGTCAGTTTATTTTTATCGTTCAAACAGTTTGAATGTCCTTCTGGTATCCTTCGCCCCTCTTTTATCTAGTATGTCAAAATATCATCCTTTAATTTGAAGATGCAAACAAAGATATTTAAAAAAACTTTTTTCTTTAACTTTTAAGAATTATATACGGAAGCTTCGACTTAGAAAGTTTCCCGAAATGTACATGCAGCTAAGGCTTCCAAAATTTGCTCTTATAATGAAGGATTTAAAATTTTAATTTTTGTATTTATTTTCTCTGTTTCCATTGTAACAGAAGCCAATTTAAACCTTATAATATCTCTTGCACAACTTTGCATAGTGATCCATATTATGGTCCCTGAAATTTTTTCTCTGGAACCGGGATCAAACCAGGATCATTTGTTTTAGTATTCTGATGCACTAACCACTACATCACAGCTCTCATTTAAACACTGGAATAGAGAACATAACATTTAAAATGCCAGTGGAAAAAGAAACAATATCGAATAGAGGCAAACAATTTACATAACTTCGATTTCTATGAACAACCATAAAATATATGCCGAGTATTATTGTTCTTATGTTACGATGGAAAGCAAATAAAAACCCCAGTCATATATAAAATATTTTCTGAGCTATTTGTCAAAAAGATAAGATAGAAGAAGGAATTGTGGTCCATTTACTAGATGATAACAAAAATAATAATTGTAATAAAAAAATAAGTACTAATAATGAAAATGCAGACAAAAAAACCCAACTCAGAGATAAATAGCAATATCTATGTGATCCCCCTGATTTTGATGGGGTTTATTTTTCTATGTTGTGTTTCGTGTACTTGTGTTTGTCTGCTGGTCCTTCTTTTTCTAGACATGGGATTGTCACTTTGTTTTCGACTTGTGAGTTCGAACCTCTCTGGTATCTGTTGTCTTTCTTTTTGAATGCCTATTGAAAAACTAAGTTTTGCTCTACATGATTTAGCGTACATTAATTGGCAAATATGTACTGCATAACAAGCTTTATAGAGGACCTAAATGACAGTTGTGAAACAATTGACCGAGAACACCAGACGAGAAGGGGGCACACTATACCAAGATCTGATAAGTTTTGTCACTTTTGCGACTCAGTTGACATCAGTGACGAATACTATCATATAATCTCATGCAATGTTTTCAAATACTAAAGAAAGAAATTTTTACCACAAAATTGTAAAAAAAATGACTGATTTGTAGATCGTACTTTGCTGAACATTTGCTGTTTATATTGTATCTCAATCTATTATAATATTCAAGATAATAACGAAAACTGCAAACGATTCTTAAAATTACCAATTTAGGGGCGAGAAACTCTATTTTTTTTCGATTTATCTTTTTACTGTTTTAGATATTTCTGATTAGAGCTTTTATTGGCAGTACATTATTGCCCGTAGATATTTAAGATAATCCCGTTTTTTATCCTCTTTAAAAGCTATAACAAAACATATATACTCATTAAAGGGTGGTCCATAAATCATAATGCAATAATGTGACAATATGTGCCAGCCAAGTATTGCTCTTTCAATAACCATCATTGCATATATTAAACATTAACGTTAGGATAGATCACCTCCATATTTATACAACTTTGAAACAACACAACAAGCTAAAGAGATTCCGATGTTGTAGTTACATCTTTAAAAACGAAAACCAAGGATGTCTCCACTTTCCTCCTTTTGTATTGCTTTTATCCGTTTATCACTGTTGGGCGGCCCACATCTATTTAACAAATCATGAATAACCAAAAACTTGCATTCAAAGAAACACCAACAATTATTTCAAAGTGTTTATTATAAAGCAATTAGATATATATGATATTAATAAAAGCTATATTTATATAATAAGTAAAATGATATAATTTTACATGAGATGGTTTATATTTCTTAATATTTCGACAGAATAAACAAAAAAGAAACAAAACAGTCTTAATAAATGAATCAAAACCTTATCATTAAGTCTGCTACAACATCATGAGGTATGTTGCAATCAAAGCAATATCTTTGACATGTTTACATGTTTCATTTTAAACTTTATATTTGTTCGGCTTTCTAACTATTTTGATGTGAGCGTTACTGATGAGTCTAATGTAGACGAAAGGCGTGTCTGGCGTATCAAATTTTAAGCCTGGTTCCTATGCTAACTATTTACACATAAAATCTACAAAAAAGAAGAAATACCGGGATCATTTCCCTCAGTTAATATCATACCCCACAGAAATGTGTTCTGTTATCATAATCCGTCAGCTCTTTTTTGTCACGAAAACTCCATTGAAAACTCACAACAGATTTTAATGCAGCCTTGTAGTTAAAAATGAAACCTTTTTATGTATATATCTGTTGATTTATTTTCATTTATAAATTATGCCTATATACTAGTAATGTTTGACGTGAACATACTACTGCAACAGTTTGTCATCGCAACTCATCTGAAACAACATTCAAGAGTTTTATGAGCCTGTGCAGATAATAAGTACGCACATGAAGACGTTTGAGAAAATGAATATTCCGAAATAACTGAGGGATCAGTTGACTCTGCTAGGAGTATGATTCCTTCAAATTCAACATGTTGTGATACTTTCTTTGAACATTAGCATATTGATGTCACAAGCTTGAGACCAGCAATCTTTATTTCTTTTAGAACTTTCCCCAGTGTCAAAAATATTCCAGAAAAAATAAAGTTATATACATATGAACCTTAAAACACAAGACATGGATTGTTTGCTGCCTGGTAAAACATACATATCCGTAACAAACTTAGAGGTTATATATAGGAAGATAAAACAAAAATATACGGATCTAACACTCAAGAATGAAAACAAGAGCTACTACACGAGAACAAAATAATTGACAAATTAACTAACAAAATACAAAGCAAAATATAAAAAACTAAATTGTACACAACATTATATATTCCTTTGCAATAAAAACACCTTTACATTGCTGATTTATTGTTTCTATCATTTTCCACGATTCTATTGATTAGCAGAAAAAAAACACAACTAATAATCAAAAACAAATACGGATGTCTTGTGTTAATGTTTCAAAGCTTGCCTTGATAAATTAGTATAGAGTTACTTCGCATAGGTAAGGATGAAAAAAACCACGACTGAATGCACAAATATCTTTGCAAAAAAAAAGTGGTAGTACTTTCGTCTCAAATCTGCATGCTTATAACATGACATTTTTTGTAAATTAAAAGTTAACTTGAACGTTTTCCTCTGCGTTAACACGATAATGTGCGTTTGATTTTGAACTTTTTGACGTTTAGTATCAGTATTATCCACTTAATGGTTTCTAGGACTCATTGATTCGCAAATCACATGACCAGTGAAATAATAGTGACTATAATTCACTTTAATTTACTATTAAATTTACATTCACGATATAATATCAATGATGATAAGTAAACAAGTAAGTAAGTATTTCAAAAGTAAAAAAGATAATAAAAAGTATGTGTACAAGACGAACACAATATCACAAAATAAGCAGCACAAAATAATAAACGAGGCCAATTAAAACTAGAGGCTATAAAGAGCCTGTGTCGCTCACCTTGGTCTATGTTAATATTAAACATTGTACACAAATGAATTCATGACAAAATTGTGTTTTGGTGATGGTGATGTTTTTGAAGATCTTATTTAATAAACATTTTTGCTGCTTACAATTATCTCTATCTATAACAGTAGTTTCTGTGGAAAATGTTAGTAAAAATCTACAAATTTTGTGAAAATTGTTAAAAAATGACTATGAAGGGCAATAACTCCTCAGGGGGTTATTTGACTATTTTGGTCATGTTGACTTATTTTTAGTTCTTACTTTACTGTACATTATTGCTGTTTACAGTTTATCTCTATCTATAATAATATTCAAGATAATAACAAAAAAACAGCAAAATTTCCTCAAAATTACCAATTTAGGGGCAGCAACCTAACAACCGATGATCCAATTCATCTGCAAATTCTAGGGCAGATAGATCTTGACCTGATCAACAATTTTACCTCTGTCAGATTTGCTCTTAATGCTTTGTTTTTTGGGTTATAAGCCAAAATCTGCATTTTTCCCCATGTTCTATTTTTAGCCATGGCCGCCAATTTGGTTGGTTGGCCGAGTTACCGGACACAATTTTTATACTAGATACCCCAAAGATGATTGTGGCCAAGTTTCAATTATTTGGCCCAGTAGTTTCAGAGGAGAAGATTTTTCTAAAAGATAACTAAGATTTACGAAAAATGGTTAAAAATTTACTATAAAGGGCAATAACTCCTACAGTGGTCAACTGACCATTTTGGTCATGTTGACTTATTTGTAGATCTTACTTTTCTGAACATTATTGCTGTTTACAGTTTTTCTCTATCTATAATAATATTCAAGATAATAACCAAAAACAGCAAAATTTCCTTAAAATTACCGATTCAGGGGCAGCAACCTAACAACGGAATGTCAGATTCACCTGAAAATTTTAGAGCAGATAGATCTTAACCTGATAAACAATTTCACCCTTTGTCAGATTTGCTCTTAATGCTTTGGTTTTTGAGTTATAAGCCAAAAACTGCATTTTACCCCTATGTTCTATTTTTAGCCATGGCGGCCATTTTGGTTGGTTGGCAGGGCAGGGTCACCGGACACAATTTTCAAACTAGATACCTCAATGATGATTGTTGCCAAGTTTGGTTAAATTTGGCCCAGTAGTTTCAGAGTAGAAGATTTTTGTAAAAGTTAACGCCGGACGCAGGACGACGACGACGGACGACGACGACGGACGACGACAGACGACGGACGCCAAGTGATGAGAAAAGCTCACTTGGCCCTTCGGGCCAGGTGAGCTAAAAAAGGAAGTCTATACAATTATTTATATAAAAAAAAAAACGTCTATGTTAATAAAAAGAAATCTGTTAAAAAGAATTTTGAAATAAAGATGAAAAAATGTTTTTATAGAAACTATTTTGAACTGAGTGTCACTGATGATTGTAATGTAGACGAAACGCGCGTCTGGCGTATCAAATTATAATATTGGTACCAATGATAACTAACTAAAGTAAACGTTGAGAAATTAAAAAGGAAAACATGGTGCCACCGAACTTGTTTTCTTGCTAGAAGTAAAACACGCAATTTCTAATACTTTCATTCATTAAGAAATACCGTTTGTATTAACTCCACTTAAGTGGGTAAGTTGAAAATTGATTTAAACAAATTGAATATTTGCTTTTTGCTGAAATATATCACTAAATTTTCTTAAATTGGTTTTAAGTCTGTCTCAAAAACGAAATAGTGTTTTTAGATGCGTACAAGAGAAAATCATTCTTAATTCAAATACTTAAATGTTAAAATAAATCTGATAATGT